>JAFFSR010000013.1:0-18052 GCA_017163975.1 Anastatus disparis
AATCTTTTTATTCTAAATCTTTTATGATAATATAATTTTTTTTTATATTTAATAAGGCACAGATGCTGCCAAGATCACCATCTTCTGATAGATCTGGCCAACAGACTTCCATCACCTTGCCTTTAGCCACTTCTTACCTGTTCTCAGGTTGCCTACAAAGTGAATAAAATAAATAATAATTAATTTTCATTTGTAAAATTTTTAATCCCAAAAAGTGGCAAAGGAATATGTTTTTGTTTTGCTGTAACCGAGCGAATCTGGTAACGGATAGAAGCGTACTCTTAAATCACATTTCACATATAAAATAGGTTTTCTGCTACGAGGCGTCCACTATAGATCCAATGTATTTTTATATCTATACATATCAAGCGTACAATATGGCCGGTGCCCCAGTAATTATTAAATTATTTTAATAGCGTTTCGGACGAAGAATTTAACCAAGAAGGAATCACCCACTATGGCGTTATCTTTGAGCAACTGAATCAGGGGCCTGGGTATTAATAATAATGAGCTGCGGCACATTAGATGACTCTGTGCCGGGGTGCCAGTGTTGCAGGCACAGTCATATCAGATGGAGCTTCCCCATTGAGACTGCTGGATTAAATGACGGTAAAACTGTCGGTGAAGCTGCCCGAGTGAATTAATACTACCGAACTGAGAGAGTTCGAGTAATGGATTGTACTAGAGGTGTTTTTATTTTTCTAGTTTTGCCCATTTTTTTGCCATCTCTCCATTTTAAAACAAATTCTGATTTTTCTTCTTCGGCTGCCTTAAAAATACCATAGCAATTCAAATTCAGCTTTGAAACTATGGTCCCCCCGGAAGAAAAGTTCAATTGTTTTACTCATGAAATTTCTGTAAATGTAAATAAAGTTTATATTATAAAATAAAATATCTAGTGATATTTTTAAAAGCGAAAAAATCGTTCTTACATCTTAATTTTTAAATTTAATAATCACGATCATAAAGGTAAAGTAGCCTATTAGTAAAACAATTTTTGACAATTTTTTTTTCCAACACAAAATATAAATAAAATAAATTACATGAAACAGAATAATATCATGAAGCTCATTGGATGTACCATTTTCTACTAATAAGTGCTTTTTTTTAAAATTTTTATTATTACCATAATTACACTAATTTTTTTATTTTAGTATTACAGTTTTGAACCTATTATTTTTATTTCATTTTTCCCACCAATAACATGTTTCATTCCCTAATATGGAACATTTAATTTTATAATTTACAGATCATAGCAGGCCCACAGAAAAACAAAAGTGTCATGTTGACCAGAACTTATATATTCTTATGTATTTTTCGAGCACGTTAAATTAATTTGCAATAAAAAGTGAGGTCCAGCTATGACCTGGGGTTTGTAAAAACCTCATTTTACAGTTTTTTCATGGTTTTTTTAAGTAAGAAAAGAATTTTAGAAGAATTTTCTTCTTTTTGACTTTAGAATCAATTCTACAGGAAAAAATGCATTGACAACCATGTTTTGAATTTTTTTACAGAAATTTCAACCCACCATACGGCGATGAAAAGGCGAAAAATCGCGAAAAGTAAAAATTTACTTCGGTGGATTAAATGGCAGCCAAAATCAAGTTTTCCGATTTAAAGCTGATTTACTCGGCATAAATACTTTGCTGAGGGTTTTTAAGGTCGCTGATCGAAATTTAAGTCATTTTTTCAAAAAACCACTTCTAGTCGGCATAAGTGGACAATAAACGTGATAAATTGATATTTTCTTTTAAAATTAATGTTGAGATACTGTTGGAAGTTTTCCACTATAAATAACCAAACTAGAACCTTCTTCACTTCTTGATCATAAAATAGACTAAAAACTCATGTATGCTTGATATTCATGAACTCCATTATAACCTTTTTAGTTTCTTTTGAAAGACCCCCTTAGAGTTTTAATGGGTTAATCAGGTAGTTTTGTAAATTTTGCTAATTCTTACCGCAACTTCGATAGTGAGATATTGGATACTGTGTGTTGGCGTTTCCTATTTTTATTTTTGTCTTTCAAAACAATAACTTTTAAATAAAATTTTAGTGTTTTAACCCCCACGCACGTTCCTCGTCAAGTGACTGGCATAAGGATTTCTGGCCTGCTGTTCTCACTTTTTTTTGAGTGTTTCTCTTCCTTACATCATCCAGCAGTAATCTGCCAACATATTTAACCACCATCATCTTATGAAATCGTGGTGGAAACCTTCCCCATATACTCTTCATAAAGTCCCAGTTGTTCTCAAATTGATCAATATGTGAATCAAAATGAAGCTTCTAAGTTAATTGACCATTTGATTTTCAAGTTGCGTACCATTTTTTACAATAGTTTATGTTTTGTACGTCTTAGTACTACCCAAAATTTTGTTGTCCGTGCTAAAAACTAGACCATGCCGCTTTCTCATCATCTTTCCTTGGACCTTTCAAAGTTTTTAAATCTCTAAATAGAGTGCAGAATTTCATGTCATCCTAAATACCCACTGCGCTCAGTTAACCTGCATCTGTTTTGTTGTTCAAATACTTAAATAAAATATTAATAGCCATTACCCATCTTGGTCTATTAAATATGACAAATTGTTTCATGCATCCAAACTTTATGTGAAGAGGTAGTATCAAAATTTTGGACGAATTACTGGTGGCTCTTTTACAATATTTTGTTTTCGGTTCAAATGAAAGTTAGTGGCCAAATTTTCTTTTTGTAGTAGTTTTTCCCCCCTCTACTATCGACATACACAAATAACAAGGATATTTTGTAAATCAGATTATTGTCCCTAGTATACGCCAGATAAAAATTTTTAAGTCTCACATATTACTTCATATAACTTCCTCGTATCTTATTTTTTTAATAATAATTCAATGTTTGAATACTCTTCTTTAAGCACAGTCAGAATGCACTTTAATGGTATAGGAGCGTACTTCTTTGTGTTATCCGAAGGACTGCTTTAAAAACTGCTTAGACGAATCAATAGACAGGCACTTAATCCTCAGGTTAGTATATACCTGGTTTAATTCGTCAATAAGTCTTTAACGTCATTGCAGTAAACTAGCCTGAATCCTTTACAAATATTTTCGAAAGGTTTTTAGGCCATCAATTCAGATTGCTCTTTAGATAGAACATTCTAAATCATTCAGACTCTTTTGATCATATTTTTTCACTGAATTCTCCACACCTTTTAGGTACATATTATGCTATCATCATCTGAAGAAGATTTTCTTCACTTTCGTTGGATTCGCTTAGATCTTAGGATAATATGTTATCGCTTGGTTCAGTTTCTTTCACATTAATCAGATTTGTCGAATGATCGTCCACATGCAGAAATCTAAACCTGCTGTAAAACATCTCGTGATTCTTCTGTTTCGAAACCTCTATTAGGTGTGTCCCGGAAGCTCAGCAGTTTTAGGACTAGAGTTGTCGGGTTGAAAAAAGCTACACGCTACGGATACAGACACGGGTGAACAGCGAACTTCCCATCTTCTGAGTAGGTAGGCAATGATAAGAATGCATGCGCAAAACGATTTCCAATCAAAACGCTCGGACCGCCCGATTAGTAGAAGGAGAGAGGGTAATAGTGCGAGTGGTGGGGAGGCAGGCTCGTCTCTAACGCGCTTGTGGTTGTAGGAGCCAACCGCGCATGCGCTTAAAAAACAAGCTGTTCTGGAGCGCTCGCAAGCGGCGTGTGTTAATATTACGACAGTGGAAGGACGAACTTTCTTCAATACTCTCGCGGATATCACTAGGCTCAGAAAAGCTTTGTCAGGAGACAGCTCTGGTAATATGGAGAAAAATAAGTGAGGTTAGATCCGGCTCACCGAAAATGTTCGTATGTGCACGTGTGGGATTACGCCCGGTGCTGTGCGGGGGTGTGGCGTGGGGAACAAACAGCATTAGATCAGGTACAGTTTAGATGGATGATAGAGAAGGTGGTAAAATTATTGGAGCTGTGTTGGTGAAAAAAAGTACCTGGATTTCACAAAGTATAAACTATAACCTCAGTGTATTTTGTTGGAACGTTTAGTGTAACTAACAGTTTCAGTGAAGAATAATAGTTATTATGCATGTAGACCTATAAGAACGATGCTCCTCTCTCATATAATTGCACGCCGTAAATGCAATTTGTAGGCTAAAACGGCTTAAGATGTACTGGAGCTCTTCCGCACAAAGACTCACAGCTCCTAAGCAAGATCTCACAGCTCTTCGAACGAGCGCCGCAATTTATCGGATTATTTTTTTGATTTTGGCTGTCATGTATTAAACAAGATCCTTCTTTGAATATAAAGACATGCGCTCTTACAACTAAAAGAGCCGTTCCTACTTACATATAAAGTCACCTTGTGCTTAAAGCCGATTATTATTCCTTTTCTAAAAAACAGCGTCGCTCTTAGAGCGAAATAACGACCTTGAATCTGGTAATTGTGCCTGTCTCCCAAAGGTCTATCAGTGTAGTAGTAAGTCATGGATAATAGATACGAGCTACCCGTGGACACTTATGCTCTGCGGACCTACCAGTTGTGGCAAAACGGTGTTTGTAAAAAAATTTCTCAAAATACACCGATTGTGCGAGTAGCGCGGGTTTACCGATCATTTACATATGTTGAATGGCAGCCAGATTACAAAGAGCTTGGAGACATATAGAATTTCGTGAGGAGCTTCCTCAAACACCTGGACTACAATGGTGACTCACGCCCAAGTTATTAATATTGGATGATCTGATGCGTGAAATCGTCACTCAAGTCAGCTATTATCAACTTATTTAAAGAAGGTCTTCACAATAACCTCCGCGTCCTGGTTATTACACAGAGTATGCTTCATCGAGAAAAGGCCAGCGAGACATTTTGCTCCAACGCGCAATACATGGTTGTGTTTAGAAATTTACGCGATCGTACACAAGTGCATCTTTCGTACTAGCTCTGTCCTGAAGATCCCGATTCTTACAAGAGGCGTACTGGGACGCCACCTTACGACCATTTGGATACCTTTTTCTGGATTTAAAACAAAATATCCAGATAATTGTCATTTTCGCGCTTCATCTTCTCCGATGACGAATATCAGTGCGTTTACGTACCTCGAAAGCAGTTGAAAGCGTTGATTCGAGTAATCACCTTCCAGTCGTATCTTTGTGTGAGTAGAAACGCGAGGTCCCATCAGGCAAAAACATGTAGATATTTTGAGAGCGCTTTACCATTTTAACGAGGAGCAACACGCTGCCGTGCTCCTGAAGGCCGACTCCAAATTGGTCAGATAGATTTGGGAGTCTGCTCTCAACGTGCTACGCGGTAACGTTTCTCGCAACAGAACGCACAAAACTCGATTACGTAAACACGCAGGCATTCTTAGACGATTGGCAAGTCCTCAAAAGAATCTAGCAACGAAAAGAAAATTATCATTACAGCACGGCGGATTTTGCCAATATTGTTGGAACCGCTCATTGGTATAGTATTGTCAAGTCTTATATCAAAATAAGAAAAAATTAGAACACACCAAAAAATGATTTTGTTACCACAAGAGAGTGTGAAACGCTTACAGCAAACACTTATCACTAACGCTGGGTTTAAGTCGGTGCAAACACCAGGAACTGCTGTTGCAGGCTGGATGCCGAGATGAGCGACAACAGTTCTACGGATGATATGAGCGAGCGGGATAAATGGCAACGACAGGTATCAAGCATTACAACATTATCTACATTTTAAAGATGTTAGTAACAAGAAAACAGAAACTACAAAGAAAGACGATGATATACGAAGATGCTGATATTATCAACGATGATAATAATGATGATGCTGAGGCAGAGTCAAAACAAGTCGTCAAAGAATTAGAAGATCGTGTGGATGCACGAATTGTGGAAAGTGTACCTCTAAGATACCGGTCAATGCAGCGGATCTTTTACAACATTTACGTGGCTGACAAACATCGTCACCCGGGATGGTAATGGTGCAACTGTATAGATGGCATTCTTATCCATGGCGCCAATATCATCGACTTAGTTAACGACGCTATGAGGAAAAGACAACACGTAAATCCGGCAGGTGCTCGTCAGTTTGCCTGGCGCTTCAACGTATCGTGCCGCCTCATCTTTTATTAGGAACGATCATATGTTACAGATAATCGATGAAGCTTCTCCTTTCGCTTTTCCAGAGTCTGGTAGTAGCAAATCAAAAATCCGGTGGTAATAGCAAACTCAGCGAGGAAGAACAAGCAGCGTTGACAGAGAAGAAAGTCGACAGATCACCGAAATCAGGAAACACGGAGTCGCCTGGGCACGAAATTCTGAAAGTAAGAAAAAACGATCAAGGGGAAAAGTCTGTTCTAGATTCTATAATTGATTTAATGCCTTTTGAGATGAATGTACCAGGATACAAATTTTGTGAACCCGGAACAAAACTGGCTGATCGTCTTAAACGTGGCGACGTTGGAATTAGCCCGCTTAATGAAGCGTGTCGTGAACATGACATAGCCTACGTCAATAAAGTCGACAGATCGTTGTCGAGCTGACCAAATACTAGCAGAAAGCTTTTTTCTCAGATTTTTGGTAATGAAACCCACGTAATGAACCTACAGTTGCAATGATGACTGCTTGTTGTATGGTTGGTGAAATTACTTTTGAAAAATTTTTTCCGCATATTAGAAAGGTTATAAAAATGCAGCGATAAGAAAATAAAGAAGACAAAAGCGTGTATGATTCTGACGACGAAGCAAGCAAAGGAAAAAAAAACAAGAATAATGCAAAAACAATTAAGTAAGCTTTATTTCAGTCCACCAAGACCAGAAGCATATGCGAAGGCTAATAAAATTATAACCTCTGTACGAAAGAAATATCCAGCTCGAAAGTAATGGACTGGCTCGAGAGTCAGGATATTTTACAATCTGCACAGACACCATACGACACAGGTTTCCTAGACGTCATAACAATGTTCGAGATCGTGATGACGTCTGGGAGGCAGATTCAATGGATATGAGAACAGTCAAGACTTATAACGATAATTACACTTATATCCTCGTTGTCATCGAGGTTTTGAGTAAATACGCATGGGCTTTACCACTCATGGATAAAACTTCAAAAAGTGTTGTCAAAGCATTTAAAAGCATTTTTGAAAAACAGTGCTTATCGAAAACCTGTGATTTTCAAACAGACAAGAAAAGAATTTCTAGGAGAGAAACTACAACAAGTGTTGAAGAAAAATGAAATTTTGTTTAGAGTAGTACGAAAGTCCTGATATCAAAGCAGCTGTGGCCAAAGGTTTATAAGAACTATAAAGGAACAGATGTGGCGATGTTTTACGTATAAAAACACTCGTCGATACGTTGATATTCTAGAAAAATATTAGAGTCTTACAATCTGCAAACGCTCATCCATCAAGATGGAGCCAGCATCTGTTACGATTTACAACGCTCACAAAGCTCGAAAAATTTAGAATCTCGATATGGTTGCTCCAAATACCGAAAACCTAAATACATCATCGGAGACATAGTACAGGTCAGTCGAGCAAGAAACGTGTGTGAAAGGATACGAGGGTGGATGGACATTGGAGCTAGTGAAATTGCTTGTATCTCAGTAGCATGCCAGCCAACGGTATACTTTCTAGAAGATTTAGCTGGTGAGGATATTGAAGGATGTTTCTACGAGCAGGAGTTGAGTAGAGTAAAGGATTAAGGAAATAACTTAAGTTTCGGAGTGAAAAAATTTTAAAAGTACTGAAAGTGGTCGGAATAAAAATATTTTTGTTAAATCTAAAAGGTACCCTGATGAATTTAATTCCTGGGTTGCAGCCAGCAGATCAAAAAAATATCACGAAGGATCAATTTTACGTTGTGCTGCCTAGTAATAGTAGTATGCATTATTTCCCTGACAATACTACAACACGGTTCGTTACTCATCTACCACAACAAATACGACTGCAAGGATATTGAGTGCTGCATTTTCGGAGATCAAATTCCTATGACATTTCAACATGTTCTAGCAAACGAGGACGGAAGATTTGTCTGTGTAAAATATATACCACCATCGTCGCTGGGGACTAATAAAACTGTACCGGTCGTTTCATCTAGTAATTTCATACGTCAGGTGTTTACAAACATTAAGAAAGTCTCGTGAAGGAGATAAATAATCTGAGCTGTGTAAAGACCATCTACGTTTCCAGATAGAGCGTGGTAGATACGTATCAAACAGACGCGTTTGTTTAACAGAGGAATGTACGCCAATTGATCACGTTTTAGAGTTGTCAAGGAATTTGAGAAAAATTCTCAGGTTTGAAACTGGAAAAAATGAAGCTATCAAGGTCGATAAAGAAGAACTCACTATAGCTAATTGCCCTGCTAATCTTTCTAATGGATTACCAACAACTCTAATGGTGTACAGTGACATCTGTGAACTTTATGTAATCGGAGATGTGCAAAGTAAATTATTAGAACGGTTTCCTTGAATACTGAATATTGCAAATATGGTGGAGTAAAATAAAAAAAACTTTTCTCCATCTATGTACATACCGCTATTGTTTAACTTTTACAAACCATTGAAATAGATGTAAGAAAACGATAAGGTCAGCCAATACCATTTGATTTTGGCACCTTGACAGTGACGTTGCACTTTCATCGTATTGATTAATAAGAAAGAGATAAATTATTACAGGCATACTTTGACATGCAGATCGGTGGTGGCGGTAAAAATGGACGTATTTACGTTGGAGCTTCCTACCTAAGAGGGCATGGTGGTGATAGAAGTTTTTAGCTGGGTTGTTACATCGTGTACTACCGCTACTCACCCGTGGAGCCTAAAGCTGTCGGAAAGGAAGCGTTGCGTACTAGTGTGAACGTTTTATCTGACGTTGCAACTATAAAATGCTCCAATTAAAATCTCTACGAAATCGTATAAAAGAGTCTGGCACAAATCTTAAAAGGAAGGCAGAGAGAAACTAGATAAATTAATGGAAGGATCTGGATATAAGAAACAAAGTTATCTATCTGCTTTGCAGTTGGATGACAGCAGTGTCAGTGTTAAAACACTCGAAGAAAGATTAAACAGCGCAGCACAAAAATAAAAGGAATAAAGTAATAAAGAAGAAAATAAATGGGAACCAGAAAAAAGAAAAATTCTCGAAAAAGTAAAAAGTACGAACGACAAGACATTTTCGACTAAAAATGGCGTTTTTAACACGCGGTCCTTAAAGTGCATGAAATCAGGTGCTCCTATTCGGAATTTCTCCGACACAGACTACTATCGAGAGCTCTCATTGGGTCAGTATAAGCCTATCTCTCGTTGACTGATACTTATAGAATTTGTAATATCTAGAAATGGCGAAGATTATTTAGTTTAGCACATAATATGCTTAACTTGCACGTTAGCTTATACACCACTGTCGATAAGTATCCTGGAAATGTGACTGCAGATCTACTCAATAAAGGGCACTGGTGAATAATTTTGTGCACTCACTATTCCAGCCGATTAGACGTACTATTTAACCAGAAACCTGTGACAGCTCAAATAATGCTTACGCGTACAGAACATACATCGAGACACTGCTCAACTATGGCCCTGCTGCCAAAATTTTCATTTATCATCCGTTTTGTAGTGTGACGATCCAGCTGGGAAAATGGACGGTATGGGTAGTGACAATCAAGGACTTGTAAGGCGGCGTTAATAGTTGGGCACAAAAAAACTGTAGATCTTGTCGGACATTTACATGCAGATGTGTTTAATCAAGAAAAGTTGTTTTTAAACAGCGTTGAAGTAAGGATTCGTTTAGTGCGCTCTCGAGATAGTTTTATCTCATGAATCCTTCAAAATACTTTTGCCGTACATATGAAGAAGCTAATCTTTTGAGTTAGACGAATAAAAATAAACCCAGGTGTGCTATTAGCACACACAAAGCTACTTTCTCAAGCTACAGCTAAATACTCTCTCACAAGAATTGAAGTCAAAGCTGTAACAATGCATGGCGGTATACATGGGTTTCGAGAAATTTCTTATCAATTTTTCTACTGATTTAGTAAAAACGATGTCATGTAGAAATTATGTACTGTTCCAAACATGCTTTGGCGACAACTTTACTGGAAATGGTTGTTGTATGATAAGATGTTTTCAAAAGTGTTATGGTAAGCCGTCGTTATTGTAACCTGATACTTTCTTGTCGCAAAGTCATGTTCGTTACCAAGAATATAGTGAGATCAGTGTTTTAGGAATTTAATAATTCTATTGTTGGTTTCGTAAGAAAACAATACTACAACTTCAAGCCACATGTCGATTAGACATGTTGGCGATAAATTTTCTAGGAATGATTGTTGCTTTCTTCTCCTAAAGTAACGCTTGCTAAAGAAATAATGAGGTCAAATTTGAGGAATTTAATAACAATTTTTGCTGATTCGGTAGGAAATAATACTGCAGCTGCAAGATACGTGTTCATCAAAAATGCTGACAATAGCTTTTCTGAGGATCATTATTTACTTTCTTGCCATAAAAGCTCGTTCGTTATGAAAGTAATGAAGTGTATTTTCTTAGTCATCACCTTATCCCCACTGTTTCTTGTGTTAAGCCGCTATATAACGAGATTATATTCATTAAGATGACAGTTATTCAGTCGACATTCGTATCGTAAAAGCTATTAGGAAAAAGGAAAAAAATGGCGCATCAGAAGAAGAACTTTCACAGCCCATCTTTAATTCTTTCTACGGTTTGAACAAGTCATTCACTAAAAAATTTTAGTTGGTCTTGAATATAATAAACTACGAGATGGCGAATTTTATCATATGGTATGCTAGCTCTCACACGATTTTCAAGGAATAGCTTTCACGACGGATACGTGGAACAGTTTAAGCTTACGTTTGGTGATACTGAAAAATATTTTGATGGTAATGCTGATGATTTGATGGAACAAAAGTGTACGGAACTGGCTGGATTCTGAGGTATACTAGAAGCCATATTGATGAAACCATTGAAGTTGAAGAAAATTTCACTCCTATTTCTAGTTTGGTCAAAGGTATCGACAAAGCTTTGTTATGAAGAAGGTGACTTTCAAGTATTTATAAGGCCTTGCATCCTGCATAGATGATAGGATTAAATATTTAACCACGCTTGTTAAAGGTGTTAGTGTATTGCAAGGAGAGATTGTTGATCTTGTAGAAAAATTGTGCGGTATTCGGTATGGATCTGAAGTAGATGAATATTGTGCGGACTTTGTGAAACGAGCTGTACTCGGAGTGTGATGATGAGCATGAGCATCATAGAACATACCAAAGAAAAATATAAATTGAAAATTTTGAATCAAGCCACGCAGATTATACTAATATACGCTCTTGGTGATTCATTATCAAATATTTTTACTAAAATAAAATCAGTATTCCAAAACCAAGGTATTGAACGCTTAAAATTAATTTAATATGTATCTATGTATAATAAATTTAATTTTACTAATTTAATATATAGGTGCTAAATCTATTATAGCAATTTTTTGCTTGCCGTGGATTATAGAATATTCTCCGCGAAAAAGCGACTTACCTGCTGGATATAAAATTAAAAAAAGCCAAATAAAGTCAATTCTTTTATTCGACATGTTTTAGTAAGTATTTTTAATAGTTAATTTATAAAGTGAATAATACAGTTTCTTTTTAATTTTTAGGATAAATTTTAGTTATTTCTAGAACCATGACAGCTGTGAGAAATTTAATTAATGGAATTAATAATGGATATGAATCATTTGGCATAACAGCTCTTTTACACCATACATCATTTGTTGTGGATTTTTAAACAATTTAACTTGTCATGTTATAGCAAAATGTAATATTTATAATTTTATCGATATCATTAGTGCTATTGATTTTTATTTTTAAATTAATGTTAGTTGCAAAAATTTATTATTCTATTAAAAATCGCAAAGTGGACTTATATTCGAAGTCGCATTTATAAATTAGATGCTGTTTAGGAAAAATATTGCTAAAAGTAAAGCAAAATTAGAATCTATTTTAAATTCTTTAAGTACAAAAAGATTAAAATATTATTCCATTTTAGTTTTATTTTTTTAAATCTTCCATTTTCTGCAAAAATGGATTTTAAACCAAAAAATTATCCGTTTATCATGTAAATTATTCAAAAATGTAAGGACTTACAAGGCTAGATATTAATGGTATTATTGAATTATTTTCGGATTTTACTACAAATATAATATGTTGATATAATCAGAAAGTAAAACACCAACACAAAACTCGGACTAATTGAGCAAAAAAAATTCCTTTCTTTTATTTAATGCGACGTTTGGACTTTTTTTATAGCGTGGCTAAATTAATTCCTCAGGCTATAACAAAAGATTATACATTTTACATGAAAAATCCCACACACATTTGTGAACAACAAGAAAATACCATCACGCACTAATTTTACCTTGAAACAATAAAATTTAAAATAACAAAGTACTACATTTGTGAGCAAGTCAAATTCGAAAAACAGCTAATAATTACGAGAGTCGTCAAACTGAAAAGTTAACAATTAAAATAAGTTAAATCTATAACGACATAAATTAGACAAAATATTAAAACAGGCTTTCCAATTGCAGATGGTACTATTACTCAACTTACCAACGCCTATATACCCAAGCCCGCAAAGAGGCACCTACAATCATATTGATAAACTAATATAGAATTTAAACACAGATAACGATGAATAAAATAAATAAAATGCGCAAACAAAAATTCATTCAAATATAACCCGATTAATTCCACTTCTTTTTATAGGTATTCTTCAACAGCTGTGTATCATGGATTCTATTCATAGTCAATCCATTAGAATGCATAATGAGCATCTCCAACAATTCACGTTTTTTTGTATTGATTTCATTTCCCACTATATTCACAGTGTCAAAATTTATAGTATGTCTAGATTTCTAATATGCATAACAAGTGCTGACCTATCATTGTTTTTGTATCTCTCTTATGAGCAGGCTGGATTCGCTGTCCTTGTCTAATTGGCATTTTGTTATTTACTCAAGTATTAATCAGTGTATCTACAAATTCGAAGGTTATGCAATAGATATTATAATTACAAAATATTTATGCAGAAAAAAAAAATCTATCACTTTGTTTTTGAGAGAAAAGTAAGGAACGCGAAAATCTTATAAGCATAATCTTTACTTAGCGTTCCCCACTTTTCTCAAAAACAAATCGTAGATTTTTCTTGTCCATAGATATTCATAATAATAATATCTATTGCGATCAACCAATATTTTGAAGATACACCCGTTAACGCTGAGTAAATATACAAACTACTCGAGTGTTACTCGGTCGGTATCAGGTTCTACACGGCCTGCCGTTATATCTTTTAATTTCTCAATCAGCTTTCTTGAAGTCCGACCTACGCTAGACATAACCACAATCTTTTACATCAGATTTTTATATACTACATACATTTATCCTACATTACATCTCTGTTTTCCCAACCCAATAAATTTCAATTTTATTACAACTCTTATAAACAGGTACGAAATTATCCTTCAAAACATTATTAAAACATCTCCCCTAATTGTTTGATATAACATATATGAATGGATTAAAAAAAAAGCAATATATTAAAAAAGCAAACTTTACTCAAAGGTACTTTATGAATAGGAGAAGTTCAATCATTTCCAAAGAAGAATAATCTTACCTTTGATTCTGTATTCAGACGACGTAAATTTGGAAGCGGTCTTTTAGAACACGCCGGAAAAAAAAAATAAGTGCTAACTACGTTAGCTTACCACATTTCCTCCAAGTTTTGCGTCGAAACTAGACTTAATAATATTATACGACTTGTACTATCCCAAGCATCAGAAAATATATGGTAACAAAAATTTTTGAAAATTCTATTGCAGAATTAAATAATCTAAGTAAAAACGGCCCTAGATTTAAAAATAAAGGATAAATTGTATAGAGTATATTTTATAACATCCCATATATCAGGGATAATCTAGGGTTAAACAGAATACTTGGATTCATAGAATCTTTCCATAATACGATGTTTTGCCGCATATATTATTCAGTGCCAAAAATTTCTCAGAAATGGACAATTCGAATATCCGGGAATCCTTCATACAATTTCAAAATACGAGGAAGATGTACAAAATTTGGTAACTACTGATAGTGGTATAAAGGAAAATGTATTTTTCATGGCCTAAATAATTTTCATGTTATAAAAAATCACTATATCGATATCATATGATATTTATGAAGGGGTTTGTAGTATCGCCCTGGCAAAAATAATCTATCTTTTGTTTTAGAAGAAAAATTATTTTATAACACTGTAGGACCTAAATCCGCACTTAGGTAACAGTTTACTGTTATCTAAGGAGCACTTCCAAACAGTATAAAGCCAAATTAACTTAGGTACGTACGCCTAATAAGCGATACTTTGATATCCAGATTATTTTTTTAAAGTGTTTTCATTGTTGATAACAAGATTTAAATTATTGCACTTTTTTCATATCATCATTTTCAAATTAAATAACAATTACAAGCTCTTAAAATACGAATAAAACTAAAGTTAATACTAGCGTAACATGGAGCGAAGAAGGTACAATTAGTTCGGCGCTCCGATATAAGTTAGCTCTGTGATCCCCTATTCACTATATTTGAAAGCTAATACAATACATATATAAGTTACCTACTCACCGCTCATGCGATGCTAATACATGCTTGAAGCTTAGCATTTAAATTTATGATTTTACTGAAAGTAATTTAAATAATAATTTCACATAATATCAATAATATTGATATAAAATTAGTATTATTACCCGTTTTAAGTATATTTTGTGATTATAATTTTTCTTTTCATTTTGATTTATCATTCATGGAGTTTTTAATTTTTGTTCATTTATAGTTTCTCTTTTCTTTTTCGATCTATTATTCACGAAATACCTAGTATTTAGTTTTTACAGTTTTGCTTTTATTTTACGAATTATCATTCGTAGAAGTGCATAGTTTTGTTTATTATTGATTTTTAAGGTACAGATTTTAGGCGGCGGATTTATGTCCACGTGCTGCAAAATAGTATACGATACTCGTGACCTTAAGTGGAACTTTATTACACGGCCGAAGTTATCGCCACTCGCTCCGCTCGAGCGTTAACCGACGCCAATGCAACAAAGTTTACGCCGCCACAGTATAATATGTACTATGCATGGACTATCTAAATGGTTAAATAAAAGCATGATTTCACATTTAGATTTGGTAACGTTCCCTGGATTTAAATTTAGATTATTTTTAAAATGGCCGTTCAAAGGTGACAGCATCAGGCTGATATTTTTTTTAGTGGATATTTTGGCATAAAATACCTGAGTTTTAATCAATCGTGGGAAATTGTATTTACAATTCCGCAAAATAATTCATTTTGCGTCCGCTTTCAAGATTAGCTTTGCACACATCGAACGGTTGAATATCATGGTTCAGAAATTTTTGAAGTGTTGTATACAATTATATGAATATTTTGTGCGAAATTTCATGTAGCATACGCATTACGTTCAGCTAATTTATGCAAATGGACCACTTTCTCCACCAAATATTGACAATGCGTTTTGAGTCAAACACTAACTTCTAAAACTATTGCTACAGCAATGCACATAAAAAAATATTTTAATTAGTGTAGCCACACGTTTACTAACTATCAACAACTCATTCAAAGTTTCAGAATATCATCAAAAATATATAAAGTACGCTTTCAGTGCTCGATGATTCCCCACCAAGATCAATTATCTGTAACGGTTGAAGCAACCGACACTTTAAAATTGACCAGCTTGGCTGGGCCTCCAGCTCAGCCCACGTCACCAAATTTTTTCGCCAACCTCGGCGCAATCAACACAATACCCGACCACATCAGCTCAGCAATCACGTAGCAAATCGGGCGGATTATTCCGAGGTAGTATGAAAATCACCCAACAGTTGGCGCAGGAATTGTTAAAACAGCCAACCTCGGCTCCCATGGCCAGTTACCCGGTGGTAACCAGTGCTTGCTTCCTGTCCTTCGGCCACGCATGCGCTGCTACTGTTGACCCCTTCCAGCTCATAACGTAGGTACTACCAAGTACCTCTTCCCTCTAGCCGTCCGGCTCTAGCGACTCTTCCTCATCCAGCTTCCACCCGTGTGCTTGCATCTCTGTATTTCCTCCCACGTCACTACAGCTATAGTCATTATAATTATTTTCCAACCTGCACTATGGAACGCCACCCTCACTTATACTGTAGCAGTCAGTGATATCCCAATCTCTAATCACCGCTTTCAGAGAAATGAACCGCCATACAGGCAGGCTTGGTTGGCTATCATTCGGGGAAGAGAAGATGCTATTTTATTCCAATCCGCCAGCTTTCTCAATAATCTCCTCCAGGAATTGTCCATCTCGCCGGCTCGACGCTTTTCGAGAGTCCAACAATGACAATGTGGTTGTTAGATCATCATCAAAGGTCCCAGGTGCTGGTCCACTCCCTGCTCACTTGCTAATTACCCGCTAAGAAATCTTTCATTAATCAGAACACTAATCTAGCAATGAGGCTAATGTGAGTAGTGAAGCACCCTTGGTTTTCGATATGAGCTTAATCCTCGATTTAAAAACCACACTCAAACCTTACCTAATGATCGCCGATCTTAGGGACTGGGAGAGTATCACCCCGAACCCCATCATGGTTTTGCTAGACATTATGTTTTTCTCGCCTGCCCATCTAATTCATAGCATTCATTTGCTTTTATTAATTACATTTTTATTTTTATTTATAGTTATTGAAATACATATGTATATGCTTACATTGAGCCATGAGTTTTAACCCATATCTAAATAAATATTTGTCTATGTCTGTGTTATATCTTTCTTCGGGCACTCTGCAAGATTTGGTGGAACCAAGCTTTTTCGTTTACGGACATACCAACATGAAGATATTCGGAACATCTTGAAAGTAGAAATCGAAAGACGAATGCAAGAAGTTCACAGAAAGATGTTAACACATATCTTACTCTAAACTAAGGACCCTAATGGGCGATTTCGACCGCCGATGACCGTTAATTGAAAGACAATTGAATGGGAAGCGTATAAAAATTTACCTAGTTATCGACAACCGGATCTATAGAATCAGTTTAGGAGTTTCATGGAATTGCAGATACTGGGTAAAATATATATGTAACTCATAGACCCAAAATAAAACACAACGACCCCTCCAGTCTGAAATGATATTTGACTACTATTACTGCGCTACTGTAACGTCATCAAGAGCTAAAATAAAACTGCCACCTATGAAAAGCTAATGCCATATGTTGGACATTTTCAGAAGAAATTGAGTATGATATTATACCTTCAGCTAGGCTCCCAGAGTGGAGCACCAGCTAAAAACAGGAATTTCAAGATCCCCAGAATCAGCTTAAGACTGAGGATAATGATTACTCCAGTGGAGTAGGAAAGAATAACCAGCGTAGACCCCCACATCTCATGCTCAACCCACGTATGATGAAGCCCAAATCAACCCTCAAGCACTAACAGCGGAACATAGACATAGACATAGACAAACTTTTATTTGGCCTTAGGGGTAAACCCACCCTATCTGGCCTACAATAAGAAAATACAACGACGAATAACAATAATAATAATATTACAGAGGTGTCTTCAAATCAATTAACTAATGAAGATAATAAGTAATAGTAAGAATAGTGTAGATTAACGAGTGAATATAGTATACTCGGCAAAATTTTCTTATTCAAGTGTTTGGAAGTAACTAACATAAGTTTTAATTCTAGTTTAAATTAAAATTAAATAATTACAAACAAGTATAACAGGACAAAAATGTGTATGATTATTAAATCCACCAAGACCTTTGTTGCCATTAATAGTGACCAAATGATAAGTTTGGCCAGCACCCATCTCATGCTGCCACGATTCACACTCATCCAATAGGAGTCTTTCATACAAATAACAATTTCAGAAAGTGAGAAAGTCTTCAAAAGCAAAAGACTCCAATGAGAGAGTTACCTTTGCTGGTGAAGTAGTCAGCCGCAGAATAGACGAAAGAATGCTGCACCGCAACTTAATTGTGCGAACATTAGGACAAATAAAT
>JAFFSR010000014.1:0-237500 GCA_017163975.1 Anastatus disparis
GTGTAACGGTATTCTACTGTGTTTGAATCTTGCGCGCTTAGGTATTAAAATAGATAAACGCTCGGTCAATCCCGTCTAAGACGAGTGAAGAAGTGCGTATCTTGGACGACCGGTAGGCGAGAGAGAAGCCCGCCGCCACGAAGCACTTTAGAGAGTTTCCGGCTACCGTTGCGTTAACACGAAATCCAAGCCACGCTGTGCTTGTTAAAAGATTTCACCACGTGGTCTTATAATACGTTAGACTAAGTTCGCAATTAATAGCGCGAAACGTTGTCTTAAATAAAAGTCGTTAAATTATATCGACTAGCGTATTATATTATATTGGCTAGTTGCAACTCCCTGAGAAATTCTTTCTGTAGAGTTTTGCTTGACCGCTTTTTGCGCGTCTTAGTGGTCAGCCATTAAGTGCCAGCAAATACGTTGATCGGCGTAGTATAGGATTCCACCGATCTACGACAAGGCAACCACGTTGGCAGAGCTCAGCGGAATTCAACGATCGGGAAGAGACATATTCCATCGATCTACTTCAGAGCATTTACGTATTGGTTACGTACAGGGAGAAGCTATGATAACGGGCGAACGTCGTCTACGTGCACGTAGGTAATTGGTGCAAGCTGGCCAGTGCGTTATTGTAAAGTATAATTATATTGTGTGATATTCCAAGTGTCTCTTCCTCGAGAGATACTTGTTCGGTTATATTGTATCACCGGTTATATAACCGATCAGCGTCATGAGCGAGTTCTATTTAATTCGCGACGCGCCCTCCCTTTGGCTCACTTCTCTCATTAGACGCGTACATTACTTTTTATATATTATTCAATTTCATTCTCATTTAGTTTATACTTCATCTTTATTATATTTATATTTTCTTATAATAAATTAATTTTTGTTTTCTATTAAAACGTGCCTTCAATTAATTCAAATTTCCTGGCTATATTTAACATAAAATATATATTTCCCGTTGCTTACTCCGACGCCTCCACGCCCTTGTGAGCAGGTGTAAATTAATTAGTTACGTGATATCATATAATTTATAATATAACGTATTTTGGAACCTGTCTCACGAAGAAAAAATGCGCTACAGGCGACGCGTCTCTCGATCAGTTAAAAGAGAGAGAGAGAGACGCAGTGTGTGCAGCAAGCGATGAGTATATCACATAAGATTTTGTCGTCTATCAATAGCCTTACTAGCTAGCACAATCGGAGTTTGCTGTATAATATTTAGTGAAATTCCTTACAAATTTCAGTAACTCCGCATATGGTAGATTTAAAGACTTCTACCAAAAAAATTCATATTGAATTAAAGTTAATTTATTTTTTGTAACGTGTGCAAAATAACCGTTACAGTAGATATAAGAACAATTTTAAAGTATTACCCAGGTTTCCGGATGAAAAACTTAACCCTTTGATACTACTAACTTTTTCGTCTAGGCACATCTGAGCTATGTGTATACCTATCTTTTATTTTTAAATCTTAGGAACTTTTTCTAGCTTGGCCTCCTGAAAATGATCGCTGGAACTTGCAACATTTTGCGTCACTTTTTGTGTCACATTTTGCATCACTTTTTATATCACTTTTCGTGTCGCTTTATCGAGCCAAAAGTGACGCAACTTTTGCGCAACTGATTGCGCAACTTCTCCAAAAATGTAATAATAAATAAATCATTTAATATTTTTTTTAATTTTATTTTACATAATTTAAAAGATGTTAAGATACAGAATTAAAAATATTTAGAGCATGATTTAATTGTCTACGTTTATAAAATTAATTTGGAAAAAATTCTAAAATAAATTGAAAATTCTTTATCTAAATTATTAAAGAAGTGTTAGTCTAATCAATAGAGCAAAAAAGGCTATTGTAGACATTAATTAGGAGTTTAATGAAACCTATATAGAGCTGTTAAGGGTGATGAAAAAACATACCCTATATAAAATGTAACCAAAAAACGGTAGAAAATGCTCCAGGAGGCTGAAAAGTTGGCCAAAACAGCTTTTTTTATTTTCTGAAGCAACCTATGCATTTAAGCAAAAAGTAATGAATAAAAGTATTAGAGAATAAAAAAAAAACCTACAATTTGAGTACCACCACGATTATTTTTGTCAATTTTTTAATGCAAAAAGCCAAAAAACCATAAAATGGCAATTTTTGGATATCAATTATTTATTGCAAAAATAATTTTTTAGATATTCTTAAACTTTTAAAAGAAGCCTTCATAAATACGAAGAAAAAGAGAGTTTTAAAAGCAAATTGGTTAATTTGTTGCTGAGATATTCTCTATTACTTATCCTAATACGCATAATGTTTATTATTATAATTTTTTTTGGCTGAACATATTGAGTTGCATAAGGGCTTAAACTCTTCATGAATGTTCAAATTTTCATATTTTGTTAAGAGTAAATGAAAAAAATGAATTGCAATATTAATTATAACGCTTTAAAAAAGAGGCTGTTTTTTTATAAATAAATGAAGCTGGGGCTTTATTTATAACTTTACGAATTTGCTATTTGAATATTCTTATAGCTGTGTTCGAAACAAAGATTAAAAAAAAAAAGCTCTCAAAGGCCATTAGGAGCCAAGATAAGATTTTTTTTTAAACTCATAGCCACTTTGTTTATAACAATTAAGAAACGAATCAAGCGTCATTTTTTAGTTGAAGACTTATATTTAAAAAAATCTAAGATTAGATTTTTAAAATGCGACTCTTTATTATTAAAACTAAAATAATAATGACAAACAAATAATAACGTCAAGGTCGGAGTCATGGTGGGGATGCTTATCTTTGCGTGCGAGAAAAGATAACAAAGGACCCCGTTCCTATAAAATTTGTAAAATTAACCGTATCCCCGTAAATAATGGACCGATTATGATGTTTTTCCTCAATCTGGGGTACCTTGAAAAACTATTAATATCGGTGCAAATAGTTTTTCAAAATAGGTGTATTTAAGTTAAAACAACTGTACCTAATACGGACACCTTAAGCGCAAATGATTGTTGTGGCCCATTAAATCAATATTTTTAGACGTGGAATGTCCCATTTTAAAGCTAAAAGAAAGAACCTTTAAGTGAGATATGAGTTTCATTATGATCAATATTTACGAACTGCGTGCGGATTTACGTAAACGTTGCAAACGAACTTACCTTATTATTTCTCGTAATTATTACATTTGGAACCCGGAGACAAGTTTAATTACAATTTTTATTGATTCTATATTTCAACTAATTATTATAATAAATTTTTTAGTTTCAATAAATAAAAAATAATTATTAATAATTGCAAAAATTTTAATAGTAATAATAAAAATTGTTATCTCGTTTTTTTTTACTTTTCTTTGTCTTTCTTTGCAAAAAAATTTTTCCATCATTAAATATATTTTTTATTTTCTTTCTAAAATTAAACTACTAAGATTTTCATGTAAGGAATATTTCCTAAATATAATAGAAAAAATTAATATCAAAATTGCTTTTTAATTAAAACTATTTTTTATTTTTTATTTCATTATAAAATATTAATATATATCGATAAAATTATGATATAAAAGGATAAAATTTATGAAATAAGGATAAAAAAATGTTTATTTTCGTGTAAAATATATTTTTATCAAATATTAATTTTTCTTTTTTTGCGGTTGGCTCGCTTTCGTTTTCCGCTATAAAAATATTACAATTTATATTATCGCTTTCTTCGCATGCATCGTTTTCAATTTGATTGCCTCGACATTGGAGCAACTCTCCCCATTATGATTGCTAAAAATAATAACTTTAATCTATATAACATATGAGAAGCTGTTGCTGAAATTCAATGTTTATTTAAATACAAATTTAAATTTTCTGATTACCTTTTGTTTATCGATTTTTTCTGTGTTATTTTAAAAATGATTCTTACATCAAAATCTTAGTAGTTTAATTTTAGAAAGAAATTAAAAATATATTTAATGATGAAAAAATTGTTTTGCATGAAAAACAAAGAAAAGAAAAAAAATGAGTTAACAGTTTTTATTATTACTATTAAAATTTTTGCAATCATAATAATTATTTTTTTATTTATTGAGACTAAAAATCTAAAAATTCATTATAATAATTAGTTAAGATATAGAATCAATAAAAATTGTAATTAAACTTGTCTCCAGGTTCCAAATGTAATAATTACGAGAAATAATAAGGTAAGTTCGTTTGCAACGTTTACGTAAATCCGCACGCAGTTCGTAAATATTGATCGTAATGAAACTCATATCTCACTTAAAGGTTCTTTCTTTTAGCTTTAAAATGGGACATTCCACGTCTAAAAATATTGATTTAATGGGCCACAACAATCATTTGCGCTTAAGGTGTCCGTATTAGGTACAGTTGTTTTAACTTAAATACACCCTATTTTGAAAAACTATTTGCACCGATATTAATAGTTTTTCAAGGTACCCCAGATTAGGAAAAATCATCAAAATCGGTCCATTATTTACGGGGATACGATTAATTTTTACGAATTTTATAGGAACGGGGTCCTTTGTTATCTTTTCTAGCGCGCAAAGATGAGCATCCCCACCATGACTCCGACCTTGACGTTATTATTTGTTTGTCATTATTATTTTAGTTTTAATAATAAAGAGTCGCATTTTTAAAAATCTAATCTTAGATTTTTAAAATATAAGTCTTCAACTAAAAAATGACGCTTGATCTGTTTCTTAACTGTTATAAACAAAGTGGCTATGAGTTTTAAAAAAATCTTATCTTGGCTCCTATTGGCCTTTTGAGTTTTTTTTTTTAATCTTCGTTTCGAACACAGATATAAGAATATTCAAATAGCAAATTCGTAAAGTTATAAATAAAGCTCCAGCTTCATTTATTTATAAAAAAACAGCTTCTTTTTAAAGCGTTATAAAAAATATTGCAATTCATTTTTCTCATTTACTCTTAACAAAATATGAAAATTTGACCATTCATGAAGAGTTTAAGCCCTTATGCAACTCAATATGTTCAGCCAAAAAAAAATTATAGTAATAAACATTATGCGTATTGGGATAAATAATAGGGAATATTTCAGCAACAAATTAACCAATTCGCTGTTACAACCTCTCTTTTTCTTCGTATTTATGAATTATTAAAAGTGTAAGAATATTTAAAAATATTCTTACACTTACAAATAATTGATATCCAAAAATAGCCATTTTTATGGTTTTTTGGCTTTTTTGCATTAACAAATTGACGAAAATAATCGCGGTGGTACTTAAATTGTAGGTTTTTTTATTTTCTAATACTTTTATTCATTACTTTTTTTTGATTAAATGCATAGGTTGCTTTAGAGAATTAAAAAGCTGTTTTGGCCAACTTTGCAGCCTCCTGGAGCATTTCCTACCGTTTTTTGGTTACATTTCAAATAGGGTATGTTTTTTCATCACCCTTAACAACTCTATATAGTTTTCATTAGGCCCCTAATTAATGTCTTCAAAATTTCTCTATTGATTGGACTATAATAAAATAAAAACATTATTAAAGATTAAAAAGTTTAATTTTGTGATAGATAGAATGTATGTAGGCATGTATGTGTGTACATTTGTATACATGTGCATGTATATATCGACGGTGGCTACGAAAACATTCACAGCTTTGTAATTGACTATGAAAAAAAACACAATTCCAAAAGTGTGGCGAAAAAACCACATTTTCGAAAGTCCGACAAAAAAAAACAAATCTACAAAAGTGCAGCCAAAAAAAACCACATCTTCAAAAGTGCGGGGAAGAAAAACACGGTGAAAATTTTCAAAGGCTGTTTTTTTCGCCGCACTTTTAGCGATGTGTTTTTTTGTCGTAGTCAGTTACACAGCTGTGATTGTTTTCGTAGCCACCATCGATATATACATGCACATGTATACAAATACACACATACACGCCTACACACATACACATTCTATCATAAAAAATGAACTTTAATTTTCAATAATGTTTTTATTTTATTAACACTCCTTTAATAATTTAGATGAAGAATTTTCAATTTATTTCAAAATTTTTTCCAAATTAATGTTTTAAACGTAGACAATTAAATCATGCTCTAAATATTTTTGATTCTGTATTTTAACATCTTTTAAATCATGTAAAATAAAATTAAAAATAAAATATTTATATTTCATTTTATATAATATTTTGGAAAAATTGAGACACTTTTGGCTGGATAAAGCGACACAAAAAGTGATATAAAAAGTGACGCAAAAGTGACTCAAAAAGTGACGCAAAATATTGCATCATAACTTCCGAGATCGTTTTCAGGAGGGTGGCTTGGTTCTTTCAGAGCTCATTTAGGATTAAAGAATCGATAAATGGACGCTTAATACCTGCAAATGGACATTTTTGAAAGTCTTATCAAATTAATAATATTGCATTGACTACAGAATTTATGGCACTATAATCCCGCAATGTAATTACTTTACATGCAGAAGATTGGTTAATAATGAAATCGAATATTCAAGACTTATCTTTAATTTTGTTAAGGGGGGCTGCTCTGCAAACTGTACAATACTTTATCAACACTTCATCACAAGGACAGAAGATATGAAATCTATGTGCTAAACAAAGACAGCAATATATGGTGTATCGTTTAAGAGCAGCCCCCCCAATTACCGAGTGGTGTCCACGTACCAGCTCATTCATCCTAATTGAAAACACGGTCGTATAAACAGATTCCCGCAATTCCGCTGGTGAAGGTCTCCACTAGCGAAAAAGAAGTTGACTATGTCTGCTGCGAATAGGCGCTGCAATCTAAAAATAACCAAATGATCTAAACTTAAGTCTAAACTGTTTTATCATGTTCTTGACATTTACTTTTTACTATTTATTATAGTATATTATCAAATTCCTAAATCTCAAAATATTTTTCATTTAATAAACTTATATACACTCTAAACTCCAAAGAGTAAAAATTGGATGATCAAATGCTAAAAAATATAATTTATTGTTTTGCATCAGTAAAAGCGGTAAGGTAGGTAATTTGTTGCTTAATTTTTGTAATATGACAGATTATATTGCTTTGTCCGTTCCCAAAAACAATGGCTAGCTTAGTATTACGCTACCGTTGCTAACCTCTGTTTCTTTTGATGCAGTTGACATATTAGAATGAACCGAACGGCATATTTTGTTGCTGATTGATTGTGGTGAAATTAAATTTGCTGCTGTAGTCATTCCTGAAAAACAATGGTTATGCTAGCTTAACATTCAGCTACAGCAGCCACCACAGGTATCTTAGGACATAATTGACGTATTAAAATGTATTAAACGGCATATTATGTTGCTAATTTGTTGCTCAAATTTTATGATATGACAGATCACATTGCTTTAACTTTTTCCGAGAAACAATAGATTTGCTAGCTAGCTTAGTATTACGCTACCGTTGCTAACCTCTGTTTCTCTTGATGCAGTTGACATATTAGAATAAACCGAACGGCATATTTTGTTGGGGATTGATTGTGGTAAAATTAAATTTGCTGCTGTAGTCATTTCTGAAAAACAATGGATACACTAGCTTAATATTAAGCTACAGTATCCACCACAGGTATCTCCCGACATAATTGACGTATTGAAATGTATTAAACGGCATATTATGTAGCTAATTTGTTGCTCAAATTTTATGATATTACAGATCACATTGCCTTAACTGCTTCCGAGAAACAATAGATTTGCTAGCTTATATAAAGCTACTGTTGTCAATCACTGTATCTCTTAATGCAATCGGCATATTAAAACAAAGTAAGCGGCATATTTTGTTGCTGATTATTCACGTTGAGATTATATTTGTAGCTGCAGCCTATTTTGTTCCTGAAAAACTAAGTTGCTGTCTAATTTATATATGACAGATTATATGGCTTTCGCCGTTTCCGAGAAACAATAGCTAGCTTATTATGACGCTACCGTTGCTAACCGCTATATTTCATGATGCAATTGACATATTAAAATGAACTGAACGGCATATTTTGTTGCTTATTTGTTGCTCAAATTTTCTGGTTTGGCAGATCACATTGCTTTAACTGCTTTTGAAAAACAATGGATAAGCTAATTTAATATTAAGTTGGCGTAGTCAACCTTTGTATCTCTTAATGTAATCGGCATATTAAAATAAACTAAACGTCATATTTTGTTGCTAATTTGTTGCTGATTATTCACATTGAGTTTTATTTTATAGTTGCAGCCGTTCCTGAGAAAGGGTGGATATGCTAGCTTAGTATTAGGCTAGCGTACCCTGTTGAAAATAATGACGTCTTTCCAGTACGTCTTTGAAGACGTCTTTGAATACGTCTTTGAAGACGTCTATGGTCGTGTCTTAGATTGGAACAAAATAAGACGTCATTTTTATAATGTTCCGGAAATATAGTAACCAAATGACGTCTTTTTTATAAGTAAAATAATTTCAAAGACGTATTTTTCCAATAAATACTCATAGTAAAAGACATAAATTTTCAGAAAAAAATTCTTTTTTAAAACGAATGACGTCCTTCCTGTTGAAAATAATGACGTCTTTCTAAGACGTCTTTGAAGACGTCTTTGGTCGCGTCTTACATTGGAACCAAAAAAGACGTCATTTTTCCAATGTTTAGAAAATTCAACAAATGACGTCTTTTTATTATTTTAAAGACGTATTTTTTTAATAAAAATGACGTCTTTTCTTACGAATTTTTATTTAAAAAAATACGTCTTTGAAAATGTAAAATGACGTTATTTGTTAAATAGCTTTTCTGAACATTGGAAAAATGACATCTTTTTTGTTCCAATTTCAGACACAACTAAAGACGTCTTTCAAAGGCGTCATTTTCTACGAATTTAGAAATAAAAAACGTTATTTTTCATGAATTATGTCATTAAAAATGACTTTACATGATAATCATTTTCCATTCAAAGAAAAAAACAAAAAAACGAGGTTAATCTCGTAGTTTCAACTCTTCGAAAAACGAAGAACATATGCGATTGAACTGAGAGCGTTCTGGCCTTATATATCTGCGTCTTTAAAATTTGTATAAGGGATCACAAAACTTGAAAATCGCCACCTAGTGACTTACAGTCGAATTGATGGTTGCACTTGGGTCAATTTTATTTTAACTCACCAGGTGGCGATTTTCAAGTTTTGCGATCCCTTATACAAATTTCAATGACGCAGATTTATAAGGCCAGAATGATCTCAGCTTAATCGCAAATGCTCTTCGTTTTTCGAGGAGTTGAAACTACGAGGTTTACCTCGTTTTTATTGTTTTTTCCTTTGAAAGGAAAATGATTATTATGTAAAGTCATTTTTCAATGACATAATTCATGAAAAATGACGTTTTTTCTTCCTAAATTCGGAGAAAATGACGTCTTTGAAAGACGTCTTTAGTTGTGTCTGAAATTGGAACAAAAAAGATGTCATTTTTCCAATGTTTAGAAAAGCTATTTAACGAATAACGTCATTTTACATTTTCAAAGACGTATTTTTTAAAGTAAAAATACGTCTTTTTATAATTTCAAAGACGTATTTTTTAAATAAAAATTCGTAAGAAAGGACGTCATTTTTATTAAAAAAAATACGTCTTTGAAATAATAAAAAGACGTTATTTGTTGAATTTTCTAAACATTGAAAAATGATGTCTTTTTTGGTTCCAATCTAAGACACGACTAAAGACGTCTTCAAAGACGTCTTTCAAAGATGTCTTTCAAAGACGTCTTAGAAAGACGTCATTATTTTCAACAGGAAGGACGTCATTCGTTTTAAAAAAAGAATTTTTTTTTGAAAATTTATGTCTTTTACTATGAGTATTTATTAGAAAAATACGTCTTTGAAATTATTTTACTTATAAAAAAGACGTCATTTGGTTACTATATTTCCGGAACATTAAAAAAATGACGTCTTATTTTGTTCCAATCTAAGACACGACCAAAGACGTCTTCAAAGACGTATTCAAAGACGTACTAGAAAGACGTCATTATTTTCAACAGGGTAACCACCACACGTATCTCCCTCCATAATTGACGTATTAATATGAAACAATCGGCATATTTTGTTGCTAATTTGTTGCTTAATTTTCATAATATGACAAATAATATTGCTTCGGCTGTTCCCGAGAAACAATGGATACGCTTGCTCAATATTAAGCTAGCGTAGCCAACCTTCGAATCTCTTGAAGTATATGACGTATTAAAATGAACTACACGGCATGTTTTGTTGCTAATTTGTTGCTTAATTTTTATAATATATGACAGATTATATTGCTTTGGCCGTTTCCAAAAACAATAGCTAACTTAGTATTACGCTACCGTTGCTAACCTCTGTTTCTCCTGATGCAGTTGACATATTGGAATCAACAGAATGGCATATATTGTTGCTGATTAATTCTGGTGAAATTAAATTTACTGCTTTAGTCATTCCTGAAAAACAATGGATACGTTAGCTTAATATTGAGCTACAGTAGCCACCACAGGTATCTTATGACATAATTGACATATTGAAATGTATTAAACGGCATATTATGTTGTTAATTTGTTGCTCAAATTTTATGATATGACAGATCACATTGCCTTAACTTTTTCCTAGAAACAATAGATTTGTTAGCTAGCTTAGTATTACGCTACCGTTGCTAGCCTCTGTTTCTCCTGATGCAGTTGACATATTGAAATCAACCGAATGGCATATATTGTTGCTTATTGATTATGGTGAAATTAAATTTACTGCTTTAGTCATTCCTGAAAAACAATGGATACGTTAGCTTAATATTGAGCTACAGTAGCCACCACAGGTATCTTATGACATAATTGACATATTGAAATGTATTAAACGGCATATTATGTTGTTAATTTGTTGCTCAAATTTTATGATATGACAGATCACATTGCCTTAACTTTTCCTAGAAACAATAGATTTGTTAGCTAGCTTAGTATTACGCTACCGTTGCTAGCCTCTGTTTCTCCTGATGCAGTTGACATATTGAAATCAACCGAATGGCATATATTGTTGCTCATTGATTGTGGTGAAATTAAATTTACTGCTTTAGTCATTCCTGAAAAACAATGGATACGTTAGCTTAATATTGAGCTACAGTAGCCACCAGAGGTATCTTATGAAATAATTGACATATTGAAATGTATTAAACGGCATATTATGTTGCTTATTTGTTGCTCAAATTATATGATATGACAGATCACATTGCCTTAACTTTTCCTAGAAACAATAGATTTGTTAGCTAGCTTAGTATTACGCTACCGTTGCTAGCCTCTGTTTCTCCTGATGCAGTTGACATATTGAAATCAACCGAATGGCATATATTGTTGCTGATTGATTGTAGTGAAATTAAATTTACTGCTTTAGTCATTCCCGAAAAACAATGGATACGTTAGCTTAATATTGAGCTACAGTAGCCACCACAGGTATCTTATGACATAATTGACATATTGAAATGTATTAAACGGCATATTATGTTGTTAATTTGTTGCTCAAATTTTATGATATGACAGATCACATTGCCTCAACTTTTTCCTAGAAACAATAGATTTGTTAGCTAGCTTAGTATTACGTTACCGTTGCTAGCCTCTGTTTCTCCTGATGCAGTTGACATATTCAAATAAACCGAATGGCATATATTGTTGCTTATTGATTGTGGTGAAATTAAATTTACTGCTTTAGTCATTCCTGAAAAACAATGGATACGTTAGCTTAATATTGAGCTACAGTAGCCACCACAGGTAGCTTATGAAATAATTGACATATTGAAATGTATTAAACGGCATATTATGTTGCTAATTTGTTGCTCAAATTATATGATATGACAGATCACATTGCCTTAACTTTTCCTAGAAACAATAGATTTGTTAGCTAGCTTAGTATTACGCTACCGTTGCTAGCCTCTGTTTCTCCTGATGCAGTTGACATATTGAAATCAACCGAATGGCATATATTGTTGCTGATTGATTGTGGTGAAATTAAATTTACTGCTTTAGTCATTCCCGAAAAACAATGGATACGTTAGCTTAATATTGAGCTACAGTAGCCACCACAGGTATCTTATGACATAATTGACATATTGAAATGTATTAAACGGCATATTATGTTGTTAATTTGTTGCTCAAATTTTATGATATGACAGATCACATTGCCTTGACTTTTTCCTAGAAACAATAGATTTGTTAGCTAGCTTAGTATTACGCTACCGTTGCTAGCCTCTGTTTCTCCTGATGCAGTTGACATATTGAAATAAACCGAATGGCATATATTGTTGCTTATTGATTGTGGTGAAATTAAATTTACTGCTTTAGTCATTCCTGAAAAACAATGGATACGTTAGCTTAATATTGAGCTACAGTAGCCACCACAGGTATCTTATGAAATAATTGACATATTGGAATGTATTAAACGGCATATTATGTTGTTAATTTGTTGCTCGAATTTTATGATATGACAGATCACATTGCCTTGACTTTTTCCTAGAAACAATAGATTTGTTAGCTAGCTTAGTATTACGCTACCGTTGCTAGCCTCTGTTTCTCCTGATGCAGTTGACATATTGAAATAAACCGAATGGCATATATTGTTGCTTATTGATTGTGGTGAAATTAAATTTACTGCTTTAGTCATTCCTGAAAAACAATGGATACGTTAGCTTAATATTGAGCTACAGTAGCCACCACAGGTATCTTATGAAATAATTGACATATTGGAATGTATTAAACGGCATATTATGTTGCTAATTTGTTGCTCAAATTATATGATATGACAGATCACATTGCCTTAACTTTTCCTAGAAACAATAGATTTGTTAGCTAGCTTAGTATTACGCTACCGTTGCTAGCCTCTGTTTCTCCTGATGCAGTTGACATATTGAAATCAACCGAATGGCATATATTGTTGCTGATTGATTGTGGTGAAATTAAATTTACTGCTTTAGTCATGCCTGAAAAACAATGGATACGTTAGCTTAATATTGAGCTACAGTAGCCACCACAGGTATCTTATGACATAATTGACATATTGAAATGTATTAAACGGCATATTATGTTGTTAATTTGTTGCTCAAATTTTATGATATGACAGATCACATTGCCTTAACTTTTCCTAGAAACAATAGATTTGTTAGCTAGCTTAGTATTACGCTACCGTTGCTAGCCTCTGTTTCTCCTGATGCAGTTGACATATTGAAATCAACCGAATGGCATATATTGTTGCTTATTAATTATGGTGAAATTAAATTTACTGCTTTAGTCATTCCTGAAAAACAATGGATACGTTAGCTTAATATTGAGCTACAGTAGCCACCACAGGTATCTTATGACATAATTGACATATTGAAATGTATTAAACGGCATATTATGTTGTTAATTTGTTGCTCAAATTTTATGATATGACAGATCACATTGCCTTGACTTTTCCTAGAAACAATAGATTTGTTAGCTAGCTTAGTATTACGCTACCGTTGCTAGCCTCTGTTTCTCCTGATGCAGTTGACATATTGAAATAAACCGAATGGCATATATTGTTGCTTATTGATTGTGGTGAAATTAAATTTACTGCTTTAGTCATTCCTGAAAAACAATGGATACGTTAGCTTAATATTGAGCTACAGTAGCCACCACAGGTATCTTATGAAATAATTGACATATTGAAATGTATTAAACGGCATATTATGTTGCTAATTTGTTGCTCAAATTATATGATATGACAGATCACATTGCCTTAACTTTTTCCTAGAAACAATAGATTTGTTAGCTAGCTTAGTATTACGCTACCGTTGCTAGCCTCTGTTTCTCCTGATGCAGTTGACATATTGAAATCAACCGAATGGCATATATTGTTGCTGATTGATTGTGGTGAAATTAAATTTACTGCTTTAGTCATTCCCGAAAAACAATGGATACGTTAGCTTAATATTGAGCTACAGTAGCCACCACAGGTATCTTATGACATAATTGACATATTGAAATGTATTAAACGGCATATTATGTTGTTAATTTGTTGCTCAAATTTTATGATATGACAGATCACATTGCCTTGACTTTTTCCTAGAAACAATAGATTTGTTAGCTAGCTTAGTATTACGCTACCGTTGCTAGCCTCTGTTTCTCCTGATGCAGTTGACATATTGAAATAAACCGAATGGCATATATTGTTGCTTATTGATTGTGGTGAAATTAAATTTACTGCTTTAGTCATTCCTGAAAAACAATGGATACGTTAGCTTAATATTGAGCTACAGTAGCCACCACAGGTATCTTATGAAATAATTGACATATTGAAATGTATTAAACGGCATATTATGTTGCTAATTTGTTGCTCAAATTATATGATATGACAGATCACATTGCCTTAACTTTTTCCTAGAAACAATAGATTTGTTAGCTAGCTTAGTATTACGCTACCGTTGCTAGCCTCTGTTTCTCCTGATGCAGTTGACATATTGAAATCAACCGAATGGCATATATTGTTGCTTATTGATTATGGTGAAATTAAATTTACTGCTTTAGTCATTCCTGAAAAACAATGGATACGTTAGCTTAATATTGAGCTACAGTAGCCACCACAGGTATCTTATGACATAATTGACATATTGAAATGTATTAAACGGCATATTATGTTGTTAATTTGTTGCTCAAATTTTATGATATGACAGATCACATTGCCTTAACTTTTTCCTAGAAACAATAGATTTGTTAGCTAGCTTAGTATTACGCTACCGTTGCTAGCCTCTGTTTCTCCTGATGCAGTTGACATATTGAAATCAACCGAATGGCATATATTGTTGCTTATTGATTATGGTGAAATTAAATTTACTGCTTTAGTCATTCCTGAAAAACAATGGATACGTTAGCTTAATATTGAGCTACAGTAGCCACCACAGGTATCTTATGACATAATTGACATATTGAAATGTATTAAACGGCATATTATGTTCCTTATTTGTTGCTCAAATTATATGATATGACAGATCACATTGCCTTAACTTTTTCCTAGAAACAATAGATTTGTTAGCTAGCTTAGTATTACGCTACCGTTGCTAGCCTCTGTTTCTCCTGATGCAGTTGACATATTGAAATCAACCGAATAGCATATATTGTTGCTGATTGATTGTAGTGAAATTAAATTTACTGCTTTAGTCATTCCCGAAAAACAATGGATACGTTAGCTTAATATTGAGCTACAGTAGCCACCACAGGTAGCTTATGAAATAATTGACATATTGAAATGTATTAAACGGCATATTATGTTGCTAATTTGTTGCTCAAATTATATGATATGACAGATCACATTGCCTTAACTTTTTCCTAGAAACAATAGATTTGTTAGCTAGCTTAGTATTACGCTACCGTTGCTAGCCTCTGTTTCTCCTGATGCAGTTGACATATTGAAATCAACCGAATGGCATATATTGTTGCTGATTGATTGTGGTGAAATTAAATTTACTGCTTTAGTCATTCCCGAAAAACAATGGATACGTTAGCTTAATATTGAGCTACAGTAGCCACCACAGGTATCTTATGACATAATTGACATATTGAAATGTATTAAACGGCATATTATGTTGTTAATTTGTTGCTCAAATTTTATGATATGACAGATCACATTGCCTTGACTTTTTCCTAGAAACAATAGATTTGTTAGCTAGCTTAGTATTACGCTACCGTTGCTAGCCTCTGTTTCTCCTGATGCAGTTGACATATTGAAATAAACCGAATGGCATATATTGTTGCTTATTGATTGTGGTGAAATTAAATTTACTGCTTTAGTCATTCCTGAAAAACAATGGATACGTTAGCTTAATATTGAGCTACAGTAGCCACCACAGGTATCTTATGAAATAATTGACATATTGGAATGTATTAAACGGCATATTATGTTGCTAATTTGTTGCTCAAATTATATGATATGACAGATCACATTGCCTTAACTTTTTCCTAGAAACAATAGATTTGTTAGCTAGCTTAGTATTACGCTACCGTTGCTAGCCTCTGTTTCTCCTGATGCAGTTGACATATTAAAATCAACCGAATGGCATATATTGTTGCTGATTAATTGTGGTGAAATTAAATTTACTGCTTTAGTCATTCCCGAAAAACAATGGATACGTTAGCTTAATATTGAGCTACAGTAGCCACCACAGGTATCTTATGACATAATTGACATATTGAAATGTATTAAACGGCATATTATGTTGTTAATTTGTTGCTCAAATATTATGATATGACAGATCACATTGCCTTAACTTTTTCCTGGAAACAATAGATTTGTTAGCTAGCTTAGTATTACGCTACCGTTGCTAGCCTCTGTTTCTCCTGATGCAGTTGACATATTGAAATCAACCGAATGGCATATATTGTTGCTGATTGATTGTGGTGAAATTAAATTTACTGCTTTAGTCATGCCTGAAAAACAATGGATACGTTAGCTTAATATTGAGCTACAGTAGCCACCACAGGTATCTTATGACATAATTGACATATTGAAATGTATTAAACGGCATATTATGTTGTTAATTTGTTGCTCAAATTTTATGATATGACAGATCACATTGCCTTAACTTTTTCCTAGAAACAATAGATTTGTTAGCTAGCTTAGTATTACGCTACCGTTGCTAGCCTCTGTTTCTCCTGATGCAGTTGACATATTGAAATCAACCGAATGGCATATATTGTTGCTTATTAATTATGGTGAAATTAAATTTACTGCTTTAGTCATTCCTGAAAAACAATGGATACGTTAGCTTAATATTGAGCTACAGTAGCCACCACAGGTATCTTATGACATAATTGACATATTGAAATGTATTAAACGGCATATTATGTTGTTAATTTGTTGCTCAAATTTTATGATATGACAGATCACATTGCCTTGACTTTTTCCTAGAAACAATAGATTTGTTAGCTAGCTTAGTATTACGCTACCGTTGCTAGCCTCTGTTTCTCCTGATGCAGTTGACATATTGAAATAAACCGAATGGCATATATTGTTGCTTATTGATTGTGGTGAAATTAAATTTACTGCTTTAGTCATTCCTGAAAAACAATGGATACGTTAGCTTAATATTGAGCTACAGTAGCCACCACAGGTATCTTATGAAATAATTGACATATTGAAATGTATTAAACGGCATATTATGTTGTTAATTTGTTGCTCAAATTTTATGATATGACAGATCACATTGCCTTAACTTTTCCTAGAAACAATAGATTTGTTAGCTAGCTTAGTATTACGCTACCGTTGCTAGCCTCTGTTTCTCCTGATGCAGTTGACATATTGAAATCAACCGAATAGCATATATTGTTGCTCATTGATTGTGGTGAAATTAAATTTACTGCTTTAGTCATTCCTGAAAAACAATGGATACGTTAGCTTAATATTGAGCTACAGTAGCCACCAGAGGTATCTTATGAAATAATTGACATATTGAAATGTATTAAACGGCATATTATGTTGCTTATTTGTTGCTCAAATTATATGATATGACAGATCACATTGCCTTAACTTTTTCCTAGAAACAATAGATTTGTTAGCTAGCTTAGTATTACGCTACCGTTGCTAGCCTCTGTTTCTCCTGATGCAGTTGACATATTGAAATCAACCGAATGGCATATATTGTTGCTGATTGATTGTAGTGAAATTAAATTTACTGCTTTAGTCATTCCCGAAAAACAATGGATACGTTAGCTTAATATTGAGCTACAGTAGCCACCACAGGTATCTTATGACATAATTGACATATTGAAATGTATTAAACGGCATATTATGTTGTTAATTTGTTGCTCAAATTTTATGATATGACAGATCACATTGCCTTAACTTTTTCCTAGAAACAATAGATTTGTTAGCTAGCTTAGTATTACGTTACCGTTGCTAGCCTCTGTTTCTCCTGATGCAGTTGACATATTCAAATAAACCGAATGGCATATATTGTCGCTTATTGATTGTGGTGAAATTAAATTTACTGCTTTAGTCATTCCTGAAAAACAATGGATACGTTAGCTTAATATTGAGCTACAGTAGCCACCACAGGTAGCTTATGAAATAATTGACATATTGAAATGTATTAAACGGCATATTATGTTGCTAATTTGTTGCTCAAATTATATGATATGACAGATCACATTGCCTTAACTTTTTCCTAGAAACAATAGATTTGTTAGCTAGCTTAGTATTACGCTACCGTTGCTAGCCTCTGTTTCTCCTGATGCAGTTGACATATTGAAATCAACCGAATGGCATATATTGTTGCTGATTGATTGTGGTGAAATTAAATTTACTGCTTTAGTCATTCCCGAAAAACAATGAATACGTTAGCTTCATATTGAGCTACAGTAGCCACCACAGGTATCTTATGACATAATTGACATATTGAAATGTATTAAACGGCATATTATGTTGTTAATTTGTTGCTCAAATTTTATGATATGACAGATCACATTGCCTTGACTTTTTCCTAGAAACAATAGATTTGTTAGCTAGCTTAGTATTACGCTACCGTTGCTAGCCTCTGTTTCTCCTGATGCAGTTGACATATTGAAATAAACCGAATGGCATATATTGTTGCTTATTGATTGTGGTGAAATTAAATTTACTGCTTTAGTCATTCCTGAAAAACAATGGATACGTTAGCTTAATATTGAGCTACAGTAGCCACCACAGGTATCTTATGACATAATTGACATATTGAAATGTATTAAACGGCATATTATGTTGTTAATTTGTTGCTCAAATTTTATGATATGACAGATCACATTGCCTCAACTTTTTCCTAGAAACAATAGATTTGTTAGCTAGCTTAGTATTACGTTACCGTTGCTAGCCTCTGTTTCTCCTGATGCAGTTGACATATTCAAATAAACCGAATGGCATATATTGTTGCTTATTGATTGTGGTGAAATTAAATTTACTGCTTTAGTCATTCCTGAAAAACAATGGATACGTTAGCTTAATATTGAGCTACAGTAGCCACCACAGGTAGCTTATGAAATAATTGACATATTGAAATGTATTAAACGGCATATTATGTTGCTAATTTGTTGCTCAAATTATATGATATGACAGATCACATTGCCTTAACTTTTTCCTAGAAACAATAGATTTGTTAGCTAGCTTAGTATTACGCTACCGTTGCTAGCCTCTGTTTCTCCTGATGCAGTTGACATATTGAAATCAACCGAATGGCATATATTGTTGCTGATTGATTGTGGTGAAATTAAATTTACTGCTTTAGTCATTCCCGAAAAACAATGGATACGTTAGCTTAATATTGAGCTACAGTAGCCACCACAGGTATCTTATGACATAATTGACATATTGAAATGTATTAAACGGCATATTATGTTGTTAATTTGTTGCTCAAATTTTATGATATGACAGATCACATTGCCTTGACTTTTTCCTAGAAACAATAGATTTGTTAGCTAGCTTAGTATTACGCTACCGTTGCTAGCCTCTGTTTCTCCTGATGCAGTTGACATATTGAAATAAACCGAATGGCATATATTGTTGCTTATTGATTGTGGTGAAATTAAATTTACTGCTTTAGTCATTCCTGAAAAACAATGGATACGTTAGCTTAATATTGAGCTACAGTAGCCACCACAGGTATCTTATGAAATAATTGACATATTGGAATGTATTAAACGGCATATTATGTTGTTAATTTGTTGCTCAAATTTTATGATATGACAGATCACATTGCCTTGACTTTTTCCTAGAAACAATAGATTTGTTAGCTAGCTTAGTATTACGCTACCGTTGCTAGCCTCTGTTTCTCCTGATGCAGTTGACATATTGAAATAAACCGAATGGCATATATTGTTGCTTATTGATTGTGGTGAAATTAAATTTACTGCTTTAGTCATTCCTGAAAAACAATGGATACGTTAGCTTAATATTGAGCTACAGTAGCCACCACAGGTATCTTATGAAATAATTGACATATTGGAATGTATTAAACGGCATATTATGTTGCTAATTTGTTGCTCAAATTATATGATATGACAGATCACATTGCCTTAACTTTTTCCTAGAAACAATAGATTTGTTAGCTAGCTTAGTATTACGCTACCGTTGCTAGCCTCTGTTTCTCCTGATGCAGTTGACATATTGAAATCAACCGAATGGCATATATTGTTGCTGATTGATTGTGGTGAAATTAAATTTACTGCTTTAGTCATGCCTGAAAAACAATGGATACGTTAGCTTAATATTGAGCTACAGTAGCCACCACAGGTATCTTATGACATAATTGACATATTGAAATGTATTAAACGGCATATTATGTTGTTAATTTGTTGCTCAAATTTTATGATATGACAGATCACATTGCCTTAACTTTTTCCTAGAAACAATAGATTTGTTAGCTAGCTTAGTATTACGCTACCGTTGCTAGCCTCTGTTTCTCCTGATGCAGTTGACATATTGAAATCAACCGAATGGCATATATTGTTGCTTATTAATTATGGTGAAATTAAATTTACTGCTTTAGTCATTCCTGAAAAACAATGGATACGTTAGCTTAATATTGAGCTACAGTAGCCACCACAGGTATCTTATGACATAATTGACATATTGAAATGTATTAAACGGCATATTATGTTGTTAATTTGTTGCTCAAATTTTATGATATGACAGATCACATTGCCTTGACTTTTCCTAGAAACAATAGATTTGTTAGCTAGCTTAGTATTACGCTACCGTTGCTAGCCTCTGTTTCTCCTGATGCAGTTGACATATTGAAATAAACCGAATGGCATATATTGTTGCTTATTGATTGTGGTGAAATTAAATTTACTGCTTTAGTCATTCCTGAAAAACAATGGATACGTTAGCTTAATATTGAGCTACAGTAGCCACCACAGGTATCTTATGAAATAATTGACATATTGAAATGTATTAAACGGCATATTATGTTGCTAATTTGTTGCTCAAATTATATGATATGACAGATCACATTGCCTTAACTTTTTCCTAGAAACAATAGATTTGTTAGCTAGCTTAGTATTACGCTACCGTTGCTAGCCTCTGTTTCTCCTGATGCAGTTGACATATTGAAATCAACCGAATGGCATATATTGTTGCTGATTGATTGTGGTGAAATTAAATTTACTGCTTTAGTCATTCCCGAAAAACAATGGATACGTTAGCTTAATATTGAGCTACAGTAGCCACCACAGGTATCTTATGACATAATTGACATATTGAAATGTATTAAACGGCATATTATGTTGTTAATTTGTTGCTCAAATTTTATGATATGACAGATCACATTGCCTTGACTTTTTCCTAGAAACAATAGATTTGTTAGCTAGCTTAGTATTACGCTACCGTTGCTAGCCTCTGTTTCTCCTGATGCAGTTGACATATTGAAATAAACCGAATGGCATATATTGTTGCTTATTGATTGTGGTGAAATTAAATTTACTGCTTTAGTCATTCCTGAAAAACAATGGATACGTTAGCTTAATATTGAGCTACAGTAGCCACCACAGGTATCTTATGAAATAATTGACATATTGAAATGTATTAAACGGCATATTATGTTGTTAATTTGTTGCTCAAATTTTATGATATGACAGATCACATTGCCTTAACTTTTTCCTAGAAACAATAGATTTGTTAGCTAGCTTAGTATTACGCTACCGTTGCTAGCCTCTGTTTCTCCTGATGCAGTTGACATATTGAAATCAACCGAATGGCATATATTGTTGCTTATTGATTATGGTGAAATTAAATTTACTGCTTTAGTCATTCCTGAAAAACAATGGATACGTTAGCTTAATATTGAGCTACAGTAGCCACCACAGGTATCTTATGACATAATTGACATATTGAAATGTATTAAACGGCATATTATGTTGCTTATTTGTTGCTCAAATTATATGATATGACAGATCACATTGCCTTAACTTTTTCCTAGAAACAATAGATTTGTTAGCTAGCTTAGTATTACGCTACCGTTGCTAGCCTCTGTTTCTCCTGATGCAGTTGACATATTGAAATCAACCGAATAGCATATATTGTTGCTGATTGATTGTAGTGAAATTAAATTTACTGCTTTAGTCATTCCCGAAAAACAATGGATACGTTAGCTTAATATTGAGCTACAGTAGCCACCACAGGTAGCTTATGAAATAATTGACATATTGAAATGTATTAAACGGCATATTATGTTGCTAATTTGTTGCTCAAATTATATGATATGACAGATCACATTGCCTTAACTTTTTCCTAGAAACAATAGATTTGTTAGCTAGCTTAGTATTACGCTACCGTTGCTAGCCTCTGTTTCTCCTGATGCAGTTGACATATTGAAATCAACCGAATGGCATATATTGTTGCTGATTGATTGTGGTGAAATTAAATTTACTGCTTTAGTCATTCCCGAAAAACAATGGATACGTTAGCTTAATATTGAGCTACAGTAGCCACCACAGGTATCTTATGACATAATTGACATATTGAAATGTATTAAACGGCATATTATGTTGTTAATTTGTTGCTCAAATTTTATGATATGACAGATCACATTGCCTTGACTTTTTCCTAGAAACAATAGATTTGTTAGCTAGCTTAGTATTACGCTACCGTTGCTAGCCTCTGTTTCTCCTGATGCAGTTGACATATTGAAATAAACCGAATGGCATATATTGTTGCTTATTGATTGTGGTGAAATTAAATTTACTGCTTTAGTCATTCCTGAAAAACAATGGATACGTTAGCTTAATATTGAGCTACAGTAGCCACCACAGGTATCTTATGAAATAATTGACATATTGGAATGTATTAAACGGCATATTATGTTGCTAATTTGTTGCTCAAATTATATGATATGACAGATCACATTGCCTTAACTTTTCCTAGAAACAATAGATTTGTTAGCTAGCTTAGTATTACGCTACCGTTGCTAGCCTCTGTTTCTCCTGATGCAGTTGACATATTAAAATCAACCGAATGGCATATATTGTTGCTGATTAATTGTGGTGAAATTAAATTTACTGCTTTAGTCATTCCCGAAAAACAATGGATACGTTAGCTTAATATTGAGCTACAGTAGCCACCACAGGTATCTTATGACATAATTGACATATTGAAATGTATTAAACGGCATATTATGTTGTTAATTTGTTGCTCAAATTTTATGATATGACAGATCACATTGCCTTAACTTTTTCCTGGAAACAATAGATTTGTTAGCTAGCTTAGTATTACGCTACCGTTGCTAGCCTCTGTTTCTCCTGATGCAGTTGACATATTGAAATCAACCGAATGGCATATATTGTTGCTGATTGATTGTGGTGAAATTAAATTTACTGCTTTAGTCATGCCTGAAAAACAATGGATACGTTAGCTTAATATTGAGCTACAGTAGCCACCACAGGTATCTTATGACATAATTGACATATTGAAATGTATTAAACGGCATATTATGTTGTTAATTTGTTGCTCAAATTTTATGATATGACAGATCACATTGCCTTAACTTTTTCCTAGAAACAATAGATTTGTTAGCTAGCTTAGTATTACGCTACCGTTGCTAGCCTCTGTTTCTCCTGATGCAGTTGACATATTGAAATCAACCGAATGGCATATATTGTTGCTTATTAATTATGGTGAAATTAAATTTACTGCTTTAGTCATTCCTGAAAAACAATGGATACGTTAGCTTAATATTGAGCTACAGTAGCCACCACAGGTATCTTATGACATAATTGACATATTGAAATGTATTAAACGGCATATTATGTTGTTAATTTGTTGCTCAAATTTTATGATATGACAGATCACATTGCCTTGACTTTTCCTAGAAACAATAGATTTGTTAGCTAGCTTAGTATTACGCTACCGTTGCTAGCCTCTGTTTCTCCTGATGCAGTTGACATATTGAAATAAACCGAATGGCATATATTGTTGCTTATTGATTGTGGTGAAATTAAATTTACTGCTTTAGTCATTCCTGAAAAACAATGGATACGTTAGCTTAATATTGAGCTACAGTAGCCACCACAGGTATCTTATGAAATAATTGACATATTGAAATGTATTAAACGGCATATTATGTTGTTAATTTGTTGCTCAAATTTTATGATATGACAGATCACATTGCCTTAACTTTTTCCTAGAAACAATAGATTTGTTAGCTAGCTTAGTATTACGCTACCGTTGCTAGCCTCTGTTTCTCCTGATGCAGTTGACATATTGAAATCAACCGAATGGCATATATTGTTGCTCATTGATTGTGGTGAAATTAAATTTACTGCTTTAGTCATTCCTGAAAAACAATGGATACGTTAGCTTAATATTGAGCTACAGTAGCCACCAGAGGTATCTTATGAAATAATTGACATATTGAAATGTATTAAACGGCATATTATGTTGCTTATTTGTTGCTCAAATTATATGATATGACAGATCACATTGCCTTAACTTTTTCCTAGAAACAATAGATTTGTTAGCTAGCTTAGTATTACGCTACCGTTGCTAGCCTCTGTTTCTCCTGATGCAGTTGACATATTGAAATCAACCGAATGGCATATATTGTTGCTGATTGATTGTAGTGAAATTAAATTTACTGCTTTAGTCATTCCCGAAAAACAATGGATACGTTAGCTTAATATTGAGCTACAGTAGCCACCACAGGTATCTTATGACATAATTGACATATTGAAATGTATTAAACGGCATATTATGTTGTTAATTTGTTGCTCAAATTTTATGATATGACAGATCACATTGCCTTAACTTTTTCCTAGAAACAATAGATTTGTTAGCTAGCTTAGTATTACGTTACCGTTGCTAGCCTCTGTTTCTCCTGATGCAGTTGACATATTCAAATAAACCGAATGGCATATATTGTTGCTTATTGATTGTGGTGAAATTAAATTTACTGCTTTAGTCATTCCTGAAAAACAATGGATACGTTAGCTTAATATTGAGCTACAGTAGCCACCACAGGTAGCTTATGAAATAATTGACATATTGAAATGTATTAAACGGCATATTATGTTGCTAATTTGTTGCTCAAATTATATGATATGACAGATCACATTGCCTTAACTTTTCCTAGAAACAATAGATTTGTTAGCTAGCTTAGTATTACGCTACCGTTGCTAGCCTCTGTTTCTCCTGATGCAGTTGACATATTGAAATCAACCGAATGGCATATATTGTTGCTGATTGATTGTGGTGAAATTAAATTTACTGCTTTAGTCATTCCCGAAAAACAATGGATACGTTAGCTTAATATTGAGCTACAGTAGCCACCACAGGTATCTTATGACATAATTGACATATTGAAATGTATTAAACGGCATACTATGTTGTTAATTTGTTGCTCAAATTTTATGATATGACAGATCACATTGCCTTGACTTTTTCCTAGAAACAATAGATTTGTTAGCTAGCTTAGTATTACGCTACCGTTGCTAGCCTCTGTTTCTCCTGATGCAGTTGACATATTGAAATAAACCGAATGGCATATATTGTTGCTTATTGATTGTGGTGAAATTAAATTTACTGCTTTAGTCATTCCTGAAAAACAATGGATACGTTAGCTTAATATTGAGCTACAGTAGCCACCACAGGTATCTTATGAAATAATTGACATATTGGAATGTATTAAACGGCATATTATGTTGCTAATTTGTTGCTCCAATTATATGATATGACAGATCACATTGCCTTAACTTTTTCCTAGAAACAATAGATTTGTTAGCTAGCTTAGTATTACGCTACCGTTGCTAGCCTCTGTTTCTCCTGATGCAGTTGACATATTAAAATCAACCGAATGGCATATATTGTTGCTGATTAATTGTGGTGAAATTAAATTTACTGCTTTAGTCATTCCCGAAAAACAATGGATACGTTAGCTTAATATTGAGCTACAGTAGCCACCACAGGTATCTTATGACATAATTGACATATTGAAATGTATTAAACGGCATATTATGTTGGTAATTTGTTGCTCAAATTTTATGATATGACAGATCACATTGCCTTAACTTTTTCCTAGAAACAATAGATTTGTTAGCTAGCTTAGTATTACGCTACCGTTGCTAGCCTCTGTTTCTCCTGATGCAGTTGACATATTGAAATCAACCGAATGGCATATATTGTTGCTGATTGATTGTGGTGAAATTAAATTTACTGCTTTAGTCATGCCTGAAAAACAATGGATACGTTAGCTTAATATTGAGCTACAGTAGCCACCACAGGTATCTTATGACATAATTGACATATTGAAATGTATTAAACGGCATATTATGTTGTTAATTTGTTGCTCAAATTTTATGATATGACAGATCACATTGCCTTGACTTTTTCCTAGAAACAATAGATTTGTTAGCTAGCTTAGTATTACGCTACCGTTGCTAGCCTCTGTTTCTCCTGATGCAGTTGACATATTGAAATCAACCGAATGGCATATATTGTTGCTTATTGATTGTGGTGAAATTAAATTTACTGCTTTAGTCATTCCTGAAAAACAATGGATACGTGAGCTTAATATTGAGCTACAGTAGCCACCACAGGTATCTTATGAAATAATTGACATATTGGAATGTATTAAACGGCATATTATGTTGCTAATTTGTTGCTCAAATTATATGATATGACAGATCACATTGCCTTAACTTTTTCCTAGAAACAATAGATTTGTTAGCTAGCTTAGTATTACGCTACCGTTGCTAGCCTCTGTTTCTCCTGATGCAGTTGACATATTAAAATCAACCGAATGGCATATATTGTTGCTGATTAATTGTGGTGAAATTAAATTTACTGCTTTAGTCATTCCCGAAAAACAATGGATACGTTAGCTTAATATTGAGCTACAGTAGCCACCACAGGTATCTTATGACATAATTGACATATTGAAATGTATTAAACGGCATATTATGTTGTTAATTTGTTGCTCAAATTTTATGATATGACAGATCACATTGCCTTAACTTTTTCCTAGAAACAATAGATTTGTTAGCTAGCTTAGTATTACGCTACCGTTGCTAGCCTCTGTTTCTCCTGATGCAGTTGACATATTGAAATCAACCGAATGGCATATATTGTTGCTTATTGATTGTGGTGAAATTAAATTTACTGCTTTAGTCATTCCTGAAAAACAATGGATACGTTAGCTTAATATTGAGCTACAGTAGCCACCACAGGTATCTTATGAAATAATTGACATATTGGAATGTATTAAACGGCATATTATGTTGCTAATTTGTTGCTCAAATTATATGATATGACAGATCACATTGCCTTAACTTTTTCCTAGAAACAATAGATTTGTTAGCTAGCTTAGTATTACGCTACCGTTGCTAGCCTCTGTTTCTCCTGATGCAGTTGACATATTAAAATCAACCGAATGGCATATATTGTTGCTGATTAATTGTGGTGAAATTAAATTGACTGCTTTAGTCATTCCCGAAAAACAATGGATACGTTAGCTTAATATTGAGCTACAGTAGCCACCACAGGTATCTTATGACATAATTGACATATTGAAATGTATTAAACGGCATATTATGTTGTTAATTTGTTGCTCAAATTTTATGATATGACAGATCACATTGCCTTAACTTTTTCCTAGAAACAATAGATTTGTTAGCTAGCTTAGTATTACGCTACCGTTGCTAGCCTCTGTTTCTCCTGATGCAGTTGACATATTGAAATCAACCGAATGGCATATATTGTTGCTCATTGATTGTGGTGAAATTAAATTTACTGCTTTAGTCATTCCTGAAAAACAATGAATACGTTAGCTTAATATTGAGCTACAGTAGCCACCAGAGGTATCTTATGAAATAATTGACATATTGAAATGTATTAAACGGCATATTATGTTGCTTATTTGTTGCTCAAATTATATGATATGACAGATCACATTGCCTTAACTTTTTCCTAGAAACAATAGATTTGTTAGCTAGCTTAGTATTACGCTACCGTTGCTAGCCTCTGTTTCTCCTGATGCAGTTGACATATTGAAATAAACCGAATGGCATATATTGTTGCTTATTGATTGTGGTGAAATTAAATTTACTGCTTTAGTCATTCCTGAAAAACAATGGATACGTTAGCTTAATATTGAGCTACAGTAGCCACCACAGGTATTTGATGAAATAATTGACATATTGAAATGTATTAAACGGCATATTATGTTGCTAATTTGTTGCTCAAATTATATGATATGACAGATCACATTGCCTTAACTTTTTCCTAGAAACAATAGATTTGTTAGCTAGCTTAGTATTACGCTACCGTTGCTAGCCTCTGTTTCTCCTGATGCAGTTGACATATTAAAATCAACCGAATGGCATATATTGTTGCTGATTGATTGTGGTGAAATTAAATTTACTGCTTTAGTCATCCCCGAAAAACAATGGATACGTTAGCTTAATATTGAGCTACAGTAGCCACCACAGGTATCTTATGACATAATTGACATATTGAAATGTATTAAACGGCATATTATGTTGTTAATTTGTTGCTCAAATTTTATGATATGACAGATCACATTGCCTTGACTTTTTCCTAGAAACAATAGATTTGTTAGCTAGCTTAGTATTACGCTACCGTTGCTAGCCTCTGTTTCTCCTGATGCAGTTGACATATTGAAATAAACCGAATGGCATATATTGTTGCTTATTGATTGTGGTGAAATTAAATTTACTGCTTTAGTCATTCCTGAAAAACAATGGATACGTTAGCTTAATATTGAGCTACAGTAGCCACCACAGGTATTTTATGAAATAATTGACATATTGAAATGTATTAAACGGCATATTATGTTGCTAATTTGTTGCTCAAATTATATGATATGACAGATCACATTGCCTTGACTTTTTCCTAGAAACAATAGATTTGTTAGCTAGCTTAGTATTACGCTACCGTTGCTAGCCTCTGTTTCTCCTGATGCAGTTGACATATTGAAATAAACCGAATGGCATATATTGTTGCTTATTGATTGTGGTGAAATTAAATTTACTGCTTTAGTCATTCCTGAAAAACAATGGATACGTTAGCTTAATATTGAGCTACAGTAGCCACCACAGGTATCTTATGAAATAATTGACATATTGAAATGTATTAAACGGCATATTATGTTGCTAATTTGTTGCTCAAATTATATGATATGACAGATCACATTGCCTTAACTTTTTCCTAGAAACAATAGATTTGTTAGCTAGCTTAGTATTACGCTACCGTTGCTAGCCTCTGTTTCTCCTGATGCAGTTGACATATTGAAATCAACCGAATGGCATATATTGTTGCTGATTGATTGTGGTGAAATTAAATTTACTGCTTTAGTCATCCCCGAAAAACAATGGATACGTTAGCTTAATATTGAGCTACAGTAGCCACCACAGGTATCTTATGAAATAATTGACATATTGGAATGTATTAAACGGCATATTATGTTGCTAATTTGTTGCTCAAATTATATGATATGACAGATCACATTGCCTTAACTTTTTCCTAGAAACAATAGATTTGTTAGCTAGCTTAGTATTACGCTACCGTTGCTAGCCTCTGTTTCTCCTGATGCAGTTGACATATTAAAATCAACCGAATGGCATATATTGTTGCTGATTAATTGTGGTGAAATTAAATTTACTGCTTTAGTCATTCCCGAAAAACAATGGATACGTTAGCTTAATATTGAGCTACAGTAGCCACCACAGGTATCTTATGACATAATTGACATATTGAAATGTATTGTAACGGTAATTTACTACACGTTGCAAAAAAGAATTAGCTTTTAATTTAATGTAAACTTTAGCTAAGTCCTTAAATTTTACTATATGCAGAGTTGCTGAAATTTGTAAGAATTTCACTAAATATTATACAGCGAACTCTGATTGTGCTAGCTAATCAATCCTATTGATAAACGACAAAATCATATCTGATATACTTGTCGCTTGCTGTACGCACGGCGTCTCTCTCTCTCTCTCTCTTACCTGATCGAGAGACGCGTGGCCGGTAGCGCAGTTTTCCTTCGTGAAGCAGGTTCCAAAATACGTTATATTAAAATATATGATATTACGTAATTAAATAATTTATAACTGCTCACAAGGACCGCGGAGGCGTCGGAGTAAGCAACGGGAAATATATATTTTATGTTAAATATAACCAGGCAATATAAATTAATTGAAAGCACGATTTAATAGAAAAGAATTAATTCATTACAAAAAAAATATAAATATAATCAAGATAAAATGTGAACTAAATGAGAATGAAATTGAATAATATATAAAAAGTAATGTACGCGTCTATTAAGAGAGTGAGCAAAGGGAGGGCGCGTCGCGAACTAAATGATCCTCGCTTATGACGCTGATGGGTTATATAATCGATGATACAATATACCTGAACAAGTATCTCTCGAGGAAGAGATACTTGGATATCGCACAGTATAATTATACTTACAATAACGCACTGGCCAGCTTACACTAATTACCTACGTGCACGTAGACGCCGCTCGCCCGTTATCGAAGCTTCTTTCCTGTACGTAACCAATACGTAAATGCTCTGGAGTAGATCGGTGGAACACGTCTCTTCCCGATCCTTGAATTCCGCTGAGCTCTGCCAACGTGGTTGCCTGGACGTAGATCGGTGGAATCTTATGCACGTCGATCAACGTATTTGTTGGCACTTAATGGCTGACCGCTAAGACGCGCGAAAAGCGGTCACGCAAAACTCTACAGAAAGAATTTCTGAGAGTTGCAACTAGCCAATATACTATAATACGCAAGTCGGTATAAACTCACGACTTTTAATTAAGACAATGTCTCGCTCTATCAATTGCGAACTTAGTCTACCGTATTATATGTCCACGTGGCGAAATTCTCTAAATGAGCACAGCGCGGCTTAGGTTTCGTGCTAACGCAACGGTAGCCGGAAACTCTCTGAAGCGCCTCGCGGCCGGCTCGCTTCTCGCTCGCGTGCCGGTCGTCAAGATACGCACTTCTTTACTCGTCTTAGACGAGATATATGACCGAGCGTTTATTCTATTTTAATACCTAAGCGCGCAAGATTCAAACACGGTAGAATACCGTTACACCCCTCCGCCAGACGCAGCATAACCGCGTTCTGCTGCTCTGCCTATCGCGCGGTAGGTATGCAATCATTGTCTTAAGCAATGTTAATATTTACGATTTTCTACCATTAAATAATTTTCGTTGAACACGCGTTTTTTTCCGGTGAACAAACTACTATATTTTCAATACGCCTTGCATTGGTAAAACCTTTAGGTCTACTACGTTTACGCCTGATCGGTTCGGACTCAGCTTGACGCATATGCTCTACAGTTCGCGTTACGACGACAACTCTTTTACGCGGATGACCTCGCTTCCTATTCGGTTTCTCGATATGGGGAGAATCACCGCTCGCAGGCGGTCGCACGCAATCTGAGCCCGATCCTCCGTTGGCACACGGAGTCGCATAGATCGCAAGAGACGGGTCGCTCATCATCTCATTCGCACGTATTGATTCCAACGGTGGTTGAGGTTGCGGATCATCTTCTTGCCTTGCAACATATGCTTTAACCTGCTCTCCATGAATCGTACTATACGGATTACCATCCTTGTCTAACAACCTATGTATATTTAATTCCGATTCAGCTGTAACTACATATGTACCAACAAATTTTGGTGCAAGTTTACTTGCTATGTCTTGAACAGCTGGAGAGAGCATTTTATTTCTCTTGCCTACGAAATAATCTATATTATGAGTTGCTTTTGCTCTACCTGCAACCAAACTTTTTACACAAGCCGGATCAGTTGCTGAAGTATCAGCTAAACCAACTGTTTCTAATTTTCCAATGTACAGTTGTTCAAGAGCAGCAACTTCTAAATTTACCTTTATATTAGTACCTTTAAAAGAAAGCTTATTTTCACAAGGATCGAAAATAGCTCTAAATGCTCGTACGAAGTTGCCTCCTAGATAGCATTCTTCATTTAAGCTAGGCATGATCGCACAGCGAATCGTTTTGGTAATCCCACCTACAGTGAAAGGAAGGTCAACATAACCTACTAGTGAGCATGATCTACCATCTGCTACTTTAACCAATCTACCTGTAGCTGGTATTAAAGGTACATTACAGGCTACTGCTAGCTGTAATCCTAGCGAATTCATGACCGTGTGTGATGCACCTGGGTCATACAGAGCCCTTATTCGGTAATCTCCGATCACTACCGGGAGCCACCATCGAGCTTCATCATCGATTATTGGCTGATTTGTCTCTGCCTGCTCACTGGTCTCAACTTGACCAGTGTGAGACTCAACTTGTGTTTCTACTGAGTCTTCAGATAGATTTTTATCGAACACCTTTCTATTAGAGGGTTCTGAGGTCTCATAAGCCTCACTGGGAACGGTAGGTACCTCACCTACTCGTTCCCTGGTCCTTTTTCCCGCACAGGTAGGGCAGGACCAGATAGTATATCCAGGTAATCCACACCGATAACATTCACGGTTACGTTTTGGATTTTTCGAACTTTTCTGGTTTTCTTGACCTGGTTTTGTTTGATTTGTATCTCTTAAAGAACTTTCCTTTTGTTGTTGACTCTGTTGTTCCGAATTGCTGTCATCTTGCGAAAGTTTCCGAGGCTGCTTCTTAAAATTCCTTTGACGTTTAGCAGACTTCCTTCGAGGCAATTTAAGCGGTGCAGGTCCTTGTACGTTGTTCTCGCTAAACCTCTGCTGCTTTACAAACGCCTTTTTGAGTTCACGTATTTCTTGAAATAATTGGATTAACACTTCCCCTAAATTTAACTGTCCATTATCAGCCTGTTCTTCCTGTACCGCTGCTAATTGTATTTCATTATCTTTGGTTTTATTCGTTGGCCTATAAGCTACGTCAGGTAACAATGACTGTTCGGGCGGAGGAGGTGGTCTATAGACTCTCTCCACCTCGAGTATCAATTCAGCTTCTACAGTTTTTTCTAATAAAGATTCAATATCCGTAACTTCATCTCTTCTGACCATACGTTGAATTTCTGGTAAGAGGTTACGGTGCAATAAATCAAGCTGTTGACTACTGTCAGGTAACGGAACTTGTTTTAAAATTATAGATTGTAAGCATATAATATAATCTCGTACCGGCTCATCTTTGCCTTGTGTACGTGCATTAGCTTCTGCTAACAATCTTTGTTGGAAACGTCTGCTATATCCATACCATCGCAATGCAGCTTTTTTAAATTGAGCCCAGGTTTGCCACGAATGCCTGTTATTTCGATACCAGGTCGCAGCAACCCCTGTGAACAGTTCAGAGAGAGAGGTTAATAAATCGCTCTCACTCAGTTTAGCCAGTTTTCGACACTCCTCAACTCTAGTTAGAAAGAGGTCTATACTTTGGCCTCGCTCGCCAGAAAATGTAACATTCCAGCGGCGCACTATGTGACCTACGTCTGTATTTTTATTTGCACTCGTTGGACGGTCACTATGCCTGGTCAGATTAGCGTTATCCGTCGCACTGTTTGCAGTGTGAGGGGTCCCTCCCTCCTCGACTGTACGTGCACCTGCCGTACCAGTTGGCAAATTATCACGGTTTCTATAATTTTGCTGATCTGTACCTGCATTGTTGTTTGCTTGGCAATTTAATGGGCTACTACTGTTATCGTAATGTATACTAAATGTATCACGAAAGTTAACGTGCTGTTCCGTACTTTTATTTAGAAGGTTTTCCCGTTCAGGTGTTCTTTCACCTGTGGCCTGATCGAATAGCTGTGTGCTAGAAGATTTAGGCTGTGACAGTACTTCAACTTTTTGTGATAAAGAATTCACCGTAGTTGACATTCCTTCCATCTTGGAATATACCTCATGCACGTGTTTTGTCATATCTTTCATCTGGTTGTGCATGGCGGTAAGATAGATTATCAGTTCTTTTGGTATGTTAGAGGCATCTAGTGCTATTTCACTTCTTTGTTGCCCATCTGTTGATACCTGATCGGTGACTTGTGTTGCCATCTCGTAGTAATATTCCTGTCTTTTTTCTTGAGATATTTTCTATTTCCTATTAATCGCACGCGGTTTTACTAACGCTCGCTGTGTGTGTGTGTGTGTACGCACGTTTATTTTATAAAGAAAATTAAATTACTGATCGTTTGTATATGGTTATAATAGAACCGTATACACACGTAGCAGTTGAAATTGACTAAATATGTATATATTTTGAAAATTAATTGTTTTGATTTTTGGATTTATTCTAGAATTTCTAATAATTATAGTAAAGCTAATCGAAAATATTAGACTATAAGAAACTATTCAATAATATTTTACAATTTTAAATTTAAAATACTAAGTATTAACATATATAACTAAATCCAAAAATCTGTGCGTTCTTAAACTTTTGTTAAAAATGCACACCTAACTGTGTAGGGACAATTCATTTATTATACATGTGTATTTAACGTGTAGTGTAGAAATAAATTTTAATTCAAAGTCTTCGAGAAAATTCTAAAATTTCTCCACAACACACACAGCGCCAGTCGATTGCCACGCTACGAGTTGGCAGTCGTTGATGAGAGAGAAAGGAAAAATAAAAATTTCCACTATGTGTAAAAATAAAAATTTGAAATTTCACTTATTATGCAAGAAAAAAAATTTTCTAGCCCTTTAATATGTATAAAAAAAATTTTAATTTTTATTCAATTAAATATTATATCAGAATACAAAAAAAAATTTTAATGTTAATGATATTAAATTATCCTATATTAAAGGGTTATTTTTCAACTAGATTAATTTCAACTTCCTCGTTAGTCGAAATTAATATCTCTCTCCCACCATAAAAATTTTATAATTTACTATTAACGACCTGATCGGTAAGAGGGTAACACATAACAACGGACTATTCTAATTCTTAGAAAATTTCAACTGCCTGTTCGCTTTCACACATAAAGCGAACTATTAGGCATACAGAGCTATATCTTTTGTCTCTGTCACTATGATATTAAAGCGCGAGAATATCTGCGCGTTAAGCAAAGAAATAGAATTTTCGCTGGGACACGTGGGGACACAAATTTGTAACAGCTAACCGACAAAAAAAATTTTAATAGATACCTAGCAATTTTTCCAGAAATGTCCACTATTTTATTTTTCCAAAAAAAAGCAATTTAATATTAATTTTATTTTACGAAACGTGAAAAAAATTTAACGTCAATTCTAAATTTATTTATCTTTGACTAAGAATAATTTGATTTCTAAAAGCAAAAAATTTCTTGACACGTGCTAACTTAAATATCAAACTTTAACTATAGCAAAACGCCATCTTTGATATAAAGTCTTTTATGAACAACGCGAAGTCTGTTTTCGTCGACGCCAGCTACACGCTCGACGCCATTTGCAAATTTCGATTTATTAGACGACGCGTAAAAGCCTGTTCCCGTTGACGCATCTATTCGTTGGGCGCCATTTTGTAACGGTAATTTACTACACGTTGCAAAAAAGAATTAGCTTTTAATTTAATGTAAACTTTAGCTAAGTCCTTAAATTTTACTATATGCAGAGTTGCTGAAATTTGTAAGAATTTCACTAAATATTATACAGCGAACTCCGATTGTGCTAGCTAATCAATCCTATTGATAAACGACAAAATCATATCTGATATACTCGTCGCTTGCTGTACGCACGGCGTCTCTCTCTCTCTCTCTTACCTGATCGAGAGACGCGTGGCCGGTAGCGCAGTTTTCCTTCGTGAAGCAGGTTCCAAAATACGTTATATTAAAATATATGATATTACGTAATTAAATAATTTATAACTGCTCACAAGGACCGCGGAGGCGTCGGAGTAAGCAACGGGAAATATATATTTTATGTTAAATATAATCAGGCAATATAAATTAATTGAAAGCACGATTTAATAGAAAAGAATTAATTTATTACAAAAAAAATATAAATAAATTCAAGATAAAATGTGAACTAAATGAGAATGAAATTGAATAATATATAAAAAGTAATGTACGCGTCTATTAAGAGAGTGAGCAAAGGGAGGGCGCGTCGCGAACTAAATGATCCTCGCTTATGACGCTGATCGGTTATATAATCGATGATACAATATACCTGAACAAGTATCTCTCGAGGAAGAGATACTTGGATATCGCACAGTATAATTATACTTACAATAACGCACTGGCCAGCTTACACTAATTACCTACGTGCACGTAGACGCCGCTCGCCCGTTATCGAAGCTTCTCCCCTGTACGTAACCAATACGTAAATGCTCTGGAGTAGATCGGTGGAACACGTCTCTTCCCGATCCTTGAATTCCGCTGAGCTCTGCCAACGTGGTTGCCTGGACGTAGATCGGTGGAATCTTATGCACGTCGATCAACGTATTTGTTGGCACTTAATGGCTGACCGCTAAGACGCGCGAAAAGCGGTCACGCAAAACTCTACAGAAAGAATTTCTGAGAGTTGCAACTAGCCAATATACTATAATACGCAAGTCGGTATAAACTCACGACTTTTAATTAAGACAATGTCTCGCTCTATCAATTGCGAACTTAGTCTACCGTATTATATGTCCACGTGGCGAAATTCTCTAAATGAGCACAGCGCGGCTTAGGTTTCGTGCTAACGCAACGATAGCCGGAAACTCTCTGAAGCGCCTCGCGGCCGGCTCGCTTCTCGCTCGCGTGCCGGTCGTCAAGATACGCACTTCTTTACTCGTCTTAGACGAGATATATGACCGCGCGTTTATTCTATTTTAATACCTAAGCGCGCAAGATTCAAACACGGTAGAATACCGTTACAGTATTAAACGGCATATTATGTTGTTAATTTGTTGCTCAAATTTTATGATATGACAGATCACATTGCCTTAACTTTTTCCTAGAAACAATAGATTTGTTAGCTAGCTTAGTATTACGCTACCGTTGCTAGCCTCTGTTTCTCCTGATGCAGTTGACATATTGAAATCAACCGAATGGCATATATTGTTGCTGATTGATTGTGGTGAAATTAAATCTACTGCTTTAGTCATTCCTGAAAAACAATGGATACGTTAGCTTAATATTGAGCTACAGTAGCCACCACAGGTATCTTATGACATAATTGACATATTGAAATGTATTAAACGGCATATTATGTTGTTAATTTGTTGCTCAAATTTTATGATATGACAGATCACATTGCCTTAACTTTTTCCTAGAAACAATAGATTTGTTAGCTAGCTTAGTATTACGCTACCGTTGCTAGCCTCTGTTTCTCCTGATGCAGTTGACATATTGAAATCAACCGAATGGCATATATTGTTGCTGATTGATTGTGGTGAAATTAAATTTACTGCTTTAGTCATTCCTGAAAAACAATGGATACGTTAGCTTAATATTGAGCTACAGTAGCCACCACAGGTATCTTATGACATAATTGACATACTGAAATGTATTAAACGGCATATTATGTTGTTAATTTGTTGCTCAAATTTTATGATATGACAGATCACATTGCCTTAACTTTTTCCTAGAAACAATAGATTTGTCAGCTAGCTTAGTATTGCGTTACCGTTGCTAGCCTCTGTTTCTCCTGATGCAGTTGACATATTGAAATAAACCGAATGGCATATATTGTTGCTTATTGATTGTGGTGAAATTAAATTTACTGCTTTAGTCATTCCTGAAAAACAATGGATACGTTAGCTTAATATTGAGCTACAGTAGCCACCACAGGTATCTTATGAAATAATTGACATATTGAAATGTATTAAACGGCATATTATGTTGCTAATTTGTTGCTCAAATTATATGATATGACAGATCACATTGCCTTAACTTTTTCCTAGAAACAATAGATTTGTTAGCTAGCTTAGTATTACGCTACCGTTGCTAGCCTCTGTTTCTCCTGATGCAGTTGACATATTGAAATCAACCGAATGGCATATATTGTTGCTGATTGATTGTGGTGAAATTAAATTTACTGCTTTAGTCATTCCCGAAAAACAATGGATACGTTAGCTTAATATTGAGCTACAGTAGCCACCACAGGTATCTTATGACATAATTGACATATTGAAATGTATTAAACGGCATATTATGTTGTTAATTTGTTGCTCAAATTTTATGATATGACAGATCACATTGCCTTAACTTTTTCCTAGAAATAATAGATTTGTTAGCTAGCTTAGTATTACGTTACCGTTGCTAGCCTCTGTTTCTCCTGATACAGTTGACATATTGAAATCAACGGAATGGCATATATTGTTGCTGATTGATTGTGGTGAAATTAAATTTACTGCTTTAGTCATTCCTGAAAAACAATGAAAACGTTAGCTTAATATTGAGCTACAGTAGCCACCACAGGTATCTTATGACATAATTGACATATTGAAAGGTATTAAACGGCATATTATGTTGCTAATTTGTTGCTTAAATTTTATGATATGACAGATCACATTGCCTTAACTTTTTCCGAGAAACAATAAATTTGCTAGCTAGCTTAGTATTACGATACCGTTGCTAACCTCTGTATCTCCTGATACAATTGACATATTAGAATAAACTGAACGGTACATTTTGTTGCTAATTTGTTGTATATTTTTTGCGTTAAGATTAATTTTGTAGTTGTAGCCGTTTCTAAGAAATGGTCGATCCTCTAGCTCAATATTAAGCAAGCGTAGATACCACAGGTATCTACCCTCATAAATGACATATTGAAACGAATTAAACGGCATATTTTGTTAGTAATTTGCTTCTCAAATTTTATGGTATGACAGAGTACAATAACAATGGCGACTTTGTTAATTTGAAAAGCAGGTGAAAAGCGAGATATAATTAACTTTTAAGGCGACTACACTGCAAATTTAAGTGTGTTATTTTAACACACTTACGTGTGTAATTCGGCTGTCGCCATTTTTACACACTTTTTTGTGTGTTAAATCCATCACTCGTTTTAGATGTTTAATTTAACACACGTAAACGTGTAAATTCAAACGTATAAAACGTGTAATAGATTGAAATACATTAAAAATTAAAAATTATTTTTGAGGGTATTTCAATCTTTTTTGTTGGAATTTTTTAATTTTAATGTGCAATTATATTAAGAATTAACCTATTAAAATTATATCGCCTATAAAAACGCTTAAAAAATTTTCGACCTGACTCGGGCGCGAACTCACGACCTTCGGGATGCGAGGCATCGACGCTACCTATTACGCTACTGAACGCTTGCTACGAACCATGATAATTTCTTATATTAATGGTTTATTAATATAAAAATTTCATTATTTTTAAACATTTCTAAATTTAAATTAAATAAATAATAATAATCATGAGTAATTAATATTAAAAAAAAAAAATAAAGATCAGTAAAATAATTTTTCTTGTATAAAAAAAATAATTTTTTATCAAAAGAATATCTAATTTCTTATTTATTAAAAATTTAATTTTTCATTAAATAAACAATTATTTTTTTACAAAAAAATAAACGTATATGAAAAATTTATTATTAAATAATTTATTTGATAAGGTTAACATTGATTACTGAATTTTATATAATTAATTTAATAGATGTATTCGATTCAATAAAATTATATTTTTTCATATGAAAAATTTTAATTAAACTTCTTATTAAATAATAAAATATTACCATCAATTACTTAAGACAATCAAAAGAAAAGACTATATAAAATTTAAAATAATGAATATTGTAGTTGTAATACAATTTAATATTAAAATATATATTTTTAGAAAAACTTTGATTAAAAATTATTTATGTTGTACTGTAACTACCTGAAAATTTATCTACTTTACTAATGTAAAATAAAAATGAATCACAGTAAATATATTAATGTACAAATATAAATTTTAAACACATAGATGTGTAGATTTACGCATTTATGTGTGTTAATGTTCACACTAAACCGATCATGTGTGTAAAATTACACATAAAATATGTATACTAATACTTTTACGCACATAAGTGCGTTTTTTTACACACATAATAGAATTTACACACTAAAACGTGTAAAAGTACTCACTATCAGTGTGTGAATTAACACACATGAATTTGCAGTGTACGGAGGTTAAGCTAAATTTTCATTTCGTAGTTTACAAATTACGCTTTAAGTTTGTAAAATTTCTTGGATTTGTAAGTTTTCCACCATTCTGTGGGTATCAAAAAATGGTGGAAAATTAAAAAATCCAAAAAATTTCATGTATTAAAAGCATGATTTATAAACTAAAAAATAAAACCTAACCTAAATTCCGAAGTCGCCTTAAAATTATAACAAAAATAAAGTTCTTTATTCCTCTGAATTAAGAACTAATAAAATTGAATGCAGTGTTAAAATTTTTAGGAAATATAATAAATTATGCATTAAAGATTGATAATAATGATTAGTTTATAAAATTTTATTATTAAAATTTTAATTCCAATTTTTTCCAATTGTGTCCACTCTTTTTAAGTTTATAAAGTAGTCACTGTTGAGGGAGTAATAAAGCACAATACGCAACTCGGAAGCAAAGCTTAATTTCTCTCTCTGGAATTTACTCTTGTCACTTCACTTCGCCTTATTGAATTGCAAACTTTTCCGCAGGAGAAATATGCGACTTTACACACTCATTGCATAATGTACGATTATGGCCCAATAACATGTAATTATCAAGTTTTATATTTTGAACGTTAGAAAATTTGTCAGGCTTGAAAACTTTAAAAAAATAAACAATCATGTAAAAGCTAAAAATTTTTAAAATATTCTTCATGATATAACTCAGATATGTTTCTAATTATTTTTTCACTCCATTTTTATTCTTTTCGAACATAAAAGTCTGGTCTAACCTTGCTTATTCAAAATTTCGACTTGGTTATCATTAGTTTTTATCGATATCTTGCTTATTCATTTGATGAGACATATAACCTTGTGTAGACCAGATTAACCATAAGAATTTTATGTTCTAATATTTTTCTATAGTGACTTGAATTAAATATTGAAGTATAGAGTTTCAAAATATTTTTTAACAACATCTATTTAAGAAATGTGTGAGAATAACTTTCCCACAGTAAGTAAACATTAATATTATTGGATAGATATAGTTTATTTTGTAATATATTATGTTTTAAAAGAGCATAAAAAAGAATCTAAAGAATAATAGAATTAATATCACTATAATAGTTTGTCACGCTTCACTCTATAAACACTCATCCCACATTTACGCCAATAAATACTTTCACGCCTTTAATCTATAAGAGGTACATCGCATAAATAAATTAACATGTATGATATAGTCTGAAAAAATAATCGTGTTTAATCTAGGTCAAGTAATTACCTCCTGAGAGCGGCTTTGAACCTGCTGATTGATGGATTATTTATTAAATAATAAACATTTCTTTTTAACTAAAAAAGAAACAAATTTAAAAAATTTTATTATTTTCAGGATTTTTTTGAGAAACCTTTGCGCCGTAAAAGCATATCTGATTTCTAAAGGAATTCCAAGCGAACTTGCTCAACAATTTAAAGGTGCTTTTTATTTTATTCCATTTTATTACTTATGAAATTTATTAATTTATTAAATATAAGTAAGGTTAATATATTTTAATTTTTGAATAAAAAAAAATTTTAATAAAAAAATTATAGATTTTTTAATTTTTTTTTTTATTTATGATTTATATCCTATATATAGTTATCAGGCCATGTTAATGGAAAACTTTGATATCGAGTATGTTTATCTAATAAGGAGAGGTTCCCACCTGCGGTATATAATTTTTTGATGAAAAAAAACGATGTTTTTTCTTTTTGTCTAATAGGTCCGAGATACCAAGATATAGACATTTTTTTAAAATATAATGAAAAAAAGCGCTTTCAAGAACTTGAATAGCGAAAACATTAAAACTTTTACAGAGGAATGTATAAAAAATAAAAAAAATTACAAATGAAATACTTTGATTTAAGCTCTGGTGCATGAAAAAAATTTTTGTGATACGGAATTCATGTATAATTAGATATTACTACATATTTGTTAATATTTTTAGCATGTAATATAAAATGAATTTCGTACACATTTTCATTAGCATATTTTTATCACCTATAACCTTTTTTTCATGTGTTAAATACTAAAAATATTAATAAATATGTTGTAATATTTTTTATACGTTTTTCTTTAAAGTCTTAGTTTTTTAGATATTCAAGTTCTTGAAGGCGCTTCTTTTCACTATATTTTAATAAATGTCTATATCTTGATATCTGGGGCCTATTAGACAAAAAGAAAAAAAACGGGTTCATTTTTTTCATCAAAAAATCATATCTTGCAGTTTAAGTTAAATCCATTTCCCGGAGGTTGGGACATCTCCTTGTAAGTTTGAGTCGTCTTTTATTCTAAGTAACCTTATATTATTTTAAGAGGCGGCCGTATAGCGCTGTCCTTGTCTAATCTAAATTTTCGTTATTATAAATAAATTAAATATTTTTATTTAAAAGTAAGGGCAGAGTCCAATAGATTTAAGGACGAGCAAACGATTCTATTATATGAAACAATATAAAATTTTCATTAGTTTTCGAGTGAAGTCTGAAACAGAAAGACAGTTGACGATTTTAATCAAGTTCAAATGCTTTTCCGTTTCAGACTTCACTTGAAAACTAATGAAAATTTTTTATATTTTTCTATAGAATAAAATTATTTGCTCGTCCTCAAATCTATTGGGTTATTGTGTAAAAATATTTAATTTATCAATAATAACGAAAATTTATATTAGACAAGGACAGAACTACACGGCCTCCTCTTAAGGGGAGACCCAAGTGAAATTGCCACATTTACCATTTAACCGAGCAGCAGTTAAAATGGAGCTATAAAGTGGAACTAGTCCCATAGTTTTTAATATTTAATATGTTTAGTTTATTATTTGTTACTGCAGTTGACTTTTTAAATTTTATTTTCGGATGTGAGTTTTTTCTATAGTGAATTTTATCTTTTTATTTATTTATATTTTAACATTTCAAGGGATCTTTTAATTTTTAATTACATGAAAGTTTTTAGTTCACATAATTTTTTGTTAAATTTTTCGGTCATTCCGTATAATATTACATTTTATTTTACATTAAATATCGCGACGGTTGTATTTCAAACACTCGCGCTAAAGGCATAGTACCTACGCTCAGTTGCTGAACGCCCTCACTCGTTCTCAATGGGAATACAGGATCTCAGTAGATATTAGTAGGCTCAATAGCCACTGCAGTAATTTTTGTCGGCGTTGTGAATTTCTAAATAAAATTTTTTTTGAGAAAAAATTTATTTGGGAGCGAAAGGATTACGTAAAACCTTCATTATTGTCATACGCATGAATACTAAAGATTAAACCAGTTTAATTAATTTATTTTTTCAGAGTTTGAAGAAAATATCTATTAACAATTCGAATAAACAGAGTTTATAAATTATTCTATTTTTATCTTTGTTGAGGACAATGGATCGCATACAATGTTTTTTTTTGTGAAAAAAGTACAAAAATAGCGAATCATTACGAAATCATTTTAAAAATGATCACCCTATTCTTTTATCAGCTAGTAACCAGGATAAATTTACTTGTAAAACTGGTAACTGCTTCCGAACATTCAAATCAGCAAAAAGGTTTTTCTCGCACATTGATACGATGCATTACCTAGATGAACATTATGAAAAAAGTGAATCAGTAAAAATTTCTGAAGATTCTTTGAATGATGAATGGAAACCAACGAAACTATTGTTTGACAGCTGCACATCAATGATGATTGGAGACTTACTTTTTTCAACACATGTTACTGGAGCGGATTTAGGTCGAGTTGTTGATTTGGTTTTAAATTTATTAATTAACGTAATGAAACAAGTTACAACAAATGTAGAACAGTTTTTCAAATATAAAAATATTGATTTGTCTAATAAGGACACAAAATCTTTTTTAAAAAAATTGCATTATTTCTCTCAATATAAAACTATTCAAGGTCAAAAAAGAGCTTTACAAACTCGTTACAAATTCGTGCAAGCTGAAGATGTAATGTTAGGAACTCATCTGGAGACCAAATACAATTACTACTATTATATTAAAGTGAAGAATTAAGACTTTTTTTTCTTACGTAAATATCTTTTGCATTATTGTCACATACATACATAAACATACACACGTGCAGCAATAACATATACATACACACATACTCATACATACGAACACATACACTCATACACCCATATATACATATCCAAACACATACACATACTCATATACAAACACACACATACACAATATCCGTCACTCCATCTCTCCATCTCCGTCTCTCCGACTCTCCGTCTCCGTCTCTCCGTCTCCGTCTCTTTGTCTCTGTATCTCTATCTCTGTTTCTCCGTCTCCGTCTCTCTGTCGCCGTCTCCGTCTCGCCGTATCCATTGCTCCGTCTCCGTTTCTCCGTCTCTGTCTCTCCATCTCCGTCACTCCATCTTTGTCCCTACGTCTCCATCTCCCTCACTCCGTCTTTGCCTTTACGTCTCCGTCACTCCATCTTCGTCTCTCCGTCTCCATCTTTTTGTTACTGTATCTCTATCTCCGTTTCTCCGTCTCCGTTTCTTTGTCACTGCATCTCTATCTCCGTTTCTCCGTCTCTGCCTCTCCGTCGCCGTCTCTGTCTCTGTCTCTCCGTCTCTTCGTCTCCGTCTTTCTATTTCCGACTTTATGTCTCCATCTCCCCGTCTCCCTCTTCGTCTCTTCGTCTCCTTCTCCGTCTCTTCGTCTCCCGCTCCGTCTCTTTGTCTTAGTCTCTCCATCTCCATATCTCTGTCTCCGTGTGTCTTCGTATCTCTGTCTCCGTCTCTCTGTCTCCTTATTTCTGTCACTGTTTTTCTGTCTCTGTCTTTCTGTCTTCATCTCTTCGTCTCCGTTCTTCCGTCTTTGTCTCTTTGTCTCCATTTTTTCATCTTTGTCTTTTCGTTTCCGTTTCTCCGCCTTTCTCTCTCTGTCTTTGTCCCTCTGTCTCCATCTCCCTCTCCGTCTTTCCGTCTCCCTCTTTGCCTTCGTATTTCCATCTCCGTCCCCCCTCTCTCTGTCTCCAACTCCGTCATTGTCTCTCCATTTCCGTCTCTCTGTCTCCGTTTCTTCTTCTTCGTGTGTATTCATTTCTCTGTCTCCCTCTTTCGGTCTTCGTTTTTCTGTCTCCGTCATTCTGTCTCCGTCTTTCTGTCTCCGTCTCTCCGTCTTTGTCTCCCTCTCCATCTTCGTCTCTCCGTCTTCCTCTGCGTCTTCGTCTTTCAGTCTCCGTTTCTCCCTTTCCGTGTGTCTCCGTTTCTGTGTCTCCGTCTTTCTGTCTCCATCTCTTCGTCTCCATTCTTCCGTCTTTGTCTCTTCGTCTGTGTTTGTCTATTTGTCTCTATTTCTCTGGCTTTGTCTCTTTGTCTCTGTTTATCTGTCTTTGACTCTTTGTTTCCGTCCCTGTCTCTTTATCTATATCTCCACCCTTTTGTCTACGTCTCTGCGTCTTCTTTCTTCCGTTTTCGTCTCTTCGTCTCCTCCTTTCCATCTCTCTGTCTCTATTTGTTTGTCTTCATTTTTCTGTTCTGTGTCTCATTTTTCCGTCTCTGCCTTTTTGTCTGCGTGTCCGTCTCACTGTTTACCTTTTTATGAAATCGTTCCGTGACTCCGATACCGCCCTTTGATTCTGTTTCTTCGGTTCTATTCATACACACGTACGTCTAAACATTGATGCTGATGTTTGAGTTGATGATGATGGTGATAATCATGATATGCTCATTGTTTAATGAATTTCAAATTTTACATTTTGTCCCAGATCTGTTTATAGGACTCATCCTGTAAAGCTTTGTGAGAGAAGACAATCTAAATAAATAGCCATTATTATAGTTTATTCTGATTTAAAAAAAATTCTAGATAAATTTTTTCACTTCTGAACTTATATTTGTAATTAATTAGAAGCATTTCAAGAAATCATCAACTAAAACTTTTATTGAGGGCGCATCAAGGCTCGATTCTATAGTAATTATTTTTTATTATATTTTCTTGTATTTTTTTTATTTATGCAGATTGTCTTCTTTATTGTAACAGATCCTGCTTTAAAAGTTACTTTTGATAATAATTTCAGTTCTTTTTTGCTTAGCACTAATATTAATATCCATGTTCCTTTAATGACCCAGAGCTTACAATAGCAATCGTGTTATTTTTATTATGCAACGTTCACAATAAAAGTCGCGTTTTAACAATAACACCGCGCTCACATTAGCGGCACACAACTACACATACTTATATATTCGCATACACACATACACACTAAAATAAACTCACACGCATGCCAAATACACGTATATATATACACATACGCACATACGATTATGAAAATAATTATAATATGTATTCGAACCTTATATTTAGATTGTCAATAATAATATTTTACTTTCATATAAGCTTATTAATTTACATAAAATTTAAAAATTTTCATTTATAACAATAAATTTAAAATTCATATTAATTGTGTATCAATAAGTTTAGTATATATTATATATTCGAATAATATTGTCTAAGAAATTAACTAATTTATATATAGTAATATAATACATTTAAGTACAACTTAGTGACGGATAGATCTCATTTAGATTTCATTTAAGATTTTTCAATGAGACACAGTTTATTGAATGTATTTTTGTGCGTTAATTTCTACAAATTTCAAATTGTAATTGCAGCGATTTTAGACATCGTCCAGGATCCTTCAAACTCGCAAATTAAAGATTTAAATATCACCTCTTATTTTATAGTACAAAGAAGTGCTAAAACTCTAAATATATATGGAATTTTTTACACTAAGCAAATTAAAATGTTATGAACAATAGATACGAAAAACTAAAATTTTAAAAATATGATTTTTATAATTTTATAATAACTCAAAATCTTGAACCAAACTGAATCTGCCGATAAAATTTTGTGGAGACTTTCTTCTATGATAATATAAACTATCATGAAAATTTCGCTAAAAAAAATGTAAAGATTTTTTTTTGAAGGGCCTTAAAGTTGGATCTTTTGGAAAAATGAGGTAACTTCAAGTAGCATAGCTCTGTTGTTTTTTATATTTTTCAATATTCAAACTTGACGATCAAATCTCTTAGAAGGACCTTTAATTTGCAAGCTTAAACGTTATAAAATATTAAATCTCAAATTTTAGCAAATTTTAAAAAAACAACGAAAAAATTTAAAATATGACAGTTTACATTTTGAGTCATAGCAGAGAACCCTCCATGTGAAATATAAAGTTCTAAATATTCAAATTAAAGTATATATCAAGAAGAAAAAATAAGCCATGTTGAATTAACTTTAGTTGAAAATTCAAAATGTAGTAATTTCTCATAGAATCGTTAAATTTTGAACTTCAAGATTAAGTTACTCAGACCTCTGAAACCCTATTGGACGAAAACTTTGGTAAAATTACTTTTTTCAAGGTACTTTTAGGGAAGAGCCGGGCAGAATGGGCCATTCATTTAGCACGGTCCATCCTGCCCCGCTCTTCCCTATGTGCTAAAGTGCAGTAGGATCGGCTGACCCCGGCGTGCAACTTTTTTTTAAAAAAATATTGGACAGACTCATATATATGTGACGTCTGAGGGACGTACATTTATTAGCGCCGATGTATTAAAGGTTACTTGACAGCCTGGTTACTCAACCACTAACCGTCTCTTTTCATAAAGAAAAAATAAATAACGCGAACTATTCCGGGTGTGTATGTGTAGGAAATAGGGAAAAGGTTAAAGTATAAGCGGATCCGTAAGCGTGAATATCAAGGTTACTTATACTGTCGAAATCCTATCCAATTTGGCAAATCTCGGTGGAAAGGTGAAGGAGTTATAACATATAATAATAAATTTTAAGAAAAATATATAAAATGAGAACTTTTAAAAATGATTAATGACTTTAAGATTAATTAACCATGCAAAGAGAAGAAAGAAAAATAATAATAATAAAATGATTTGTTGAAAATAAATATATAAAGCAGATTGCAAATCAAAACAATTTGATTTTAAATTGAAATACTTGAATGTTTATTTAATAAAACTATACTTACTATCCTTAAAGGTATCGGATAGAGCTCTTGCCTTCAACGCGGTGGGCATGAGTTCGAATCCTGGCCAGGTACCTCTGACTTTTTTTTCTAAAGAAAAATTAGTGTATGTGCTAATAATATCGCGCGGCTCTTACAAAATCCGATCTCATTGGGTATCCATTGATTGTTACTCACAAAAAATGTGACTGACCATCGATCAGCAGTCAAAGATTTCGGCATGGTGTATCAGATGGGCTAGCCTGATGTAATGTGTTAAACGATTCTGGGCTAGAATCTATCTGATATTACCATAAAAAAAAAGAAAAAAAATCCTTAAAGGTCTGGAATACTCGTAGAGAGAGAGAGAGAGAGTTTGGCAATAATATCCTTGAAAGAAAAATCTCGAATATCCTTGAAGAAAAATAAAATACTATCTTGATGTACTAAAAGGAGTTTGTAGAGAAAAGAGACTTGTTTAAATTTTTAAAATGAGCTTTTTGAGAAATGATACTTGTTTTAAAATTTGTAGTGAGTTTGTTAAGAAATGGTACTTGTTTTTAAAATTGGCAGTGATCTTGTTGAGGCTCTGAAGAGGACTTGATGAGAAAACATTTGGAAGTGCTTAGGGCCTGTGCACTAGCCCGAGTCGCTTCCTTAGGCGAACTGATTTTGTTTTGTTTCTTCTCGAGACACAAAGTTTTTGTTTCTCTCTCCAAGGGAAACTTGGGGGTGTTATTTAAGAGATTAAGATATTGGATGAAAAAGTATTGGTCAATGACCGAAAAATGCAGAGTTTGGTTGAAAATTTGTTGAGAACGGGCCCAAAAAGGGAGGAGATCTTGGCCCAAAGTTCGGCAATGTCCAAGCAGAATCGTTGTAACGAAAATCTCTTTCTTTCTCTCTCTAAGGTATCCTTCCTTTAGGATAGATTACAGAAATGTTGAACTTAATATTAACAAAAATAATGAATTAACGCAAAAAAAGGAAATGATTAATACATATTGTCTTATTCTAATAAATATAGTAAAAGAATTATTAAAAGTATATAAAAACATTATAGAAAATTATAAAATTATTAGTTTTATAAACACATTACAGTTATTAAAATTGCATGTATATGTGTATCTCTATATATATATATATATATATATATATATATATATATATTTGGTGGTATTTATTCCATTAAAAATAAAAAGAAATGATTGATTATTATGAATAGCATATATATATATATATATATATATATATATATATATATATATACACGTACATACATATCTTAAAGTGAATACTTAATTTAATTTTTTATAAAAGGTAATCGTTAATATAAATCTTATAAATAAATTTCAACTTATAACTATTTATTAAAGAAGGTTTATCCTAAAATATTCAAGAATATTCACGATATTTCTTCTGTAAAGAATAAAAGGTGTATAATATTAATTTAACTTATTAAAATATTAAAAGAGTAAAGAAAAGATAATGTTCTTCTTTTTATCCTTTTTTATATTCGTATTGTAAATCATTATTATTATTATAAAGGTTACGTCAATTAGTTTGAAATTAATCAGGAATAAATTTAAAACAGCGCAAAAGAAAGTGTTATGTTTACATAAGAAAAGTGAGACATAATAATCATTATGTAAGTCGAAATTTCGAGAGTATAATATATAAACAAATATTTTCTTTTTCTATACTAATTATAATTTAATTGAACTATTAATAAATGTGTACGTTTTTTTATCTTAAAGAAAAATTGTTTTATTAATTTTATTGAGTTAACAATGAATTTTGCTTATAAAATAAATATATATATATATATTCTTTTATATATATAAAGATAAATGTTTTCAGAGTTTCTATTAATTAATTATTTATTTTAAATAATTGAAGGAAAAAGAAAATATTTATGTATAATTTTAAAATAATATTTTTATTTACGGTTTGGGTTTTCCTTGATTAGTGGCGACAATTTTTATAGCTCATCGAGACAAATTTTTATGGTACCCACACAGCATGAAAAAATTTTGAAATAATTTCATGAAATATTACAAGTAATAATACGTTGAGAGCATTTAAAAAGAACTTAAAAAGATAACTATATTCTTTTGAAAAGAATTTATGAAATAATACACAGGAAGATTACAAAGTCTTTACAAAAATAATACCAAAAAGGAAAAGAAAGTTAAGACATGAAATATGACACGAATCCTTACTGAAAGGACTTTGAGAGGACTTCTTGAAAGGAAACAAGAAAGAACTCAGAAATCTTCCAACGATTCGAGTCATAAAAAAATTTAGAAAGATTTTCGGAATTATCTAAGGTATTCTTTCACGGAATCATTTCGAGATTCTTTCAAAAAGCATTCATGTAATAATTCACGCAATATTTTGGTAAAGTCTTAAGAAACCATACATAAAATAATTTTGAAATCTTTTTGAAATAATTCATGAAAGAACTTATCATGACGATAAAAGTTATTACATGAATCCTTACTAAAACTTCTTTAAAGAACTTCTTGAAAGGAAACAAGAATGAACTCAGAACCCTTTCGAAGGTTCCAGTCGTAAAATAATGCAGAAAGATTTTTGAAATAATCTAAGTTATTCTTTCACCGAATAATTTCAATATTCTTCCGAAAAGCTTTAACGTAATAATTTCATGTAAGATTTTCGTAAAATTCATCGAATCTGTGGGCACATACACATAGAAATGTGTAGGGTATATGTAAGCGCCACGCGCACCCTGCGGTGCGCAAGCGAGCGACGGCAAGTAAGCCGAGACTAGTAGATGCGTGCGAACTGGTGAGACACAGCGTGCTCAACCTCTGATGAGATAAGTCTCTTTTGTTCACCTAGTACTCTCAGGTAATATTAAGCAGCTAAATAAAGACGAGGCATACCTTATACTTACAGAGTCTGGTTCTTTCACCATCCTCTACCTCATCTTTCTTGTATCTTGTGCCAGGAGGCACACAAATCCTTACATGAAATAATTTAAAAATTTTTTTGAAATAACTCATGAAAGAACTTATCATAACGAAAAAGTTATTACATGAATCCTTACTGAAAGTACTTTGAAAAGACTTCTTGGAAGGAAACAAGAAAGAACTCAGAAATCTTTCGAAGTTTCCAGTCGTAAAATAATTTAGAAAGATTTTCGGAATTATCTAAGGTATTCTTTCACGGAATCATTTCGAGATTCTTTCAAAAAGCATTCATGTAATAATTCACGCAATATTTTGGTAAAGTCTTAAGAAACCATACATGAAATAATTTTGAAATCTTTTTGAAATAATTCATGAAAGAACTTATCATGACGATAAAAGTTATTACATGAATCCTTACTAAAAGTTCTTTAAAGAACTTCTTGAAAGGAAACAAGAAAGAACTCAGAAATATTACGAAGGTTCTAATCATAAAATAATTTAGAAAGATTTTTGGAATGATCCAAGGTATTCTTTCACCGAATTATTTCAAGATTCATTCAAAAAGCTTTCATGAAATAATTCATGCAATATTTTGGTAAAGTCTTAAGAAATCATACATGAAATAATTTTGAAATCATTTTGAAACATTTCATAAAATAACTTATGATGAGAATAAAAGTTATTACATGAATCCTTACTGAAAGGACTTTGAAAGGACTTCTTGAAAGAAAACAAGAAAGAACTCAGAAATCTTTCGAAAGTTCTAGTTTTAAAACAATTCAGAAAGATTTTCGAATTAATCTAAGTTATTCTTTCACCGAATAATTTCAATATTCTTCCAAAAAGCTTTAACGTAATAATTCCATGTAAGATTTTCGTAAAATCTCACGAATCCTTACATGAAATAATTTTAAAATCCTTTTGAAATAATTCATGAAAGAACTTATCATGAAGAAAAAGTTATTACATGAATCCTTACTATAAGTACTTTGAAAAGACTTCTTAAAAGAAAACAAGAAAGAACTCAGAAATCTTTTAAAGGATCCAGTCGTAAAATAATTTAGAAAGATTTTCGGAATGATCCAAGGTATTTTTTCACCGAATCATTTCAAGATTCATTCAAAAAGCTTTCATGAAATAATTTATGCAATATTTTGGTAAAGTCTTAAGAAATCATACATGAAATAATTTTGTAATCTTTTCGAAATATTTCATGAAATAACTTATAATGAAAATAAAAATTATTACATGAATCCTTACTAAAAGACCTTTGAAAAGAGTACTTGAAACAAGGAACAACTCAGTAATCTTCTAACGATTAAAATCAGAAAATAATTCAGTAAGATTTTTGGGATGATCTAAGGTATTCTTTCACTGAATCATTTCGAGATTTTTTCAAAAAGCATTCATGTAATAATTCATGCAATATTTTGGTAAAGTCTTAAGAAATCATACATGAAATAATTTTGAAATCTTTTTGAAATAATTCATGAAAGAACTTATCATGACGAAAATAAAAGTTATTACATGAATCCTTACTGAATGGACTTTGAAAGGACTTTTTGAAAAAAAAACGTGAAATATAACAGAATCATTTAGAAATATTTTCGGGATTAGTTTATAATTTATCCGCTTGATGGCGGTATCTCTTACTCTCGCAAGCGGTAAGAGTGCTTCCCGTTTTATATATAAGGAAAATAAGAATCTAAAACGGAAACTATAAATTGTTATGCCTGCGATGTCTGTGTTATGATAACTTCGATTTTAACCGCTGTAAAACTATTCGTAATCCTATAAATAATTATATCATCATATCCGTTATATATATATATATATATATATGGGACGTTTCAGGTCAACTCACCGAACAAAAAAATAAAATTCGTTGTAAATCTGTGAAAATGTTCCATTTCATACCCAAAATATACAAAAAAATTTTCAGAGGTATAGATCCAATGGATTAAGAGTAATGAGTAATGAAATATTGTGATTTTTCAAAATTTTTGGTGAATTCATCAAATTAATAATTTTTTTACTCAAAAACTAAGGGTCCTAGAGATGTACTTATGAAGACATTTCTTGTTGCAAATTAAGCGTAGAATCAGCACAAATTTTTTTAAATCTCAAGATTGCTATCTTCTGATTGGTCCACTTTGTTATTTCATATAATTTGCAATTACTTGAGTTCGAACAGGTTGATTTCACTCCTGTTGGAGTATGTTATGTCTTCTGATAACATATTGAAGTAAGCTTTTGCTCCACTTGGCTCGAGCCCTAGGAGAGGAGCTATAGAACTTTGAATATTGAAAAATTTTTAATTTTGAATTTAACACATACATCAACATTTTCTTCTTCGATGTTCATAGATAATACAATATACGAATGCATGATTGTCTAAATATTTTAACATTTATCTATTTCTTTATGATGCAAGTGCTTTATTAAAATATTAATTATGCATTACGTACACATCATCAAGATACACTCATAAACAAGAAAATTTTATTCGTTTAACTAATTTGTCATTATAACTATTTTGCATACGTATTAAAAAATTATTTAAATATACATATTTAGGAATTAAAATTAATACTATATATCTGGAAATAAAAAGGATAAAGTTAAATAAATTCTATATGGATAAAATTTATTCAATATAAAAATTTATTACAAAATGAAAGAATCTGTTATTTGTGTATTCTGTAACTTTTAACAAGTACTTCTTAATTTATCTCATTTTTCTGAAAATAAATTACTCAAATTTTTTTTTTAAATTGAAATGGTATTTTAAAATTATAATGTCATTAGAGTGGAGATAAATTAAGAAGTACTTGTTAAAAGTTACAGAATACACAAATAACAGATTCTTTCATTTTGTAATAAATTTTTATATTGAATAAATTTTATCCGTATAGAATTTATTTAACTTTATCCTTTTTATTTCCAGATATATAGTATTAATTTTAATTCCTAAATATGTATATTTAAATAATTTTTTAATACGTATGCAAAATAGTTATAATGACAAATTAGTTAAACGAATAAAATTTTCTTGTTTATGAGTGTATCTTGATGATGTGTACGTAATGCATAATTAATATTTTAATAAAACACTTGCATCATAAAGAAATAGATAAATGTTAAAATATTTAGACAATCATGCATTCGTATATTGTATTATCTATGAACATCGAAGAAGAAAATGTTGATGTATGTGTTAAATTCAAAATTAAAAATTTTTCAATATTCAAAGTTCTATAGCTCCTCTCCTAGGGCTCGAGCCAAGTGGAGCAAAAGCTTACTTCAATATGTTATCAGAAGACATAACATACTCCAACAGGAGTGAAATCAACCTGTTCGAACTCAAGTAATTGCAAATTATATGAAATAACAAAGTGGACCAATCAGAAGATAGCAATCTTGAGATTTAAAAAAATTTGTGCTGATTCTACGCTTAATTTGCAACAAGAAATGTCTTCATAAGTACATCTCTAGGACCCTTAGTTTTTGAGTAAAAAAATTATTAATTTGATGAATTCACCAAAAATTTTGAAAAATCACAATATTTCATTACTCATTACTCTTAATCCATTGGATCTATACCTCTGAAAATTTTTTTGTATATTTTAGGTATGAAATGGAACATTTTCACAGATTTACAACGAATTTTATTTTTTTGTTCGGTGAGTTGACCTGAAACGTCCCATATATATATATATATATGTGTGGGTATGTGTGTGTGTGTACGTATTAATTCTAAATTGATTCTTAAATAATACAGGAAAGAATAAAGTTTCTACAACTTTACACGTCTCTCAACTAAAGATATATGAAAAGATTAATGCATTATTACTAAAAGAATTCATGGATCCTTACAGAATTCTTTCATTGAAAGGATTCTGTAATGATTCTATGTCTGGGGTATATTCCTTTTAGAAATAATACAATGAAATATTTAAAAAATATTTCATATCATTCTTACAGAATCCTTTCAACGGAAGATGTATGAAAAGATTTACGAATTATTACCAAAAGAATTCATGGATTCTTACAGAATTCTTTCATTGAAAGGATTTTGTAATGATTCTATGTCTGGGGTGTATTCCTTTTAGAAATAATACAATGAAATATTTTAAAAATATTTCATATCATTCTTACAGAATCCTTTCAATGGAAGATGTATGAAAAGATTTACGAATTATTACCAAAAGAATTCATGGATCCTTACAGAATTCTTTCATTAAAAGGATTCTGTAATAATTCTATGTCTGGGGTATATTCCTTTTAGAAATAATACAATGAAATATTTTAAAAATATTTCTTATTATTCTTACAGAATCCTTTCAATGGAAGATGTATGAAAAGATTTACGAATTATTACCAAAAGAATTCATGGATCCTTACAGAATTCTTTCATTGAAAGGATTCTATAATGATTCTATGTTCGGGGTGTATTCCTTTTAGAAATAATACAATGAAATATTTTAAAAATATTTCATATCATTCTTACAGAATCCTTTCAATGGAAGATGTATGAAAAGATTTACGAATTATTACCAAAAGAATTCATGGATCCTTACAAAATTCTTTCATTAAAAGGATTCTGTAATAATTCTATGTCCGGGGTGTATTCCTTTTTAGAAATAATACAATGAAATATTTAAAAAATATTTCATATCATTCTTACAGAATCCTTTCAATGGAAGATGTATGAAAAGATTCACGAATTATTACCAAAAGAATTCATGGATCCTTACAGAATCCTTTCATTAAAAGGATTCTGTAATAATTCTATGTCCGGGGTATATTCCTTTTAGAAATAATACAATGAAATATTTTTAAAATATTTCTTATTATTCTTACAGAATCCTTCCAATGGAAGATGTATGAAAAGATTTACGAATTATTACCAAAAGAATTCATGGATCCTTACAAAATTCTTTCATTGAAAGGATTTTGAAATGTCTTGTGAATTCTTTATGAAATATTTTTTTGTATTATTTTTAAAAGAATAATACCTTGGACATAGAATTATTTCAGAATGCTTTCAGTGAAATATTTCTGAAAGATTGTAGTCCTTTCATGAATCCTTTCAGAATCCTTTCAAAGTCCTTTCATGGTGTATGGGTATGATTTGTCGAGCGTGGAAAAAGAAAATAATTTTTTTTTGTGTCATAAAAAATATTTTTCACAGTCGTCCATACCAAACATTTGTACAAACGATGTTCTGTGTAGAAAGTTTAGGTAGAGAAGATAATTTTTTTCGATATAGAAGGATCTATTGTATTTGAAATGTGTATAAGGTAGTTAATACGCGCAAAGGTTCATTATATATATATATATATATATATACATATATATATATGCACTTTATCGTTTGCATACAATGTTTGGTGTGAATCATGCGTCAGGTATATCTATTGTAAACGACTTATATCTATTGGACTGATAGTTATTTCTTGGAAATACGGTTGCGGAAAATAACAATATTTTAAATTTCTTTTATAAATATATTCCTATGATTATGTAGATTTTCAACCTAATTGAAAGTCGTATGACGGGCAACCTTTTAACACCTTCGGATGTACAAGGGCACATAGGCGTAAAAGAAAAAGAACTTAATATTAATTCTTAAAATCTAATTTATTAAAACAAAAATTTAAAAAGAAAATTAGGAAATTTAAAGGGACGTCACATACATATATATGATAAACAAAACTTTTATTTGGTACATACACATTGCAATACTTAAATTTTATTAAATTTAATATTTCATGTAATAAGAAGCGTGTGTTAATTGTAAATAGTCAATTTACTTTTATAAAACATTATAATTTCAAAATACGAAATTATTTATCGTTTATGAAATACAATTGTAAAGATTTTTTAATTGGATATAAATATAGAATTTATTTTTAACATCTTATACGTGAGAAACGTTTTTTTTATTATTTATGAGATATGTACGATATACGGAACAATGAAACGTGCTAAGTGTTAAGTGTTGGCTATAAATTTGAGTCGGAATTGGAACTTGATAATCTTCACATTTTAAAAATAATCTCATCTTTAAGTTTTAAGAATTATTCATAATATAGTGTCGAAAAATTTAAAATTTAACTTATGCTAAAATTTGAAACCAGAAATTATAAGTTGACTTATAAAATTTTCGTGAATTTCCTAGCATTTCTGAATGGTTGATCGATATAAAACCTTTAAAATTGTATTTGAAAAATATTATTTTATGTTTTAAATGAGACCTTACACTCCCATAGTCATCATTTTGTCTTTATGAATTAGTTCAATAAAAAATTTTATGAAATAAAAATAATCATGAAAAGTAGTAAACTATTTAAGAAATTAAAATTAAATTATTCAAGGTAATAGCATTAAGAAATGTATCATATATTGATTCAGAATAAATATTAATTATTTTATAATAATTACATGCTTTCTGACACCTATGTGATTTACACTATTGGTTTTTAAATAGGTAGATCATTGGATAAAATACAGAAACCTTTAAAATCATTGTTATATCGCTATAAAAATATTTACATATAAATTAGATTATTATTTCAATTAAAATTTAGTATGCAAATTCTGAATCTATTATAATGACATGATTTTTATTCAAATAAAATTTTATGCAAATTTACACTATAATTAATCTTTTTTTCATAAAAATATAAAAATTTTATTTAGTACGAAACTGCGATATTAAGTAAGTTACATAATATAGAATAAGAGACATAAGTTAGATGATTTTTTTCTTTTTTAAAATTGGCTATTCATACATGTTAATATGAATCATGAAAATTCAACCGAGCGACGTTAGGAGCGAGGTAAATTAAGCTAGTAAAAATACCAATGCCAATGAAATAGTAATAATTAAAAATTATTTTCAGTACTTTTCAGTGATTGACACTTTAAAATTAGTTTTATCTAATGAAGATGTTTTCAACTTTATTCGTGAAAATAAAAGAGTTGTAGAAGATGATATTCTAAGTTTTTATAAAGATGGTGTTAATTTAAAGAAAAATCTATTTTTTCAAACTTACAAAGACGCACTTGGGATACATTTATATTATGATAAGTTTTTAGTAAATAATCCTCTCGGTAGTAAGACATACAATCACAAAATTGGCGCATTTTATTTTAGCATTTCTAATTTACCACCACATTTGAAAAATTTTCTTGGTAACGTTCATGTCCTTGCATAATGTCATTATAAAAATATTCAGAATTATGGAATAAACGAGTGCTTGAGACCTTTTGTATATGAATTGAAACAATTAGAAAAAAATTGTGGTGTTCCTATCAAAATTAATTCAAATGAATTTATTCTTTGATGTACACTTTTAAGCGTTTGTGCAGATACATTAGCCGCACACGAAGTGTTAGGATTTCTATTTCATTTATATTATGATAAGTTTTTAGTAAATAATCCTCTCGGTAGTAAGACATACAATCACAAAATTGGCGCATTTTATTTTAGCATTTCTAATTAACCACCACATTTGAAAAATTTTCTTGGTAACGTTCATGTCCTTGCATAATGTCATTATAAAAATATTCAGAATTATGGAATAAACGAGTGCTTGAGACCTTTTGTATATGAATTGAAACAATTAGAAAAAAATTGTGGTGTTCCTATCAAAATTAATTCAAATGAATTTATTCTTTGATGTACACTTTTAAGCGTTTGTGCAGATACATTAGCCGCACACGAAGTGTTAGGATTTCTCAGTCCTTCTGCCAACTACTTCTGTAGAATGTGTATGATCACAAGACCTTTATATCGAAAATACACTTATACCGTCGCTGAACTTAGAACCAATGACCAACATTTAATTGAAGTGAAAAATGATAAGATTGCCGACACAACAACTGGTGTTCGAGAAAATAGTATTTTGAACGAGTTCAAATATTTTAACAGTAGTACAAATCATGTGTTTGATATCATGCATGATATTTTAGAAAGTCAAGGCCATTACGATCTAAAATTATCTATATCAGAAATGATATCATCTAAAAAGTATGATGTAACAGTTAAGAGGAGGCCGTATCATTCTGTCCTTGTCTAATCTAAATTTTCGTTATTATAAATAAATAAAATATTTTCATAAAAAAGTAAGACAACCGCCCAATAGAGCAAAAGACAAGCAAACTATTCTTTTCTATGAAAAAATATGAAATTTTGATTATTTTTCGAGTGAAGTCTGAAACGGAAAAACAATCGAATTTGGTTGAGTTGATTTGACTGTTTTTTCGTTTCAGACTTCACTCAAAAAATAATCAAGATTTCATATTTTTTCATAGAAAAGAATCGTTTGCTTGTCTTTTGCTCTATTGGGCGGTTGTCTTACTTTTCTATGAAAATATTTTATTTATTTATAATAACAAAAATTTAGATTAGACGAAGACAGAATGATACGGCCGCCTCTTAATATACTTAATTAAAGAATAAGGATGTTTCCATATGGACCTGCAGAAGTAAAAAATAAACCACCCTCAACCTTAACTTCTAGTAGTCTTAAAAATGTGTAACTGATCACAAACTGCAAGAGATGGCGGCCCAAATGTGGTGCTTGTTAAGGATTTTCCCCTTTCTTGTAGCTGATAAGGTATCTGCCGATGATCCATATTTAGAATATATTCCAAAGCTTAGACGAGCCACTTTACGGTATCTATATGAATTGATTCATCATCATACTGCCGAATTTAAAAGATTATTCCCTAACGAAAAGCCTATTAATAAATTACATCAAATGGGCCATTTTGCAATGTCTATTGAAAATTCTGGTCCTCCGAGGGATTTAGCTTACTTTAAGTATGAAGCTAAGCACCAGATGTTTAAAAAGTATGGTTCTGTTTGTTGTGATTTTAAAAACATAACTAAAACAATGTCCAACATTAGTGAAATATCACAATGCTGCATTTGGGGTGCAAATAAAACTGAAGTTCGGAGGAAAATTCAGAATGTAGTTTCAGAAGATGAAGAATTTGAGCAAGATCCAGAAATAATTAAAGTTCTCGAGAAAAAAACTGGAATCTTGCAAGAAAAATTTATAAATGTTAGCAAAGTAGAAGTATATGGTGTAGAATATGTAATAAATTCTTTTGTAGCGATTGATAATGGAACGAGGTCAGCTAAAAATATGCCATTATTTGGAAAAATTAATAAAATTTTTGTCACTGGAAATAAAGTTTATTTATATTGTAAAGAATGGGTATCAGAATATATTGAAGAATCTTTAAATGCTTACCATGTTACGGAAGGTTCAAATTGTTTATTTGTAAATTCTAACGATTTATGTAATGAAACCTTTTTCATTATGGAAAACATTTTCTTCTGAACTAAAGTTTATATGCCTAAGACATATATTTATTTAAGTTATTAAATTATATTGAACTTTACATTAAAAATTAGTTGTAACAAATTCAAACGAATACAATATCCTTTCAATCATCATTATCTGATTCACTTTCACATCCGAAATTAATTTTCTGAAGGATTGATAGCCTTTAGATTAAGCATATAAAACAATTATTGATATTTCTATTATAATTTACATTCATTTTGACGATTTACTATAAATAAAAACTTTTCATTGTTTTGGAATCGATTAAATTGCAAAAAGCATTTCCTTAGTCATAAGAGTAGAGCAAAAAAAGTGGATCCATACATAGTAATTCGTTAGATAAAACAATGAAATTCCGAAAGAACCCTTTCCTGGCTTCTATGAATCAAATGAAAAAATAACGTGTAAGATTTATTAATATATATTTATTAACACATCATTAACATAAAATGTGTTCAATTTATTTTATGAGATTATATTTGACTTGCACTTGTTACGCATGATTCCTTTTTTTTACCACCGTTCATTTTTCTAATAATTTTTAATGAATAACAAATACAAAATTTGATCAAATTCACAATTGTTAAGAGTTTAAAAGCACACCAACATCAAAATTTACTTTTAAATTATTTCACATAATAAATTAGTTGCATCGAGCAGAAAACGCATCACTAGATTATGAATCTTTATATATATATTTATATATATTCATATACTCATTATACACGTGTATATGTACGTGTGTAATTGTTTATTTTTATAACTTGTATTTTTTCAGATCAAGAAATAAGTGGTGACTCATTTTTACTCATGGAAGAGCACGATTTTATAGATATAGAAATAAAATTGAAAGGCCACCTATTGAAGTTAAAGCAGATTATATCTAAAATATCTGCAATACATTTATCAGTAAATATCCACATCTAATAAATATTTTCATAATGAAATTAAAAAAACTTTTGGTTCATTAATTTTTCTTTTCATACATTTAAAAAAAATCAATGCTGTATTTGTAGAAATTTTCAAAAAAACTCTAATCCATAGCAGAAAAGTATAACCGATCCACATGCTTAACTTCATATTTTTGATGGATAAACATTTATATATCTTTTAATTGAAACATTTCATAACTTTAAAGTTATTAAAGTCAAATCGTGAGATAAATTATGTTAATATTGTATCCGGTTGACATTCAATATAAAGACGAATCCGCAGTCAATGATGAGCCTGTACAAAACGATGTTTTGTCAGAAGAAAAATCCGTAGATGAAAGTACGTTAAGATATTCTATTATTAGTCAAAAAAATTGTTAACTATAATAATGTTAAAAATAATCCAACAGCTCATGGATTAACTAATTCTGAGATACAAGATGTCAGTGAAACAGAAGAGGGAAATGTTAAGTGGAGTGTGAATGACAGCACGGAACAATGCAATAATAAATCAGAAAAGTCTTATTGCAAATGCAACACAGAAAGTAAATTTTTGAAATAATTTATTGGAATTAAATACGAAATACAGTATAGTACTAAGGTATCTCGAATCCATATCAAAGGGTTCTGAAAATGTTTTTTAATTTTTAGATTATTAATTTTAAAAATGATTTAATTAAATTTGTATATTTAGTAAAAGGTTGAGAAAAAAGATGCGCAAAAGGCATATCAAATTTTTCGAAAAACTTTGTATTCCAATTTAATTAAAGTTTTCTTTAAGACAATAGATATTATTCAGTACATCGAAATGAGCATAATTAAAAAATCTACATGATAATTATTATTTAAAACTTAATATAAAAAAAAAAAAATTATTTAAAACTATCAGCTATTTTACGAGTTTAGCTACTCAATGTACTTTATTCTATGAGAATTTGTGTTAAAATATCATTTTTTTAAAGAATGTTTTTTCTAATTTTTAATGGCGACCTAACTATTTTTTTGTATGAGACACCTTAAAACATATTTAATACAAAACGATCTGTTTTGTATCAGCAAAATCATATTTAAGAGGAGGTCACGTATCTCTGTCCTTTTCTAATCAAAGAATTGAGTTTCTTACAGAAACTAATAACTTTAGCATAAAATGAAGAGAAAGCCACATCTTGTATCAAAAAAAGGAATATTTTCTTTGATAAGAAAAAATTAATTTTATTGCTTCGTTCTCAAGAAAACCTTGAAAAACCAAATTGTCCACCCTAACCTCTATGATTTAAGTTTTTCAAGGTTTTCTTGAAAACGAAGCAATAAAATTAATTTTTTCTTATCAAAGAAAATATTCCTTTTTTTGATACAAGATGCGGCTTTCTCTTCATTTTATGCTAAAGTTATTAGTTTCTGTAAGAAACTCAATTCTTTGATTAGAAAAGGACAGAGATACGTGACCTCCTCTTAATACATATTAATACGAAGCGATCAGTTTTGAGTCGAATTGATAGTTTTCCAGAGACATTTTCTCCGTTTATTTAAAATAATTCTTTTTTAGGAAAAAATAAAAAATTTAGATACACCTGTTAGGCAATGGATTAAAGATCTAGATCTTACAGCATCTGCAGCATCTAAATTATAACCAATATTGGACAAACAATTACCTATTCAACATAAAAAACAAATAATGATTTTAAAAAAATGTTGTAATGAAATGATTAAGTTATGGGGAGACAAGCAAGTACTTTTAAAGTTGTAAAAAGCATTGTGTAGTGACAATTTTTAAATAAAATATTTACATAAATATTATATTATTGTAATAGCTACCCACCACACTGTTTTAAAAAAAAAGTGACTAAGAAATTAGTAGAAGGATTCCTGTGTTGAAAATCTACTTACAATATCGGAGAAGGACATGTAGTAAAATTTATAATTATATAAGACTTCAAATAACAAATAAATATTCCACATAGCACGAAAGATTCCCGAAGCTTCCAATGAAAGATTCAAGGAAGATTCCAATGTAAGCTTTCAACAAACTTCTTGGAAGCTAGATAAAAATTCCAGTAAGATTTCATTGAAGTCTTCCATGGAAACATTGCGGAAGATTGAAGAAAGCTTGCGCACAATATTCCAATGGCACCAAATGGGACATTACAAAGAAGCTTCCGGCAAGCTTAAATAAACTATCACAGGAATGTTTTTGGGAAGATTACTTTACAACTTGCAGAAAGCTTCCAGTACCATTTTATCAAAGATTCCATCTAAACTTCCTGTAGCCTTCCTCAGAATATTATAGTGAGGATATATTAATGTTCATGGAAGGTTAGGAGTAACTTGTTTCGAAGACTCGTTGCAAGCTTCTTGTAAGTTTAATGCTGTCAAGGCTTTTATGCTGGCTTCCATGGAAGCTTACCGTTTCCTTTCATGGAAGCTTTCTAGAATCATTCATTGAATCTTTTTGAAAGCAAAGTGTACGGGACATTTGGGCTTCCAGGAAGCTTTCATGGAAGCTTTCTAGAAGTTTTTGAAACTTTTCTGGAAGCTGCCTGGAAGCTTCTCGGAAGCTTCTGTGCTATATGGGATGTACTTAACGGCATGTCGGAGCTGCAGCAATCGAGTTTTGCGTTTTTTATTTTATCAATATCTTTTTAAATTCTTAAATCAAACAAATATAATGACTTGTCCGAACTAAAGCTATATTTATACAATAATTTTTGTTAAAATAAAAAATCATTTGAACTTGTTATTTTTTTATGAGCTTGGATTGGAAATTAGATATCAAACTCGACAAACCTAACCTTAAAATACGACATATTGAAAGTTTTTATTATAACTTTGTATGTATAATATTTTGGTGGATTTCTTGAGTTGTCCGCACTAGAGTTTAATCTTACAAATTTTTTCTTTGTAGCAAAGAAACTCGATTAAACGCATCGCTTATTCATAAGTTAAGATTGGAAATATTATTAGAAGGCGGACAGCTTCGTCATGCTCTTAAGGCGTTCGATAAAGCATATTGAAATAGTGTCAACTTATTATTATTTTGTGTATCAAAGACAATAAGCAGATTTTAATTGTTTAAATATGAATTTTGCAGTACGAGTCGCACAGAAGCTCATACGTTCTGAAGACAAAATTTGTACTACAACTCTAGTTCATAAGGTATTGTACTAATGAAACGCATGCATTGATTTTCGTGCTAATCGATAAACTCATTAACCCATAAACGATAAACCATAAACCTATAAACAATAAACTATAAACCGACTTTTTCTTTATAATAAACTGAATATAATTTTCACGAAAATTTTATAGTGCGAATAATTATATTGCACGAATCATTGTATGATTTTAAAGTGCCAGAAGTATAGTTGTAATAATTGTATCTTTGAAAGTTCTTATTGAAAAGTGCTCGTAAAAGTGCTCGTTGAATGAACGTCTAAAGTGCTTGTAGAAGTGCTTTGAAAAAGTGCTCCTTAATCTTGATTTGATCTGTCTTCTTATATTGATGATCCCTGCTTTTGTTTAAGAATAATTGTTGTTTTATATGTTGAATTTTGAATTGATGTTAATCGATGGAGAATGCTCATTATGCATTTTGACTCTTATTAAATGATATGGTTAACGTGGTGAATTTGAATCATGTAGCCTTTGCATTGTTGTTATTTTGTTGATTTTGTAAATCGCATTGCACTTTCTTTTACATCTTAAAAAATGCATTAATTTTACAATATGCTTGCTAAGCTAAATTCTCTGATAGATCAATAACTACATATTTTGAAATAGAAGATATGTCGTGACGTAACACCAATATCTCGAAAACTAGATGGATTTGCTCCCAGATTTGCATACAGTCTATTTTTTATTTAAATGGAGGGTAAGCCATTAAAAATTGGTTTTCTTAGCGTAGTTTTTTTTAGAGTTATTTATAAAAAAAAAATTTTTTCTGATTTTTCATTTCTTTTTGTATTTTACGCAAACTACTTGATGAATTTTCTTAAAAATTTGCATAGGAATTCTTTGCGATTGCCAAAAGAAGGAAAACTTTCGAAAACTAATTTTTTCAGTGCAGTTTTAATTTTAGATCATTTAAAAAATTTTCAAAAAATTTTTTCTTTTCATTTTTTGTTTGTTTTACATAAACTATTCGATAGATTCGCTCCAAAATATGTATGCAAGTTATTCGCTTCTGGCTGAAGAAAACAGGCTTTTGAAATCTAATTTTCTCAGAGAAGTTTCTATTTCAGAGTATTTTGAAAATTTCAAAAAAATTTTCATTTTTCATTTATTTTCTATTTTACGTAAACTATTCAATGAGTTTCCGCCCAAATTCGTATACAAATAATTTGCTACTTTTTGAAAAAAACAAACTTTTAAAAACTAATTTTTTTAGTGTGGTTACGATTTTAAAAAATTTTAAAGATTTTAAAAATAATTATGATTCTTTTTTTTTATTTTACGTAAAGTATTCGCTAGATTAGTTCTAAAATTTGCAGGAAAATTATTTGCAAGTGTCAAAAGGAAGAAAATTTTTGAAAAGTGATTTTTCTAGCGCAATTATGATTTTTGAACATTTTGAAAATTTTGGAAAAAAAGAGTATGATAGGATAAGATAGGCGAAATGACACCACTCGGGGATTTGGAATTTGGTTGCATGAATGGTCGACATATATCGAATAATTCATTTTAAGATTATCAAACCCCCACCACCCCCCCCCCCTTCCCCCACCTCCAAAAAACGTGTTTTTTCATTAATTTTGGTTTTCGACACCTTAATTATTATTACCCAGTCTGGAAAAATTTTTACATGATTTTTGCATAAATACCCATAAAAAAAATGCTTACCTTGAATTTTTAACTGGGCAACCTAACCTAAAAAAATTTCTAAAATCTTAAAATCGCTCTAAAAACTCGCCATTTGAAGGTGTATAAAAGATATTTGGTAAAAAGTTTTCAAAAAATGATCTTAAAATGTAAGATTTTTTTCAGATTTGTCGAAGTGGTGCGCCATATCTAAAAGTCGAAAAAACTACTTTTTTAACGGTTTTTTAGTATTTTTTTGTCACTTACGCCTCACTGAAGCTAATTTTAATAGATCTGATAGCATATTTATATTCTACGGTAAAAAATACGTCGAAAATATGTACTATACTTGTTAAAAATATTTTTATACTATTTACTAGAAATCGAAAACGAAAAAGCAGTCTGCTTTAAGCATGTCAGAAGTACTATCTTTTCTTCTATGGTGTTTGAATAGCCATTTGTAATCTTCTTATTATTGAATTATACATATTTTTTATTTATTTTTTCCTGTAGAATGTAGTGGTGCCATAAGTTTTACTTTAACTAGCTTATGGAAGGGTCCAAAGCACAAAAGATAGTCTTTTCCGATTTTTTCAAAAGTTTTCGCTGTATCTAATGTTAAAATGAAAAGATAATATATTAGTTTTATATTTGAATTGATTATTTTAGATAAACAATTATTTTTGTAAAGAAAGTATTAAAAATTATATAGAACTTTTCGTTATTTTTATTCTGTAATTGTAGAAAATCAAATAAAAAAATATTGTATATAAAAGCAATGATATATATTTAAAAATCAATTAAGAATTGAAAAAGAGTTTTGTATAAAAAAGTTATCACTTATGATATTAAGGAAATCATTACGTTGCAAGCATTTTAGAAGAATAATAAAAACAGTAAATATAATTGTAACATGGCAGATTGGCCATATTACTTAAGTGTACATTTGTAGCGCATATAGACGACAGAAGGGAGCATTCAACTACGGGCAAGGCAGAAAGCAGACCACGCCAGTTAAATAGTTAAAACTATAACCCAAAATCGTTGGCACACACATGCGAATCTTTATTAGCACGTATACTGTGCATTCATATAGATAGTAAGCAGCTTGACTTGAGTAGCTGAGCTTGGGTCCGTTGAGGATCGTTTGACTCTCTCTTGCGGCGCGAGCAGCGTACAGCAAGAGAAACGAAGCCGAGCAGAGGCAAGAAGGAATGTCATCGCATTATTCCTTCTGTCGCCGGCGTCCGATATAGAGCCATTACGACTCGTGAGCGACTTGCGATATTGCGTATTAGTATGTTTTGTGTGTGCGAATATCGTGAGCTTGAGTGAGCGAACATAGATAGATTTAATATTCTTTTATTGTGAATTAAAATAATATCACGATTGCTAATTAAAATAATATAATTTATTGCTTTACTTGTGCGACGTGTGTGCCGGGCGATCGCGTGCGCGTTCTATTGCATATATTCTCTTCGTGCTTTTCTAATTCTTTCTTTTGTTGTGTGTTTATTGCTCGTGTCCCTTTTAGCTTACATTTTTGTTAATATCTGCTTTTCGCCGTGCCAATAGTTATTTAATTAGTGCAAGCGGCGTCGCGTACGCTATACGCGGCTGGCGTCCATTTTGAGCGAGCGTACGATTACTGTACAAATTTCTTAAATAAAGTTTCTCTTCTTTTGTTACTGATTTAATTACAGCTAATATATTTTTATAAATTTAGTGCAACCTCCTGATCCCCAAGGTTGTCACATAATACATAATTTTTTTTATTCATTATAACAATATTTATTAATATTTAGTCATTATTTGTGGATATTGATTCAGTCTTCATCTTCACTGTTTTCTCCTATTACGGGTTTGATTTGTTGTACATCGAAGAGTGTAGTTAAGACTTCAGCTGGTCTAAATATAAGAGATAAGTATCTTGCGTAACTTAAATAAAAAATAATAGCTGCTAGATGGGAGCAGCACCCAATTGTTCTGTCCCCGTTTGCACAATTGCAGCAATATCTCTTAATGCCATTGATGCCGACCGTTTTTGAGCAGTACTGTATATAACATTTATACTTTTTTCTTCTGACGTGCCTCGATTGAACCTCAAATCTTACAATATCTGGCTGTTCTATTGAATAGCTGAACAATAATGAACCGTCATCTTCTAGAATTTCTGCCAAATAGGAAACTGATTGCGATAACTGATAAGTACCAGTAAAGAAAACTTTAAGATCTTTTAACGTCATTTCGGAAAAGTCAAGTATTTCCTCCGATGATAACTGCTGAAAAGGTACGGTCTTTCAATTCCAATTGTTATCATGGACTTCAAGCGCCAAAGTATTTTGAACATTTTTCATGAAGTTGATTCTTCCGATAATTTTTACCAGATTTTCTGTATCGAAATTCAATCTCTTGCCAAACGTGTTTTGCAAAAAGCAAGCTATCTTATAGAATAATCCAGCTCTTGGAAGAAGACCATTGTGGAATTGATGGTGAAGTAGCTTATACTTTTGGCCGATTATTCCATGTATCACTTCAACCACCCATCTAAGCTTAGTCACTAGACGAGACCCATTAGATTCTTCAGTGGTAAGTTGAGGTCTATTACCTTTTAAAGACAGTAAATTCCCGTTCGTTCAAAAAATCCACTACATCTCGAAATCCTCGATCAAGAATAAAAATATCTTGTTTTTGAAGAATCTCATTTAATCCATCAGGTTGCTTTAATATAATTTCCAATATTTTAGCATCGTTATAATTTGCAGTGTAAGGTCCAGCACAATCCACAATACAACCGTTTGTTGTGCAAATTGTAAATGGCTTGCATAGAGAAGTTTTTTTTTGTCCTGAATACGATTTCCGTTGGTAAGCATTGTTGCTGCTTTTTTGGTGGCGTAAATAGGTTCCGTGACAGATCAAGGCTAATTTATTGTCTACACTACACAGCATTTTCGCTACTTCAGCTGTTTGGGTAAGGAGGAATTCCCGATAATAAGCTTTGATCCCAAAATGTTTTGGCAAAATTTCGTTTTCAAAACAGTTGAGTACGGAAGCGATGAAATTTTTAACTATATATTCTTCAATGCCAAAAATTGCAGAGATACATTTATTGGAGTTACCAGATCTCATCTTAAGTAAAAAAAGTACCAACGCTTGCGTTAAATTTCGTTTTTCAGTAGATCTCATGGTACTTATTTTATTGCGCAGCTGGAGAATATCATCCCACGTGTGGCCAGTGAGAGCTTTTACGCGTTCTTCCGAAACTTGAAAATTTCCAATTTGGTCATGAAGCTGTGGATTCATGTTATCTGATATTTTGTTCATAAATAGTGAAAGTTCTGAAACTTGAATAACAGATTCCTTTGAAAAATATTTAGTTGTAAGACTTCATCTTGATAAAATCTATTCTTTATTAGATGAATCTTACAACATTTATTATTATTAGGTATAAAAATTTTTCTGGTAACAAACACTTGGATACGAGCTTCAATAGGCACATTTTGAATATTGTTTACAGATTTACATATAAAACAGTATCTGTGACTTATGCTTACTCTGGGAATGTACATATGAACATATTCAGTGTTGGGTTTAACAGATGGTTCATAAATTAAATAATCACTAGAGATTTGACTGTCTGAGGAATCAGTAAACTCCTGACTAGTTGCTGGTGTTGTATTTTGAGAGGAACTATTACTTGATAATCTAAATTACTAATCTCTACGGGCATTCGGAGCCCTTAAGTGATGTAAAGATAAAGGGTGGCCGACACCCTTAACTTATTCTACGATCTTAATAACGACGCGGCAGTCGGACGGAGTCCTTTAATTAACGTAATATGTAATGGGTGGACGACACCCTTAAGTTATTCTAAAGTCTACTATTTACACGCAGTCGGACGGAGTCCTTTAAAATATGAAACAAGTAATGAATAGACGACACCCTTAATATATTCTATAAGTCACGTAGTGGCGGACGCGACAGCTGTGGGTGGACGAGACCCTTAATTAAGCCAGTTGCAATATGTGAGATAGAATATAATATTTTTGGTGGACGTCACCCTTAAATTCAGCGGCGCAAGTTCGGCATTGCGGCGACGGCAAAAGATTGCAAGTATGCTCTAGGCAGCATAGATTTACGCCTGTGTGCTCACTTGACGTAACTCTAGTACTGCCAGCATATGCACTGTAGTGTAGACCTGTGGGCACACTTGGTCTGCCCTCATGTGCAAGAGAGAGAAGCTCTGTCTAAGCTGTGGTGCTCCACAAGCCAAGGCAGCCAGCTACTACCTGTCTCTCTCTCTAGCCTTGTGTGCTCACTTAGGTAAAGAGAGAGTGGAGACCGTAGTCTACACTGCTCTGCTCTGGTTAGCTTCTCGGCCTCTTATATACTCCGGCCACATTTTTCCTTATGCATGTAACGACATTCGAGGTTGCCGCCTAGCGGCTGAGCTCAGAACTACTGTTCTATAGTAGCTTGGCCGTTAGGCGGGAGATTTGAAATGCGCGGGTATGTATACTCGTCGCAATATATAAATAAATATATATATATATATATATATATATATATATATATGTACATATATCATTGCATACACATTTTGATTTTATATGATTTTCTGCAATTGATAAAACTTTAAGATCTTATTTATAAAAAATTAATTAATAATTACAATTAATCTATTACCATTTTATTTCTGACTTTATTAAAAAAAAATTAGTTTATGTGTCATCTATAAGGTTAATGTGTAGAGAGTATTAACCATTTACTAGAAAAAAATCTTTTCATTTTAACATTAGATACAGCGAAAACTTTTGAAAAAATCGGAAAAGACTATCTTTTGCTCTTTGGACCCTTCCATAAGCTAGTTAAAGTAAAACTTATGGCACTACCACATTCTACAGGGGAAAATAAATAAAAAATATGTATAATTCAATAATAAGAAGATTACAAATGGCTATTCAAACACCATAGAAGAAAAGATAGTACTTCTGACATGCTTAAAGCAGACTGCTTTTTCGTTTTCGATTTCTAGTAAATAGTATAAAAATATTTTTAACAAGTATAGTACATATTTTCGACGTATTTTTTACCGTAGAATTTAAAAATGCTATCAGATCTATTAAAATTAGCTTCAGTGAGGCGTAAGTGGCAAAAAAATACTAAAAAACCGTTAAAAAAGTAGTTTTTTCGACTTTTAGATATGGCGCACCACTTCGACAAATCTGAAAAAAATCTTACATTTTAAGATCATTTTTTGAAAACTTTTTACCAAATATCTTTTATACACCTTCAAATGGCGAGTTTTTAGAGCGATTTTAAGATTTTAGAAATTTTTTTAGGTTAGGTTGCCCAGTTAAAAATTCAAGGTAAGCATTTTTTTTATGGGTATTTATGCAAAAATCATGTAAAAATTTTTCCAGACTGGGTAATAATAATTAAGGTGTCGAAAACCAAAATTAATGAAAAAACACGTTTTTTGGAGGTGGGGGAAGGGGGGGGTGGTGGGGTTTGATAATCTTAAAATGAATTATTCGATATATGTCGACCATTCATGCAACCAAATTCCAAATCCCCGAGGGATGTCATTTCGCCTATCTTATCCTATCATACTCTTTCTGAAACCAATATTGTATTTATTTAGCTAATCAGATCTTGGAAACTTGATGGATTCGCTTCAAATTTTGCATACTATCTATTTTTTTGTTTAAATAGACAGAAAGCTATTGGAAAATGGTTTCCTCAGTGTAATTTTAATTTCAAAACCATTTTAGAAATTGAGAACAAATTTAGATTTTTTCGTTTTTTTTTTATTTTACATAAATTATTTCATGAATTTGCTTTGTAATTTGCATAGGAAATATTTGTAACTGCCAAAAGAAAAACGACTTTTAAAAACCGATTTCCTTAGCTTAAAAAGTTTTGAAAATTTTAAAAAAACTCTTCATTTTTCATTTTCCGTCTATGTTACGTAAGCTACTCGATAGATTTGCTCTAAAATTCGAATACAAATTATTAGCTACTGTATTCATGAAACAAGTTTTGAAAAAATAATTTTCTTAGCGTAGCTCTTCGATCACTTCTGATGATTTCTGATTTAACACTCTCGCTAACTCTTTTTTTACTTTCTCATTACCTCTCACAAGGAGAGTGTCAGGGTATTGGGACGCAGATTTCGCTCAAATTTTGGGAGATGATTTTGGATGTAAAAACATGGAAAAGCCAAGTTACTAGACTTTAACGCTCAATATTTCCCCAGCTACAGGCAATTTTAGAAAATCACTAGAAGAATTACTAGATTTTTGAGTGCATATAGTTTTTTAACATTGATAGTTAAAAGCTTTTAACTCTTTTTAAATGAAAGCTGAGCTTAAATCCTTTCGAAATAGTAGTTATAGGATATCAAAATATTATTTTTTCCCAAAGTTATAGCGTAATAAAGATTGGACCTAAATTTTCTTTTTAAAACATTAATTAATAATAAAAGCTAAAATTCTGTTCAACCTTTATTGAGCTGTAACTTTGGAAAAAAATAATATTTTGATATACTATAATCACTTCTTCGATAGGATTTGAGCTCAGCTTTCATTTTAAAAAAGTTTTAAGCTTCTAGCTATTAATGCTGAAGAACTATAAGCGTTTGAAGATGTAGTAACTTTTATAATGATTTTCCTCAATTGTCTGTAACTAGGGAAATTTTGAGCGTTAGAGTCTAGTAACTTGGCTTTTTTCATTTTTTTAACGACCAGAATCATCTCCCAAAATTTGAGCAAAATCTGCGTCCCAATACCCTGACACTCTCCTTGTCAGTCCTCTTACATTGATTCTCATTTTTACCCTCTCACATTCACTTTCATTCTTTCCCTTCTCAATTTTTCTTGAATAGAAATTATGTTTTTTACATTGAAATCATATTAAAAAAAAAAAATCAAATTACTCTCCACTAACTCAATAAGCTCCATAAGAAAGCATTGCACTTGGCAGCGGTTTTTATATTCTTTTTTTCTTTCCTGGTAGAAAATGAAACGCTTTTTTTACCATTTTATAGCCATTGCTTTGAAATGAAGAGCTGAAAATGGGCATTTTCTATGGCCATTATTTTAACCAATATGAAACGTTTTTTTTATCTATATACCACTAACACGTTACACGCATTTTCGAAGATTAAAATGTGAATCTTAGAAACAGAAAAAATACTCATAATTAAATCTCTATGATTATTTGTGTTTAAGTTAATTTATTTTTTCATTTTTTGTATTCATTAAACAAATATTTTATAATTTAAACACAAATGAAACGATGTATTGGATTTATAGGTTAAAATATTTCTAAGTACTTAAAATGTTCACTTTATGGACAACATATTTCTATTAGCATTTTTTGTCTATACAAAAATTGAAGGCTCTGCAAAAATTAACTATTCATTAGCCAATATTGATATGACAAAATATTACTATTAATAATGCCCATAAATTGTATTACACAACATTTTTAATATTCAAATTTCTACCAGAGTTCTGATTTTTTTTTTAACTTGTTCTTTTTTGCTTTAATTTTATTATTATTTTTACTTTTTCTATAAACTTCTTTTTAATGAAATGCTTTTTTATCACCTTCTGCTTTTAATTCATTTATGTTCATCCTTTGCTTTTTTTTTTAAATTTTTTGTTGCTTTCTTTTTCTTTTTTTTCTATCTTATCATATTGTTCATATTTATTTCACCATTAAGCTTTTTTTTTACGTAATATTTCTTTATTTCATTTTTCAATTTGTTATTGCTTGTCTCTTGCATTTTTTTATTTTTTTATTTTTTTTTTATTTTTTCTTAATTGTCAACGCGTTTTTATTATTGTTGTATTTTCTTGAAAAAATCTTCGGTTAAAGTGATTTATTTATTTATTTTTTTTTCTCCAAGTATATGAGTATTATCATCTTATACATTTTTCATATTTAAAAATCTTTTTAATGATTCATTTGCATTTGATAAACTATCTGAATGTATATTTTGAAAAGTCATAATGACATAAGTACCATTAAATGAATAGTTAGACGATATTTGGTCGTCTATTTCTATAGAAGTAGTAGAATTAAGAGCAGGCCGAACTATCTGTCTTTGTCTAATAGAGTTTTTCATCATTTATATAAACACCATCCGTTGTAGCAAAAAAAAATAGTAGCCTCCACTAGATATTAGTATAATAAGTAAATTTTGTAATAACAAGAAAATGATTTTATCGCGTAGCTTTTGAATAATATGAGACCTACAAACAAACTAAAATATAACCTATCTTTTTTGGTACATCTCATATTATTCAAAAACTACGCAATAAAATAATTTGATTGTTATTACAAAATTTACTTATTATACTAATATCTAGCGGGGGCTACTATTTTTTTCATGCTATAACGGATGGTGTTTATATAAATGATAAAAAACACTATTAGACAAAGACAGATAGTTCGGCCCCCTATCAACGAAAATTTTTCTTTGATTTTTATTAATATCCATCATTTTTTCCTGCTCAATAATTAATTGATTTCTAATATATTCTTCAATAATATTCATTTCTTCGGCATTGAAATTTACTGGTTTTTCAATATATTGTTACGTGGGATTTAGATGATACGCACTCCTATGGGGAGTGTGAGGATGCAAGAGAGAATTAATATAAAGTGACTTAATATTTATTATAAAAACTATACAATGTGAGAAAGAGACTACTCGTGACTTTACTCTAACGCGTCTGGCGATGGTTTGACGCTCGTCGTTGTCTAAAACGACGATGTACCGATTCAGCACTTCACGCACCGTGCGACTTTTAGCTTGGAAGCTCGGAGTCGCCATTCTCCAAACTTCCAATTTCATACTATTCTCTTATCATATACTCTATACAAAGACTATATTAACGTACTATGTACGTTGCACGTTCGAGGCCACGAGGCTTCGGCCCTCGAAGCCAAGAACGTACACATGAATACAATAAAAAATTATTATAATTAAATCCCTAATGTGTAAGTGGTACTTTTTTTGTGTACCTACACGGGCCGATGCCCGTCCTATCTTACAAAAATTCCTAGCTTTTTCCATTTATTCTTTGTGTTATGCTGTGTTGTTTGCGTATTATCTTATTCTAATCTTCTATTTTTTAATAATTTTTCATTTAAAATACGAATTTACGTTCTCTCTCTTTTTTCAAACATATTATGCAATCAAAATAAATATTCTATAAAATTTTACAAAAAAATCGATCGTAATCTAAAAATAATAATTATTAAATACAATATTAATTTTTTAAAAAAGATGTTTGCGCTTGTCTTTTAAATTCATGTGCTCTTCAAGTTGCACTCTTGATAAGATAAGCCTAGTCTCTGATTGGGCTTCTCTTCTTACTCTTTTGACATTTGCTTCATATTCAAACGTTTAAATAGGTTGTTTCTTTTTCTTTGCTGTTCTCTGGCGTGAGTTCGGAGCAGTATTCGAACACGGTAATTTTTGCTATGTATTGAACTTCTAATAAAAAATGTTTGATATGAATTTTCAGTTATTTCTATGATTATCTAAAACAAAAAGATTAACTGATTAGTAGAAAAGGGTCCCCCCTATATTTTTGATCGATTAGCCGTTATTTATTTATTTATTTTCATTTTCGATTTCCTCCTTCTTTATAAAAAAATTTTGTTATTAAAATGGTCACTGATTACTATTATACTATGTATCCTTCAAGCTGCGTCTTACAAAATTTATTCACTAAATCTATGGGTTTTTTTTTATTTGACGCTTCTTATTTTTTTATCTTATTTTTTTTCGTTATTTACATTTATTCTTAAGGAAGCGCTACGTCAATCAGAATATGGCCACGGTTTCAAATCCGGTTGGCTTACAATTTGCCTTTTTTTTTTTTTTTAAATTTCATTGTTAATAATACTTTTTTTACTATTAGTATTTTTAGTTTTATAAGCGTTGTTACTCAACTCAAAAACTTTCCATTAATTTTCCAATTGTTTTTTTGAACTGTTTGATAGTAAAAACTCTCGCGTTCGGTTCCTATGAACATTAGGATAAGTTCAGTTATATAAGGTAAATATTTTTTCTAAGATATTAGTCCATTTGATGAGTTCTTAATAGTTAATAATTATTATTATTCAATTTCTTTTGTTCAAGAAATTTGATATTACATGCATATGCTAGTTTACTGTATTAAACAGCTTTTTATTGCACTCTTATTATTTTTATTTCTTTAATTTTTTTTCATGCATATTTTATTGATTAATCCATTGCTTATCACGTTGTTTTATTTACAATATAGAGAAGATCATCTTCTCGTTATTAATATTTTTTTTCGTGCAATTCATTTCTTCTTTTTTTGAACTGGCATATTTAATTACTTTTTTTTGTCTATTTATTGGACTTTTATTTCTGTAGGAACTTTAGACAAAGTTTACAATTAATTTTATACTAATTCTTAATATTTGAGTTTCGTGACTTGTTTTTTTTCTTACTAATTATTAATGTATTTTGCACTAAATTTTCCTTAATTAAATGATTATTAATTCCGGTTGATTAAAATATTTTCGCAGTCCTATCCTGTCTGACGCATGCTGCACACTTGAATATTTATTCATTAATTTTCATTTTTTTTTAAATATTTTTTTTTCAATTTATTTACTAGGTATTCACTTTATTTTTGTACATTCTAACACAATACTCTATTTAATTGTCGCGCCTTCAAGGATATCTTATTATTTTTCATTTGATAATTCCAATTTTATTATTAATTTTTTTTCATAAATTTTCCGTTTATTTTTCCAATGAGCAGTGACTATATGTCGTTTTTCTTTTTCCTCGTCCGAAGGCCGCGGAACAAAAAAAAAATAAAAGCTTTTGCTATATTCATTATTTGAAAATTAATTGCTTGATTCATCTGTGAAAGGAGAAAGTGTCTTTATTGTAGTTGCGCGTTTTATTTTATCTACATAAACCGTTTTTATCTTATTCGCCTTTTTTATCGTCACGTTATGCTTCGCGTTATTTACTTTAATAATTTTGTACAGCCCTTCATATTGCGCGTCATATTTTCTTTTTTGCGGTTGTTTTAACAAGTAGACGCTTTTACCTTCTCGGGAATGTTTCGTATTTGATTTTCTATCATAATAATATTTCGACCTGTATTTTGCTTGCACTAAATTCATTGTATGTTTGTAGACTTTCCTTTGATGGAAAGCTTGACGGTGTTCGTGCTTTATAGCCAAAGATAAGTTCGTATGGTGTATAACCCGTTGCTTCATGTACTGTACAATTAGATGCTAATTGGCACAAATCTAGCCACTCAGCCCAGTCTGATTTTTCTTCCATGTAAGCTTTTAAATATTCTGTTATTGTATGATGCATGCGTTCAATTCCTCCCTGACTTTGGGGGTGATACACAGTTGTACAGTATTTATGAATTCTGAATATTTCTGAAAATTCCTCGAATTAGATGGCAGCCCGAAATATGCTAGTACTTTTCTTGTAAGAGCGTACGCTACTTCTTCTGCGTCCGCGTGTACTGCTGGTATTAAAATACAATACTTTGTTAACCAATCTTGAACTGTAAGAACATATCTGTACCCTTCTTTCGTGGGTGTTAAGGGCCCATAGAAGTCCATTGATAATTTCTGAAAAGCTTTCGACGGTGTGTCCGTTATAATTATGGGCAATCGCGTTTTGACGCGTACTAGCTTCTTTGTCTGGCAATTTTCGCAGCCTAAGACGAATTGTCTAACGTCTGGTCTAATATTTCTCCAATAATAGTCAGCTGCTATTTTCTTGTATGTCTTATTTATACCTCTATGACCACCTATAGCTGCTTCATGATATTTCTTTAGTAGCCTATATCTATCTTCTACCGGTGGTACTGGAATTTTGTTTTGGTAAAATACTGCCATCAAGGGTGTATTTGTAAATATTTCGTTTAAACTTTCTATGAAATATGTCCAGTCAGTAATTGAGAGCATTGCCAAATCTCACACCACGCTAACGTAAGAAATTTCATATTGCAAAATTATACTTTTTAAATTTTTAATACATCTTTTAATATCTGCTTTTAATACTTTATCGTCTGTATGTGTTTTAACGAATACACAAAATATAAAATTATCCTTGTAATTAGATACATGTAGCTCGCTGACTGCAAATTTTCTGCTTGATATTTCTTCTGGATTTACATATTGCCGCTCTATAAGCGCTCAATTATTTCTGTATTTAAGTAAAAATCTGTTGACATTGTATAAATTAAATTTTCTTTATATTTAAATAGGTGATCTCTTACTATTTTTAATTTACTAAATGGCTGAGGTACTTCGTTATCTGACGGAGCCCAAGGTGGTTTCTCGCGTGGTGGCCTTGCATTCTTCACAAGGCAACGCTCAAGCGCATCACTTATCTTATGTGATTGACTCTTTTCTCTTTGCGCCAATAAGTCTGTCATGGGTGTAATAAGAGTACCTGGCTCATTTATATTATTATCTCGTTGTTCGTTGTTGTTTTCGCTCTATGCTGTAGTTTCTTCGTTTTCTTTATTATTTTGATGTCTTTTTACTATATTATTTTTTCTCGTATGAAAGTACGGCGTAAAAGGCCTCCCTTTTAAATGTAAATGAATAAATTTGTTTGAACTATTTGCCTTGAAATGGCAATATAGCGTTTCATCATAATTTTCTATAAAATGCACGCATATATTTTAATTAAATTCACAAGAAAATATAAATACGCAATCTACATCAGCATGTCTTGTCCGGGATGTTAAGATAGCTTTTGCTGTTTGTGGGTCTCCGTATGCACCTAATGATATTGCATCTAATAATATGCCTCTTAGTTCATTTGCGGACATTCCTAAATTACATAATTTTATTACCGAGTGAAAAAAGCAATTACCGTCTTTCGGTATATTGTCATCCCTTATCAAATCTAACCAGTATTGTGCATTTTCATCACTTGCATCATATACTTCGAATACACCTGCACCCTCATTAAAAGAATTACTCCAACTTATTGACCCATTTTCGTCGTTGTTTTCTATTGTTTCTATTATATCCATATGCCTATTTTCTTCGTCAGCTTTTTCTTCTTCAAGGTCTTGCGACTCAGTCTCATTTAAATCATTTTTATCTAGCTCTACGTCACTCGCATTCTCTTCTTGCTCCGTGCTTTTGTCTTGCGATTCAGATTCACTGACGCCATGCTTATCTCTCTCGCTTTTGCTCTCACTTATAATTTCTTTCTCTTGATTTTTACTTGTATCTTTTACTTAAAACTCGTCCTCAAAATATGATTCTTCGTCTGTCTCATTGTTTATAATTTCAACATTCGAGTTTATTCTTAACGACTTTTTCTCTTTCTCTTTTTCTGAGCTTATATTTGGCACTAGCCGGTAATATTTTTTTCGCATATGTGAACGAAATTTTTCTTTTTCATTAATACCTGTTCGATTAATCGCATCTTGAGGTGCACTACTTCTCAATGCTTCTGCTACCTCTTCTGGTGTTTCTTTCCAAATATTTATTTGTACACCTTTTCTACCGTTCATTTCTCGTTCTTGCACACTAACTAAAAATCGAGCACGCATTCCTGTTAAAATTTTTGGCATCATTTCTAATATACTTTTCCTGCTACTTTCCTTATTTTGGTTTGGATTTTCTAAGTTTTTCTGTCTTTCAGTTTTAGATTTATATTCCAATATTTCTATTAAGAGCAGGCCGGATTCGCTGTCCTTGTCTAATTGGCATTTTTGTTATTTACTCAAGCATTAATCGGTGTATCTGCAAATTGAAGGTTAAGCGCAATAGATATTATTATTACAAATATTTATGCACAAAAAAAAAAAAATCTATCGCTTTGTTTTTGAGAAAAGTAAGGAACGCGAAAATATTATAAACATAATCTTTTACTTCGGCGTTCCTTACTTTTCTCAAAAACAAATCGGTAGATTTTTTTTTCTTGTGCATAGATATTCATCATAATAATATCTATTGCGATCGACCTTTATTTTGAAGATACACCGATTAATACTTGAGTAAATAACAAACAACTCAATTGTTACTCGGTCGGTATCAGGTTCTACTCCAGCCTGCCGTTAATGAATCTGTGTCATAACCGTTATCAGTATCTTTCAATATACCTTTATTCTCAATTTTTAATTTTTGCTGGTTCACTTGCATTCGTTTTCTGCTCTTTTCTTGCTGACACTGCATGCGGTCCATCTACTGGTGTACTCGCTGCAAGAATTCCTTCTCGCATGTTTGTGCTTTTTTGCATATATGCGAGCTTACCGTCTTGTGCTTGACTTATTATGTTTTCGGCCTGAATTAATTCTTTCTTGATATCTGCATGAGTTTTACGCGTTTTTAACACTTTCTTGTTTCGTCTTTTCCTTCTATACGCTGATCTTTTCCAAGGGTCTTTCTTTCTTTTTCCATAATTCCAATTTTCCTCCGATTCAGCATTACTCTCGATTTCTGCTTCATCACTTGTGTCTTGAATAAGAATTTTCTTTTTCGGATTTTCCAAATCCTCTGAACTTGAATCTATCTGTTTTGTTTTATCTTCGCCTTTCTTATGCACTGCGCGTGTGATAAAAATTCTCGCTGGTGGTCCACATCCACTAGTGCTTGGATCCTGCTTTTCTTGCTTATCTGCCAACTGATACATTTCTGGCTGCATTATTTTTTCTACCTGGTCTATATACAACATCAAAAGTATATCCTAGTAAGGCTGCTTTTAATCTATTCAATCTTGAATCAGGCTTTGTGCTTGTATGAAAATGTTTTAAAGGCTCATGATCGGTAACTACTGTAAATTTTGCACAGTATAAATAAGGATTAAACTGTTCTTTATCGAAAACTACTGCCAACAATCCTTTGTCAATATCTAAGTTCGCTTCCTTTGAGACATCTTGAGGCATATACACAAGGTCGATCTTCACTGATTTTTCCTTGGCTCAATATTGCGGCTATAGCATAATCAGGCGCACCTGTTGTTACTATGAATGGCTCGTCCAACTTAGGCACAGTCAATACAGGCTCTTCGCATAGTTTCTCACGCAACGTGTCAAATGCTATTTGATGTTCTTCCAACCACATGAATTTCTCTTTTGTTGAACTTATTTTATGTAATGGCTTTGCTATGCTTGCAAAATCTTTTATAAATCGACGATAATAACCAATGAAGCCTAAAAATTGTTTAACTCTCTTTTTGTTTGTAGGTATAGGATAATCACATACTGCTTCTATCTTTTTAGAATTTGTCCTTCTCCTGCTATATGTCCTAATACCTGAGCCTCACGTCTTAAACATTGACATTTCTTCGGTTTAATAGTCAAATTAGCATTCTCAATGCGTTTTAAAAATCTTTTACAACGAAGAGCGTACTGTTCTAAATTTTCAACGTGTATAATCACGTCATCTAAATAAATTTCAAGCTCTGAACCTCGCAAGCCCTGCAACTCTAGAGCCATTGCTCTGCTAAAGGTCATAGGTGCTTCACATAACCCCATAGCCATACGCTTGTATTGATATGTACCCAATGGCCCTGAAAACGCAGTTTTATGCGCGTCTTTTAAATCAATTTTTACCTGATAATAGCCGTCCTTAAGGTCTACAGCAGTGATGTACTCCGCTGAAGCTAAATTTTCTAAGATGTCACAAGTTAATGGCAGTGGATAGCAGCTTGCCACAGTGATTTCATTTAGTTGGCGAAAATCTGTCACCAAACGCCAGCGTTTCCTGCCCTGAGGGTCAGGTTTCTTTTTAACTATCCATGCTGGGCTACTATAACTCGACATAGATGGTTCTATAATATCTTTTTCCAGTAACTTTTCTATTTTTTGCTGAATAATATTTTTTAATGCTATCGGGTAACGGTACGGTTTCACACGAACTGGCTCCTCGTGTGTCGTTTTTATTCTGTGTGTTAAAATATTTGTTGCTGGCAATAGTTCATCATCCAACCCGAAGACAAAGGGATTATCGGATATCAAGCTTCTAACATGCTCTTTTTCTTCTTTATTTAATTCTTCTAAGTCTAACACTTCTATTAATTATTCATCTCTTTCTTTTATTTCACTTGGAGTTTTATTTGCCATGCATTTGTCTACATATTTTATTTCAGCATCAGCAGTTTTTTTCTCTGAATTTTGTTGCGCGTACTCCGACATTGCGCGTCTGATCTTTTTGCAATCGGAAACTTCGTTTCCTTCGCGGTTGCCGTCCTCGCCGGCATAAAAATCATCATCTCTTTTTATAACTTCACATGGAAAAATTTCTACCTCTGGAGTCGGAATTTCAATATTTTTATGATTCGTATTTATACATACTGCATACGCTCTACCATTTTTATTTTCTGTAATAAAATTTCCAAATAATATTCCAGGCCCTAAATTTTTTAGTGGCACCCAGCCCACTTCTACATCATTATTAATAACTTTTGCAGCAATAACGTGTCTTATTCTTGCGGGAATTTTCACTGTTTCCACCCGCTCAAAGGGAATCGATAATTTTAAAAAATCAATGCACTCATGTACGGCATTTATATGTCCGTTGTGCTCACTAACAGTTTCCCAGTCTAATAGCCCATTTGCATTACAGGAAAGCTATCTAGGATAATATGGACCTCACATTTTAGTCCTTGAAGAGTCATATCTGATCTTCCTAACGTATACATTTCTCCTGGTACGATACCTGTAATCTCTAAAATATGCTGCTTATCTATACTTATATTTTTATTTACACATTTGGCCTTTATTACGGAAATATCTGCTCCTGAATCAACATAAAATCTTGCACTATTTTCTTTTAAACTCCGACTTCCCAGTTTAACAATAGGCGGGTTACGTCCTGCGCATGCGAGTTTCATGTTTATTGTGCGCCTTATTTTTACATGCTTATTATTATTACGATTTAATATACGTTGGCCATTGTTAATTAATTCCTGCCCGGCACCTAAGGGTTGCGGCGGACATCCTGCGAGTTTAAAGGCTCGCTCATTCCATTTCCTTGCTCATTTATATTTCCTCTCACGTTTGAATCCCGTTCTCTATCCGGGTCGCGCGTTTGATTCTCGTTTCGGTTATACTGATATCTCTCATGACTATTATCCCTACTGCGATTTCTATTAAAACTCATATCATTTCTATTATCATTACGTGCATTATTGTTATAACGAGGCGGTTCTTAAGCATTATAATTATATTCATCATTACGTGAGTCATAGTTTCTGTATCTATTAAACCCACTGTTGAATCTACTATAACCATTTCTGTAATTATTATTATTAGCATTCCTATTGTTATAATTATTATTGGAATTATTTCTGCTATAATTATTATTATCAAAATTTCTATTGTAATTATTATTACTGAAATTACTCCTGTTATAATTATTACGCGGACCGCTCGTATGATTTTTGCTATCGTTTAATTTATTTCTTTTACCATTATTAACATTTTGTGAATTATTTTTATTTTGTGCGTGAATAATACCATTTTCGGCATCATTTCTCAGTATCTGATAATCCGCCGTCACGTGCCCGATCTTATCGCAATAAGCGCATCCTTTATCGTATTTCTTCTTAATGCACGTGCCTTCTTTATAGCCTTCTTTGTCACAATAGCTACATTTAACGGCACTTGTACCTGTTTCTATTTTTACAGGCGTAGCTCGCATTACTTTTATTTGTGCTTTATACACTTTATTTGTATTTAAAAACTGGTGTTGATTTCGTGTCACTTGCATCATGTTATTAATATTCGGTTAAGACCATAATGATAACGATTGTGTATTTTGTGCTACTGAATTTACGGGTTGCAGACCGTTTATAAATGAGTTTATCATCTGGGCAAAAAGTTGTGTTTTTTATTTATTTTAGAAATCGGCTGCAAATTGTATAGCCTTTCTTAACATTTGAGGTTTCTCGCAACGCACCTGCACATCTAAGGGCGATATTAATCCGAACAAATAATGCTGCAAGGCGTCTCTTTCTATTAATTGCTTCCTTGCTAATCGATCTCATGCGTTTAATACCGGCATTGTATCGTAAATCGTTAATAATCGATTCAAAAGAGTTTGTGCACGTGCGCCAAAATCTGTTACTGACTCACCTTGTTGCTGTGTTATCACTTTTAATTGTGTAGATAAATTTTCTAATATTATAACGTTATTATACTGTGCCTCTAAGTCTGCTATAAGAGCTTCTATCGACTCGTATTACATCAAGCGCGCCGTAAAAATATCCGCTGCTTTTCCAGTGAGTTTTGTCGCTAACTCGTACATAATGAAAATTTGACAGCCTGGCTCGAAATTATTTACTGTGTTTCGCAGCACTTAACAGAATAAAGGTAATTTATCTACGCTGCCGTCAAAGGTTGGAATTTGTCTGATTGCTTGATGTAACGATAAATAAGGCATAGTTTGAAAATTTGTGTGCTGCATTCCCGGCGCTGAATTTATTTGTTGTGCGTTTATTGCGTAACTAGGATTCATTGGCGTGGTAAAATTAAAATTTGAATTAGTTTGCGCTGGTATCTTATTCCACGTTTACGGGCTGTTTTGTGAAAAGTTTGTACTTGCGAGAGAAGTGCCACTATACGGCATTTGATGCAACAAGGTCGCGTTTAGCAAAGTCACGTTTTGAGATGTCATATAGTTATAAGGTTTTGATGTAAATACCGGTAGGTTCGGTCCCGAATAAGTGTACGGCCCTGGGTTTCCCCATGCGTGTTTTGCATTATTTCCTACATTTTTGTTAGCATATGAACTTTTTGTTTTCGTTCCCGTTTTCCCTAAATTTCTTTTATCATCATTTTTATTTTCAATTTCCACACTCACTATCGCATTCATCGGGATTTGCATATTGCCTCCTCGCTGTGGCCCTTAAATTTCCTTTGTTGAATCCGGTGGACCCGGCGGTGAATTGAACCCCTGCGCCGAAGCTCTCTCGTATTTTTCTTTAATTTCTTTAATTTCTTTCTTTGACGACCTCGCTGCTAAATTTTTGTTTGCTCTTGGAGCGTACACTGGTATATACACTGAGAGAAAAGAAAAGTCTTCTCAGACGTAAACTACAGTTTGCAAAACTTGACAACTTAAGTGCAAAAAGCCAAGCATAATCGACTTTGTAACATAGATATTGACAACTTGATAGAATTTAGTAATAAAAACCGGGCTTTTACAAGTACCGCTAATTGTAAAATTAAAGTTTTAAGAAAATGAGAAGTGTAGAATAGGCGATAGAATATAATATTTATTTTTGAAAATGAAGGAGTCTTAGTTAGATTAGTGTAATTAAAAGTAACTCATGATGATGATGATGATAATAAGCATAAGTTTGACCGTCGGTAGCTCTTAGAATAATAGCTTCTTTTCTCGGACGTGCCTTGACTTTAGAGGGGCCAGGCTGGCTGGGTGGCTTAGCCTGGACCGTTCCATCTTCGATTTCGCCTGCTATTTTCTTTTTCTTCTTCTTCTTCTTACTTGCCTCTTCCGGACTACTACCATCTTGCCTGTCTCTCTTGAAACCCGTACTCGTGGGCACGGTGTTTCTTAGAGCATTGGCCTGCATTCTCCTGCTCTTCTTACGTTCCTGGTTTTGTTCATATACCTGGAAAATAGCTTTTCTCAGGTATTTGTGGCATCCGATTACCTCAGATTGCTTGAAAGCAGCACGACCTACAAGTTCCCAGAGCCCCTGAGCAGCGGCCCGAATCTTCAGGTCCGTGTTTTTTGTCATCTCCTTTTGCATAGTGCATAATTCGATGCGCATACTGCTGATCATGTATGCCTGTCTCTCTATCCTATCTGCAATATCATCCAGCCTGACACTGACATTATCCATCTCTTCTGCCGATGCATTGCTGAAAGCACTTCTGTAACTTTCAACGCTTGCAATACTACTAATGTGGTTTCCTCGTGAGCGCGAAACCTGTAGAGTGCTCAAACCTAGTTGTTGTTGCTTACATGAACTCTCAACCGCTGTAAATCTAAAGGTCTTGCTAAAGCGTTGTTAAACGCCTGTGCAAGCCTGTGGTCAACGTCAATTCGGCCTCCCCCAAAATCCATGAAGCCAGCTCCGCCCACCAAGGCTTTTACTCGATCGGAAGCTTAGGTAAGATTTCCCTGTGAAGGCATACTCACCTGGGGTATTTCTGTATTTGAATCCGACATCTTCTATTAAGTTTGTGGTTTATATTTCGGAAAACCACCCCTATCTTGTATCCCAAAGCGAGACCCTTACAGGGTTACTACCATCCGGGTCAAATAGTCCCTGGTTTTTTTGCGAGGTTATTTCTCCTCGGGTCATTACTTCCTATTTGCCGTCAACGTTATAGCATTGCTGCAAAGAGCATTGATGCAACGATGACGCCCAGGAGCGGTTGGGCAATGCCCGGAACCTGGAAGACAACACTTGCTCAAGAGGCCTCCTCAAGCCGACTCCCTGATAATAATAAGAATAATAATTTTTTTTTTTTTTATAGATTGGTTGAACGAAAAAAATCTGCTACCAGACTGCCGTCAGTTCGCTGGGCCTGGATAGGCATCCAAGCACATGGTAAAGACGGTTGAGAGAGGTTCTAGGAGTACTAGCTAACCTCTAAAATTACGCGATTCCCTTGCCTGTCTAATGATAGCAAAACAATGCAGTCATTGGACGTGCAGGGGATTCTCGAATCTCCACTCACGGCGTTGTTCCACCGCGGGACCATTTATCACATTACTTCAGGGTGGCACCGCGTTCTAAGTCGCTCAGACATTTTCCTTCTGACTTCATCTGTAAATATACAGATTTGTAAATATATAGATCTATGCTTTTTAAGCAACATGATTTAGAAGGCTATCTTCTGCCTGGCGATCGGCTCTGTAAAGGGGAGCATAAATCAATCGCCTGTATATAATACAGTATGGACTGGCTCTGTAAAGGAGCAAAATCAGTCCATAGTTTTTTCACTTCAGTCTTGGTTCTCCTGTTCTAAGATCGATCTTATGCCTCTTGTTAGGCTAACCTCTCTACGGCGTCTGACTCATACTCACACTCGATCTCGCGCTTATGTACAACGACCTTCATTCATACCACAGCCAAAGCTGGCGCTTTTGCTGCTATCTCAAACATTTCCTGGGTGCACGATTTGTTTTCGCTGTTAAGACGAATCCTCGTCGTCACCCTCCTCACCCGAATCTATGGGACCGGCTACTGCCTCTAGGTAATGGTAAGGTATAAGCCTGACTTCTCGCGCCTCATTCGTGCTTAGTTCGATTGCCCTATCTAAGAACGGTTTCTTCTTTCTTAGTACGCTTTCGACAAATAGTGCCGTAGCGTCCCACTTTTCTTTGGCCGACATCATTTCACTGATGATGGTATCCAGCGTTAATGCTTCAAATATCCTCTCAACCTGGAGTCTTTCTTCGTTCCACTGATGGCAGACGAAAAACGTATGATACGCATCGTCGCGATCCGCGAAACAGAAGATGCAGCCCGGATTCTGGGTCTTTCCCATTTTACTGAGATAAGCGCAGAAATACCCGTGGTTACTGAGGAACTGGGTTTGGTAATAGTTGACCTCTCCGTATCATCATGGAGCCAGCTCCTTAATGAGTACGTGGGTCCATCAGCCTTTTTTCATCTGATTCCATGTTTTTTGCCAGGTTTCCATGGTAACCTGTCTTTCTTCTTTCTGAACGATTGCAGTTTCTTCTTCCATTTTCTTCCGTTCGTAGGTTCACTTGCGTTCCATCGCCTGTAATTCGATCGGAATGATTCCTGCAATGACTAGCACCGCGGGTCCCGAGACAGTGCGGTAGGCGCTGGTGACTCTAAGAGCCCCTCTCCTTTGAACAGAAGATAGTACGTTCCTATGCGTTTCTTTGCTCATTTGGTCAGCCCATATTTCAGAGCCGTACAATAAGATGGACGTCGTGAATGTCATTAAAAGTCGTCGTTTGCTTGATTTCGGGCCGCTGGTGTTGGCCATAAGACGACTTAACTGCAACGTTTTCTTCATCGCTTTATTGGCGACGCGTTTTAAGTGCGACAGAAAAGTTAGTTTTGCATCTAGCTTTATGCCAAGATACGTCACCTCCTTCCTTGTCTGCACCACGTTTGTACCTACTGTCATGGGAAACTCGATGTTGATGTGTTTTCAAGTTAAGGGCACTATTTCTGTTTTAGCCATCGCTATTTCGAGACCACGTTTCACCATCCACTCAAAAATTCTTCCCATCGCCGTGTTTAGTATGTGCTGGGCAATGTTTGCGTTTTTCGCGGTGATGACTAAAGCTACATCATCAGCGTACGTGAAAATTTTCACCCCATCCAGCATTGCAAGTCTGAGTAATGCATCGAACAGGATGTTCCAGAAGTCTGGGCCGAAGATCGAGCCCTGTGCCACACGTTCGCTAAGGTCTTTTTTACGCCAGCCTTCTTCTGTCTCATAGCGGAGGATACGGTTTCTCAGATAGGCTCGTATTACTCGCATAAGGTATTCTGGTACATTAAACTCTTTCAACGCAGCAAGGAGATCAGGCCATTTTGCCGAGTTAAAAGCGTTTTTCGTATCCAGCATGACTAGAAACGCAATAAGACGGGAATGATGATTTCCAGTCCATCCTTCTTTTGCTACCTTCACTACTTTTTCTACTGCATTTACGGTAGACCGCTTTTTCCTGAAGCCGTACTGGTTGTCAGCAAGATCGCCAGCTGCCTGTACAGTTCCTTGTAATCGCGGTTTAAGCAGCCTCTCGTATAGCTTCCCTGTCTCGTCCAACATGCACAGTGGCCTGTGGGACGATGGATGCCGGGGATCACCTCCCTTCACTTTGTTGATCAGCACAAGACGTGCAACCTTCCAGGGAGTGCTAAACACACCTGTCTGGAAACACGCGTTGTACATGTTCAACAAGAGAGATGGTGCTTTCACCGCTATGCATTTAAAGACCTCGGATAGTATTCCATCAGGGCCAAATGCCTTTTTGTTCTTCATCATTCTTGCAGCTATCTGTAGCTCTCCGCTTATAAAGAGCGGGATCTCTTCTGGTACTCCTGCATTCTCCTGTTCTTTGAGTGGTCGATGCATAGGGAACAGGTGATTTACGATTTTCGCCATGGTCTCTTCTTCAAATGGCAACGTGGGGGCGGCGCTAAGCTTCTTGGTCACAATCTTGTAGGCCAAGCCCCACACCTCTCTGTTGACGTCTTCGCTCAGGTCTTTCCAGCAGTGTGCTTTGCTCCGATTGATCTTCTTACGAAGCTGTTTACGCACGTCTCTGTATTGTGCGGACAAAAGATCTGCTGCTGGTGAGTTCTTCTTTCTTGCTCTCTGTGATGATCTTCTGAGGCTGAGAGCTTCTGACCTGGTTCTAGCGATTTCGTCGTTCCACCAATACGCTGGAAGCTTATGATGTCGTGATCCCTTGCGCGGCATAGATGCATCACAGGCTCTGTAAATGAGACTCATCGTCTCTTTCACGAGAACCTCCGCAGCGTCGGCGTTTTCGGTGGTGATTGTCGCATCCGGTAGATTGTCGAATCCTTGCTGCAGTACTTGGACAAGTTTTTCAGAGTCCAGCTTGGCAACGTTCCATCTGACTGGTCTAGCCACATTTCGCCTCGATGATTGAGATCCATCGTGGATTCGAAATGTGATGTGTTGGTGGTCACTTCCATTGTATGTCTCCAGCACCTTCCAATCTGACACTTTACGTGAAAGATTTTCTGATGCGAAGGATACGTCAGGAATCGTACCGCTAGCTCCTCGTCTGAATGTCGAAGTGCTTCCGGTGTTTAGCACAGTTAGGTGGGGTCTGTCTGTTATCTCCATGATGTATTCTCCTCTGCTCTTCTTCAGTGGCATCCCCCACTCCAACGCTTTTGCGTTAAAGTCTCCTGCGACGACGACGTCGCCTTTCATTTCGCGGACAGAGTCTTCTAGCAGATCCAGACGGCGCCAGAACGTGTCTGCTGTTGTGTTTGGTGTAAAATAACAGCTCACGTATGTAACGTTCCTGCTTTTGACCCATACGAAGCCTTCTCCAGCTCCATTTACGTCTACTCTGATGTTCTTTGGATCTACGTAGATCGCTGCAGTGCCAAGCTTGTCTTTAAACCAGTTCTTAACGGTCCAGTTTGTGTACTGCTCGCTTATCAAGAGCACATCAGCCTTTGTCTCGAATTTGATTTGAGTCAAAAGGCTGTTGGCTAGGTTACTTCTGTGTAAGTTGGCTTGAAGGACCGTTATATGGCCCATCATTAACGTTTTTGTTTGAATCAGTTCAGTGTCTCGCGAAAGACTCTGCACTGACCTGATCCAGGGACGTGTTTTCGTTCCGCAGGGTCTACTTCCCGCTCGGTACATAGTATTCACTGAGCATCAGCAGCCTTGCAGGCCGATCCCTTGTGGCCCTCTTCGCCACACTTGTAGCACATCTTGCTACGGTCAGGTCCTCGGCAGTCGCGCACCTGATGACCGTAGTTCAGGCATCTAAACAGCGCTGAACCCTTTGCCAGCTTCTGATGCGGCAGCTGGTATAGCCGATCTTTATCCTGGTTCTTGAGAGCAAGAACGCCGCTTGGTCTTGTTCCATCTCTACAATGGCCAAGCGAAGCTCTCTGGTGGTGGTGGTGGTGGTGATGATGATGGTGGTGGTGATGATGATGATGGTGATGGTGATGATGATGGTGATGATGATGATGATGATGATGGTGATGATGATGATGGTGATGATGATGATGATGATGATGATTTTCCAATGACTCTAGGTTCCGCTACCAGCCACATGTTTGGTCTTTTCACAATCTAAACCTTCTTGTAGACACAAGAAGCAACAGGCATCGTTTCCACATGCCGCTCTTGTATGTCCTGCTTTCTCGCACCTAAAACAATGCGCAGATCTGTCGGGTCCCTGGCACTGATCTTGTCTGTGACCTAAGCCCAGACATTTATGGCATCTTATCACCATGATTCTCTGTTCTACCCTGCAGTTAACGAATCCTATCTGGATTCTTTCCTTGCTCAAGAGATCTTCTGCCTTAGTCTCACTAAGAACAACCACTGCCATCTTAGATCCAACTTTGTTCGGTCCGAGAATCATTACCTTTCGAGCTCTTTGTTCAGAGCCCAGGACCCGACTTATTGCTTCCTGCACCTCGGCCTCTGTTGTCATCTGGTCCAGATCACGAATTTCAATTGTCCTTTTCCGCTCATCCATACTTATGGTTCCTAGATCCTCTACTGCAACTTTAATATTATCAGCAAAGGCCTTTTTATCGGACTCTTTCGAGATCTGCATTATAAGGTTTCCCTTTGTTGTTGGTCTAACACTCAAGACTTCCGGGCTACTAACCTGTGGCTTAACTCCCGTGCGAAGCTTTCCAAGGACGTCGGCGTATGTGGACCCTTGTGTGATTTTTACAACTACTGCTTCTTTCTTTCTGGTTCTTGGCTTCTCAGCTGTGGGACGCATCTGACTGGTTAGCGCCGTCTGCGTGAGAGGTTGCGTATTCGCAACCTCGAACGTCGCTTTCTTTTTCTTCCTTTTCTTTTGCTGTCCATCTTCCGGACTGTTACTTACGCTGCCTCGGTCCCTTTCGAAACCACTGCACGCAAGCACAGTATCTATGAGAACCTCAGCGTGCATACATCTCCGTCCTATTTTTCTCTGCATGTGTTGATCATAAATTTGATTGACCGCATTCCGCAGAGACTTTGCTCTCTCCTTAATTTGTTCCTGCTGCAGCATGCTTTAGGTGATCCTGCAATCTTTCCACCGCACTTTGAATCTTAAGATTGGTGTTTTTTTTCAAAGCTTCCTGCATAGTTTTCACTTCTTTCTTTATTTCCTCTATCAGAATATCTTGACTTCTTGTCGCTTCCGAAAATTCATCGATATCTGTCCGCATGCCATCCTGCTCAAAGCCTGACGCATCACTGAAAGCATCTTACGTACTCGCAGCGCTAGCAATACTGCTCTGGCTACTTCTTCGTACCCTCGGTAGCCTAACCTTTCAGTAGAAATAACTGCCGTTGAGGCCTGATCTCCCGATCCTGTGACAATATGGTCAACGTGAATTCGACCTCCCCCAGAATCCATGAGGCCAGCTCCGCCCACCGAGGCTTTTACTTGATCGTCAGTGGAAGTGAGATTTCCCTGTGAAGGGGTACTTACTTGGGGTATTACTATATTTGAATCCGACATCTTCCATTAATATGGTTAATTTAGTCAGGGAACCACCTTCATCTTGTAACCCAAAGCGGGTCCCTTACAGGGTTACTACCATTCGGGTCAGATAGTCCCTGGTTTTTTGCGAGGTTATTTCTCCTCGGGTCATTACTTTCTATTTGCCGTCAACGTTATAGCATTGCTACAAAGAGCATTGATGCGACGATGACGCCCAGGAGCCGTTGGGCAATGCCCGGAACCTGGAAGACAACACTTGCTCTAGGGGCCTCCTCAAGCCGACTCCCATAATAATAATAATAATAATAATAATTTTTTGCCTTTGATTTGAGTTAGTGTGACGATAAAAATCTGCAAACAGACTGCCAGGAGTTTCTTGGGCCTGGAAAAAGATACAGGCGGAAGAAAAACGGTTCGTGAGGGGTTACTAGTTTACGTCTAGCGACCCTCTAAAAATCGTGTTCCTCTTACCCTCGAATGACAAGTCATTCGAAGAGAAAGGGATACTCTAACTTGACCTCTTAGGACGATTACCCACCCCGGAATCTTTTCATCACATTACTTCAGGGTGGCGCCCGTTTTTGATCCTTATAGATCTTTCTTTCTTGTTGATGTTCTTAGACCGGTTTCTTCAGTCTGAAAGAGGTCATCTTCTTTTTCTTTTTTCTGCGTGTAACTCTAGTGTGGGCTGGTCTTATCTATAGTCACCGGTTTCCGCTTTTTCCTTGAGTTCTTTCTAGCTTCTAGACTCTTCTTTTGTTCAGCCTCTAAAGCTCGTCTAAAGACTTTACAAGCTCTGCTACCGGCCATGTGATCCAAAGACAATCCTTTTTCCTGACGACGCAAAAAGCAGTACGCGTTTTTAGTGCATGCACTTCTCTTATCGTCAGCTCTTCCGCATTTATAACAAAGGGCAGACCTATCGGGCCCCTGACACTGGTCCTGCTGGTGTCCATAAGCAAGACACTTGTGGCATCTCTTAACTATAATTCTTTGTTTAACCCTGCTACTAATAAGGCCGATTTGAATGCGCTCCTTATTAAGAAGTGTTTCTGCTTCACCTTTGTTAAGAATCACAACAGCCATCTTGTGTCGGCTCCTGTTGGGACCAAACAGTATAACCTTACGGGTATCCTATTTCTTGGGACCCAATACCTTATTTAGCGCCTTATGCACTTCAGTCTTGGTCATCATCTCATCAAGATCACGCATCTGGACCGTCCTTTTCCGTTCGTCCGAGTTCACGGTCGCCAAACCGCTGACGACTTCTTCAACCTGATGAATAAACTCATCCTTTCTGGTATCTTCAGAGATTTGTATCACCAAATCTCCTCGTTTGATAGGTCGCACTCCTAGGATCAGTGCATGGCTGACTTCCGGCTTTATGTCCTGACGGAGTTTGCCTAGAACGTCAGCATACGATCGTCCCTCAGTAACCCTTACGACAATACCTTCTTGTTTCGGACGCACCTTAGGTCTGGACGGACCAGGCTGACCACGCGGCTTAGCTTGGGCCAATCCCGCTTCCACATCATCTGCTTTTTTCTTCTTCTTCTTTGTTTTGCCTTCATCTTCAGGGCTACTAACAACTTGCCTGTCCCTCTTGAATCCTGTGCAAGCAAGCACAGTGTCTCTAAAGGCTTGGGCCTGCGCTTTCTTCCTGTTTTTCTTTCTAAGCTGGTGCTGTTCATGCGATTTAAGAACATCTGCCTTCAGGTATTCGAATCGGCCTATTAACTCTTTTTGCTGATAAGTAGCGCTTTCTATAAGATCACGAAACTTATCCGCATTTTTAATCCTCAAATCTGTATTTTTTTTATTTCTTTTTGCATAGAACTTACCTCTATGCGCATACTACCTAAAATTTTGGTCTGTTTCTTCATCCGCTCTAGGATCTCTTCTAACCTGATAACTACGGAGTCGGTCTCTTCTGCGGAGACACCGCTGAAAAAACTTTTACCACTCTCCATACTAGCGATGCTACTTGCGCTGTTTCTTCGTAAACGCTCGACCTGCAGAGTGTTTAAACCTTGTTGTTGGGGCAAGAGTGAACTCCCTACAGTCTCTCCTTCAAGAGGCCTTGCTGATACGATTTTACTCGTTTCGGCAAGCCTGTGGTCAACGTGAATTCGGCCTTTCCCAGAATCCATGAGGCCAGCTCCGCCCACCAAGGCTTTCACTCGATCGGAAGCGGAGGTGAGATTTACCTGTGAAGGGGTACTCACCTGGGGTATTACTGTATTTAAATCCGACATCTTCCATAAAAGAATTGAATTTAGTCAGGGAACTACCCCTATCTTGTAACCCAAAGCGGGACCCTTACAGGGTTACTACTATCCAGGTCAGATAGTCCCTGGTTTTTTTGTGAGGTTATTTCTCCTCGGGTAATTACTTTCTATTTGCCGTCATCGTTATAGCATTGCTGCAAAAAGCATCGATGCGACAATGACGCCCAGGAGCGGTTGAGCAATGCCCGGAACCTGGAAGATAACACTTGCTCAAGGGGCCTCCTCAAGCCGACTCCCTATAATAATAATAATAATAATAATAATAATAATAGTAATAGTAGTAATAATAATAATAATAAATAATAATAATAGCAATATACCAAAATATGACCATATGAAATACGTACACTGAGAAAAAAAATGACTTACAGTTAATGAATTATGTATTTGCAGGTTTTCATTTTTATATTCTTTGCTGTAAAATTACAATTCTTAACTATTAAGAACTATAAGTTTATGTATAAGCATTCGCAGATTACAGAACGATAAAAACAATCTAAGTAGTAGGTGTGCACAATGTCCAAATTAACTCTAGCTCATATGCTAGTTTAGATAAAAAAAGGATGTAATAAATTTTATTCATACACGTTTCTGTTACTTATTTTTTGTTACAACTTCGGCCAAATCGAAGTTAAGGGTTATATTAATGTTTCTTCAAATTAATCAAGGTTAAGATTATCTATGTTGGAAAAAATCACAAAATTTGTCTTCTATTGCAGTCATTGTATTTATTATTAAAAATTTTTCATAATACTTATTAACTAGTTATTTATTTTCTTATTTCTTATATTTGATTCAAACTGAATGTTTAGAATTATATAAATCAGAAATTCTTAAATGTGTGATTTTAACTGTTAAGATTCGCGCATTTCGCAGAATCCAAGTCAGTATGGCTTAACAGTTAATAAATCTCCTTTACTGAAGTCATTTCTTCTCTCAGTGTAGACATTTGTACATTAAAATATAATTTTTATTAGTAGTACTTTGTTCTCTCCACTGAAAGTATTGATTCCACTTTTGAATGACTTCTTCTTCTGGAGAATCATTAGTTTTAAGTCAGTGAACGATTTCTTCTACTTCAGGCAGAGGAGTTTCTACAGAAAATTTATTCTATTAGTATTTACATAAATGAAGATCTACAAAAAAATTATTGAAATACCCTCGTCTAAACAATCGTCTTTGGAGATTAATTGATTTTTTATAAATATCTTTCGATAATTGAGATATTTTTCATACAGAACTCCTTCTGCATTAACACATTTCGAGAATTTTCCGCCTCTTTGAAACAGAGCATAAAAAAGTTTTTGAACTTTTTCGGGTGGGTTTTTCTCTGTGCCGAATATATCTCCTAACTATCGTGAAATCTCAATGAATCTATTTTTCTTTATACTATGAATAAAAATAAAATAGTTATTGAAAAAAATAAATAAAACTCAAATAATAAAAATAGTGATAAATAATACTATACGTTGAAAAGTAATGATATATTACCAATATTTATTTGAGAAATCAAACTCATAAAAAATTAATAAATTTGATATGGAACGGGTATCAATTGTAATCAGCAATTTAAATTCTTGTAAAATATTTTTGCCTTTTGTTGTTGCTTTAAACAATTAAAGAACTGACATTTGTACTGTAGCTGTTTATTAAATACATAAATTTTATTATTTTTGATAGTAAATTTTTAAAATAACAATACCTAAATGTTATTCATAAATAATTTATTTTTTTAATTTTAAATATTACTTTGCATAGAATGATATTGAATATAAAAAAATTAAAATTTTATCAAAGAATATAAATTTATTTTTAATATTCTCATGTTATTATAAATATTAATTTTAAATAAAAATGATAATAATTTTGAATCTTAAAATATTCTTTATTGAAAAAAAAAATTTCATATGACAAAGATATATTGTTAAAATAAAAATAATTTTTTAATTAATGACGTACGTATTATGCTACAAACGACACTTTCTGAGTTTTTGTTGAAATTAGATCTACTGAAATTTAAGCTTCACTTCATGCTCTCATTGCAGTTTTTATTCGGACTTTCTATTACTGAATTTTCAATAGGGTTTAATGATGATAATGGTGAAATATTATTCTGGATCGATGGAATTTCAGGAGTGATGCTGGATTTATTTTGGATATGAATTTTCCTTTTTCCTACTTTAAACAAAACCTTTTTTTTTAACCATACTCAGCCTTTTCAAATAGTATACTTAACATTTTATCATCAATTTCTCTAAAAATTACTTCATCTATCCCAGCTTCTGTAACAAATTATAATAACATAATCTTTGGAGAAAAGTAATTTTCAAGAAATTTCTGATGTCAAATCAAACTTAAAAATAAGAAATTACACATTTTGTATGGTTATATACTTAGAGCTTTCTAATCTAACTAAAATTAATACAAAAACAATATTTTTGGTTATAATTTTCTGACAATTGATTTTTAAATTATTATACTAAATTACCTCTTTTTTATTATTACTTACTTTTGAATCTTTCAATAAAATCACTCAAATCCCACTCAGTTGATAAATTGATACAAAATCGATTCATTTTCTATCATCCGTTGTAACTTTATACTCATGCGAATACTCGTGTAAATTGTTTGTACGAACGCTCGCATAGATTAAATTGAAATAAACAACAAACACTCCTGCGCACCGTTTATGCTTGGTTACCAACGCTTAATATAAATCAAGTATACCGCAACGAAAAGTCTGGTGGAGCATACTAAACTTATAAGCGGAGTGTACTTTGTATGTTTTTCGGTGTTCTTATCACCGTACTTTAAAAAGTTGGAAGAACTTTTCTTTCCTCTCAGTGTATATCGTGTTCTGCGACAATGCTGGATATGACATTCCCTCGTTTCCGAGACCGACTAGGTCTTCCTCATTACGTAAACCCCTAGTAGGGAACAAGGAACATCCTCTACGCCTCATTGACGAATTTTTATTACGTTTTACGTCTTTTTCTGAAAATAGGTTATAAAGAGGCATGTTCGACAATTTATATACTTTTAAAACCAAATTTTACAATTTAACTTTTTCTTAAAATTTTACTTTTTACTCTTTAAATTACGCGTGAGAAGGTGAAACGTTTACGTTTTCTTATGCGTGCTGATAATTAATTAACCTTGGAGTAAAAATGTTAGTGTTTAAAATCAATTATAAAATTAATATAATCTAAATATTATTCTTTAACTTTCTCTATTTAACTTCTTTCCTTTACTGCAAAATTTATTGTTTAATTACGCAATTAAGCGAATATATTTATAATAATTTTTGATAATATGTTTTTGAAATTAATGAGACTTTTTTGAAAATTGAAAAAAAATTAATAAATAACCGGGATATTGAATTTTATTATTCGCACGCATTCACTTGCTTGATTCTTATTTTTTTTTCAAGGATTTATTTAACTTCCAATATTTAAATATTATTCTTTTTTTTATTTAGGAACGGGTACTATTTCTCTGTTACGCTTGCACTCATTTTTTTTTTTCACTTTCTAACGCACTTTATATTCGCGCACTAATCACTTTTTTTTTTAATAAAATAAGAAAAAATTCTAATTTTTAATTTGTTTATTTTCTACGCGTTCGGATTTCTTTTCACTTGACTCTGTACTACCCCGTGAGACAATTTAATAAGGCTTATATGAAATGTACTTACTTTTTGCAGCAGAGAATGAGCAGCGTGATCATGAGCATTCTCATTTCTGGAGTTATAATTTGATGAGCGTCCTTCCTTCTTCTCGTTCAGATCTTCGCGTTGTTAACTTGCGACGCGATTTTTCAAAAATATTTAATAAAAACAAAATTTGCTAAAAAATGTATTTAATCAAGATATTTAATTAATCAAACTATCTCTCTCTCTCTCTCTCTCTCTCTCTCTCTCTCTCTCACACACAAAAAATTCTCTACTTTATCTGACATGCTTCTTTCTTTTATTAAGTTTACTTCTTAAAAAAACGCTGCCAAGTGCTTTCGCGCAATACTTTTTCATAGAGCTCATTGAGTTAGAGTGATTTGATTTTATTTTGTTAAATGTGCTTTTAATGTAAAATACAATTTTTATTCAAGAAAAATTAGTGAATGTGAAAGAGCGATTAGGAAATGGGAAGAGAGAGGCAAGGATGGATGAAAATAAAGTGAAAATGAGGATCAACCTGAGATAGAAGAACAGAGAGGTAGTGAGGAAGTAAGAGAAGAGTTAATAAAAGCATTAAATCAGAAATCAAAAGAAGTAATCAAAAAGCTACTCTAAGAAAATTATTTTTTTTAAACTTGTTTTATAAAGACAGTAGCAAATAACTTGTATACAAATTTTAGAGCAAATCTATCGAGTACTTTACGTAAACTGGAAAAAAATGAAAAATCAAAATTCTTAAAATTCCTAAAATGGCTCTATAAAAAAAACTACACTATGAATACCAATTTTTAGTAGCTTCATGTCTACTTATACAAAAACATAGATAGTATGCAAAATTTGAAGCAAATCCATCGAGTAATTTTCGAGATCTGATTAGCTAAATAAATAACATTTTCTTTTCAAAATTTTGAAAATGCTCTAAAATTAAAACTACACTATGAAAATCAATTTTGGAAAATTCCTCTTCTTTTCGCAGTTGCAAATAATTTCTCTGCAAATTTTAGAACAAATCTATCGAGACTTTACGTAAAATAAAGAAAAATAAGAAAAGAAAAATCAAAATTTTAAAAAAAATTTTTTAAATTATCTAAAATTGTAACCACGCTAAGAAAATAAGTTTTCGAAAGCTTATTTTTCTCAGACGATGATGAATTGATTGTATACAAATTTTGGAGAACATTTATAGTATGGTTTACGCAAAATAAAATATAAATAAAAAATAAAAATTTTTTTGAAAATTTGCAAAATGCTCTAAAATTAAAACTGCACTAAGAAAATTAGTTTACGGAAGCTTTTTTTCTTCAGACAGTAGCGAATAACTTGCATACAAATTTTGGAGCAAATCTATCGAATGGTTTTCGTAAAATAGAAAAAAAATGAAAAATAAAAATTTTTTAAGAAATTTTAAAAATGCTCTTAAATTAAAAGTGCGCTAAGAAAATCAGTATCCAAAAGTTTTTTTCTTTCAGCAGTCAAAAATAAGTACCATACAAATTTCCAAGCAAATTCTTCGAGTAGTTTACGTAAATTACAATTAAAATTAAATAATTAAAACTCGAAAATTTTTTAAAATTCTTAAATTGACTAAAAAAAAACTGCACTGAGAAAATCAATTCTCAATAGCTTTCGCACCAGTTCATCGAAAAATTGAATTGTATGGAAAATTTGAAGTAAATCCATCAAGTAGTTTTTATGATTTTATTGGCTTAATAAATAGAAACATTTTTTTCGAAAATTTCAAAATACTCTAAAATTAAAACTGATCTAAGAAAATCAATTTTTAGAAATTTATTTTATTTTGGTAATCGCAAATAATTTCCATGCAAATTTTGAAGTAAATTCATCGAGTAGTAAACAAAAAAAACCAAAAAAATCAAAAATCAAAAATTTTTTTTTTAAAATGACTAAAATTTAAACCACACTAGAAAAACCAATTATCAATAGCTTCCCAGCAAGTTAGACAAAAAAATTAATTCCATGCATAATTAGAAGCAAATCCATCAAGTAGTTTTTAAGATACAATTTACTAACTGACATCATACAGACACACATACACACACACACGCACCCACCCACGCACACGCACGCACGCACGCGCGCGCACACACACACACACACACACACACACACACACACACACGCACGCACGCATTTTCCCAGGCTGTGTTGTGAGTGCCAAATGGTTGTATTTGAGATGTCTTAAATATGCGTGAACTGTCAATACAAGGTGCACCGTCTGTTTCTGCGTTGGCTCTCGAGAGCCACTTGGCCAAAATTAACTTGTCTATCATCAGACCGTTGTTGACCTGGTTCAACATTACTGCGTTGAATTTTTTTTCCACGACCTAGTAAACCACCATTTAATCTTGTACTAGATAGCAGTCTATTGCCTGTTGGAATCACATTTGTCTAATTTGACAAGCATGGCTCCTTTCAATCTGAGAGGTCGAAAAACCTCAAATAAATCTCCTAATTGCTGTTGTACCTATTGCAATGCCTTTAATATCTTGCTATGCAACAGATAGTCTTCATTGGTATAATTTCTATGAATTTACGGCAATGCCTGCTGCGCATGAACATCTTCCTCTTTTAAAATTTCCTTATTTCTTGTTCCATATTGATTTGCTTGTATCCTTTGCAAACCAACCCTACTATTATTAGCTGTGGCGTAAACTTCTCCATCTTTAACCTGTAATACAGAGGCAATCTAGCCGAAAGGTAAGGATAGCTGGTATAATTCCTTCCTGCTTCAGAACTATTAGTGATCTCCGCAGTCTTTGTTTCTATAAAAGACTGACGAAGATCTATCCTATTTTGTCTGATCGTGAGACAGATTTGATTGTATAAAATCGGCTGCTGTATATTGACCAAGCAGCAAATCCCTCAATCTCTCTGCTTATGCGAACCTAGAGCCTGAGGTTTGCATCTGTAAACCATCTAATGCTTCATTCATCTCTTGACCATTCAAGCATATTAGTCATCGAGCGACTCTATCGATACTGGATCTCTACTGGTTTAATCAGCTGATATATCCGCTCTTGAAGCAGATCTAATACCTGAACTAGAAGTACTTGCGCGTGCCAATAAAAGAAAACTAGCTATGAAAATAGCCAGAATAAATGTATACAATATATACATATATAGTGTACCTAAGCCACAGTAGCACACACAAGAACCTCTTTACACAAGCTAAAAGAGATTACTTATATTTGGCCAGTATAAACTGAGTCAACTCTCCTTTTCGAATACAAGTGAAATTATTTTAATAAAGAAAACAATTGAACTCTGCTACTTCCTCTTGGTGCTATAAAAACCAATTGTTGATTGGTTGAAAAAGAAAAACTTCTAATTAATTAGCTACTACAAAAACTGCAACCCCTCAGTTTTGCAAAAAATAAAAAAAAACAATTCTTTAAAATCTAAATCATTTTAGTTGAAAATAATTAAAAAATATACATATAATTCTTTAAATAAGAAATGAATAAATAATTCCTATTACCACAAAGAATCTCTTTTTTTCCCAAAAAAAACCAAGGGTAAATAAAAACAAAGATAATTCAAATTTTGTCTCTCAACACTTTTCGTTGCTTACGGACAAATCTTATAAGTACACTGTAACTTACGAGCAATCAACTTTGCAATTGCTCACAAGCACGCTATGTTCGACTAGATTCTTCGATGTTAATATACATGTACATGTATACAAATACACACACATACACGCCTACATACACACATTCTATCATAAAAAATTTAACTTTTTAATTTTCAATAATGTTTTTATTTCATTATAGTCCAATCAATAGCGACATTTTGAGGACATTAATTAGGGGCTTAGTAAAACCTATACAGAGTTGTTAAGAAGGGGCCGAACTATCTGTCTTTGTCTAATAGCGTTTTTCATCATTTATCACTATCCGGTATAACAAGAAAAAAATAGCAGCCCCCGCTAGATATTAGTATAATTAGTAAATTTTGTAATAACAACCAAATTTTTTACCGCATAGTTTTTGACTAATTAGAGACCTACTAGCAATCTAGAATATAACCCATCTTTTTTTGGTAGGTCTCTAATTATTCAAAAACTACGCAGTGAAAAAATTTGGTTGTTATGACAAAATTTACTTACTATACTAATATCTAGCGGGGGCTGCTATTTTTTTCTTGTTATACTGAATAGTGTTTACATAAATGATGAAAAACGCTATTAGACAAAGACAGATAGTTCGGCCCCTTCTTAAGGGCGATGAAAAAACATACCCTGTATAAAATGTAACCGAAAAAAGACTGTAGAAAATGCTCTAGAAGGCTGCAAAGTTGGCCAAAACAGCTTTTTTAATTATCTAAAGCAGTCTATGCATTTTAGCAAAAAAAGTAATTAATAGAAGTAATAGAGAATAAAAAAACCTACAATTTGAGTACTGCCGCGATTATTTTCGTCAATTAGTTATGGCAAAAAAGCCAAAAAAAACCATCAATAAATGGCCATTTCTTGGATACCAATTATTTTTTGCAAAAATAATTTTTTTAATATTTTCACACTTTCAAAAGAAAGCCTTCATAAATACGAACAGAAAGAGAGGTTGTAACAGCAAATTGGTTAATTTGTTGCTGAAATATTCCCTATTATTTATCCCAACACGCATAATTAATATAATTTTTTTTGGCTAAACATATTGAGTTGCATAAGGGCTTAAACTCTTCATGAAGGTTCAAATTTTTATATTTCGTTAAGAGCAAATAAGAAAATTGTTAAATAATTAATAAATGCAGAGCACAATTTATATTAAATAAAAAGTCTTTATTTGATCTATACAAAATGAATTAATTTAAATGATCTCTCTATAATAATGAAATACAAGTTCTGGCTTTAACAGACGGACTTGAACTGAACTGAACGACGAGGAGACGCAACTTGATTCTCTTCAACTGTCTACTAAAATATTCTCAATAGGTGGCGACACCTAGTATGAGTGTGTATATTTTCAACACTCCCTCCCACACTCATACATATTTTAATTAAAGGAGTTGTAGCATATCTCTCGTTTTTATTGTTTCTGTTCTGATCGTTCATTTAGTTCCTGTAATATAGAGAAAAAGTTTGTTAATAACTTAATTAAAATACATATCAGAAATATAATCAGTCAATATTATCAGTCGTTAAATATTTGTTTGGTCAGTCGTTCATGTAATTCAAATGACAAAGGTTTTGTGAATACATCAGTTATCTGACTTTTAGAGGAAATTCAACTGACATTAATTAAACCTCTAGTTACACATTCCTTTACATAATGTTCTTTTATTTCGGTCATATGTCTTAATTTGTTTTCACCTCCAGTCTTAACGCTTGCTTCTGCTGCCTTGTTATCACACCATAATAGAATTGGTGCTAATTCTTGTTTTAACAATCTTTTAAAATTTGATATAAGGATATCAATTCTTGAGCGCATTCGTTTATAGAAATATATTTCTGTCTGTGAGTTCTTCAGGATGTTGTACTGGTCGTAAGAGAATTTTTGCAGTCGTCAAAACTTGCATCTGAAAATCCTTGTAAACAGTCGTTCTGTCTTTTATATCTAAGTTCAAAGTCTTTTGTTCTTCTTAATTATTCAAATACTCTTTCAATCTTCTACCAGTCATTTTTCAGTAAAGTTGATTTGGTGTCTGTATAGAGTATTTACCTTATATGCAATTTCTGGCCTGCTTGCATTGGTTTCTCCTTTTTTTTCACGCTGTCTTTTCTTCTTATTGGCTACCTGATTGATTACCATAGGTGTTCGTTGGGCGAGTGATTGATCCAAACTAAACATCTTTAGCATTTTGATTATTTATTGTTCTTGCTTAATGCTCAGTATCCTTTTTTTCTATCTTATTTTATTTCTGAGCCCAAAGAACTTTTAGTCTCACCAGTTTCTGTCATTTTAAATTTTTTTTCTTTACATTTGTTACAAACTAGCAGAATGTCATCTGCATACTAAATCAAGATAAGAAATCCGTCTTTTTCTTGCTAAGTAAATAGACAAGACTCATTGTTGAATGATCTAAGTCCACATTTCTTTACTGTCTCTTTAAGTCTTTCATTCCAACATTTTAAACTGACTTTCAGATCGTATAAAGCATTTTCCAATACACATATCTTGTTTTGTTTGATCCTTTCATAAGCAGTCATCCCTTCAGGTATTTCCATATATATCTCATTGTTTCAATATCCATTTACAAAAGCTGTCTTCACGTCCATCTGACATATTTTTAAATCCAATTTGTTTGCCATTGCCAGTATAGATCTGATTAAATGTAATCGTGAAACCGGTGCATATGTTTCTTGCATGTCATACTCATTTCTGTCTTTCAAACTACGAATTACTAGTCTCGCTTTATATCTTATTTTACTGTCTTCTTTCTTTTAAATACCCATCTTGAATGTATAATGTTTGATCTTTTTCTGTCATTCATTACTATTGAACTGTCAACTAATTTTCATACATTATTCTTATACATACATTCTAATTCTTCAATAATAATTTTGGTCCATTTTTTTTTGTTTTTTTGTTTATCTTTTGACTTCATGGCTTCCAAGTTTGTACTCAGGTCATTATTTATTTCAGCTAATAAAACATGAGATTCTTCATCTATCTTATTTTCTGTACTTATTTGTGTTTCCATTGGTGATTAAATCTGTCGTTTTGTTTTCTCTCCCTCCGATTTTTGCACTTCATATTCAGTATTTTTCTTAACTTTTGTCGGTCGTTCTACTAATTTTATTTTCTCTCCCTCCAATCCTTGTTACTTTTTATCAGTCTTATTATTTTCGTTTCTTGGTCGTCTAACTGATCTTTAGACTTTCTCTCCCTCCGGTTTTTGTATTAGTGTTTCATTTTCTTTGTCTTCTAATACAAAATTCACAAACCATGTATCTTTATCTTTTCATCAATTTGTTTCCAGTCTTGTATATCAGTTGCTGCATATCTGTCCTTGTAGATTAATTTTTTGTTGAATCGTACATCTCTGCTTTCGTGTGGTTTACATAAAACCCATTGTGTCTGAATTCATTATTTGCAATGCTTGACTGTCTTAAATGGCAATTTGTTAAACTTTGCAATCATACACACTTCACAGTCTTTCAACGTATCATCAAATACAGCCTGTTTTAAAGTTTTGATATTAGGAAATTTTAATTGTAATTTTCTTAAATAATCAACTGATGCATGACCCATTCGGAAATGCCACAACATAGCGTAGTTGTTTGTATTTATTTTCTCCGTCGCTTTTGTATTTTCAATCTCACATTGAGATTCTTCACTGATTTTAATCTGATGTGATTTATAAATATTTCTGTCTGCAATCTAAATATTTTTCTTCTTTGACTGTCTGAGTTTTTTTTCTTTTTATTAAATTGATTATTTTCTTCAATATTCTGTTCTTTGTTCATTCTACTTGTCGTTACATATACTAGAACCTGTCTTTGTTTTAAATTATTTTCTGTCGCATCTCATTCAAATTCAATCAACCAATATTGCTGATTATATATTGGTAAGGATGAAAAATCTTCATTTAAGTCTTCCATGCAGATTACTCTGTCTAAAATAATAAATTTTCCATCAGTCGTATTTGTTTGCACGCTTCCTTTTCCCTTAGATTTAAGATTTGCGCTGCAGTCTTTATTTGCGCATTAGACTCCGTCCAGTTGTTTAATAAATGTCTTGAAATCAACTTTGAATTTGTCGAACATTCTGTCGCACCATTGTCAGCACTCGGTTCATTAGTCTTTTTGTTTCTAGATTCTAATTGGTTTAAAACTGCCTCCTTTTTGATATTTTCCTGTTATATTTTACATAATTTTCTTGTCTCCTTTTATTGACAGATTTTGCTCGTATTTAATTGACATTATTAATTAGATTAGCTATCTTACTTGTGAATGCTGTCCGACCTGTACTTTCTTTACTTTTATTATTATAATATTTTGATTCATACCTTTTTCTGTTTTTCTGTCTCGAGTGTCCCTGACACTTTGGACATGTTGAGATCACATGGTCACGGATAAATCTCTGACAAAAGTAACACTTCTTTATGCTATTTCCCTGTCGTGGGCAGTCGCTGGCACAGTACCCATAACTGTCGCATTCAAAACATCGCACTTTCTGTATCGCTCTTGATTTGACCATCATAGCTGTCGTTTAATGGCTTTCAACCTGCATAATAAGTAACTTTAGTTTATCATAAGATAACCCTTTCACCATAACAATTTCTGTCATAAAATTTATTCCTTCTACTTCATGTACTTTGCTTATGATAGCATTATAAAAGAAATCTCTTTCGTCTTCTTCAGGCAACGATTCAACTTTTGGCATGTTATTATAACTTCTTACTATTTCTTAAAATTAACTGCCTTTTCTTTCGCTGGATTATACTGTATGTTGTATTTTTTTTTTTTTTTTTTTTTTTTTTTTTTTTTAATACTAGATGAAGTTACATTTACCTCGCTTCAATTTAATTATTTCGTTTTAATTTCTTTAATTCTGTTCAACAATTCAACTAAATCTTTAATTTTCATAACTCTAGCATGATAGTCTTTATCTATTCTATTTATTAAAATGTCACGAACTTTCATTTGCTACAATAGTACTATCTACAACATACAATAAGTCCAGCGAACTTAATTCAGACATAAAATAATCCAAAGTTTTCAAATGTGATTTGAGTCGTTAATTTATAATAGCGTTTTACTGGTCCGTCTTTTCTAGTTAGTCCGGTTTTAATAATTTCTTTCAATTGTTTAAAAACGTCTAAAATACTGTCATTTTCTTTAATAAGTCTTTTATCAACCTTTATTTGTATTAAACGCGATATTTTCAATTTATTTACCAGTCCTAAGTATTCGTCCAAGACTGTCGAGTTCCCGGAACCTTCTGCGTTAAGTGTATAATTTTCAAAATCATTGTTTACCTTATATGTCGTTTTGCTGTCTTTAGATTTATCTGTTCTTTCTGACTCGTTACCTGTAGTAATCCTCCTTTCCCTGTTCAAATTTCTCCCTCATTGCGTTCAGAGCCTGGCCATCAAAGACCCACATGGCGCTTCTCTCCTTCACCATCAAAGCCATCAAATCGTCATCTCCTTTCTGCTCTATTCTTCTTTTCTTCGCCTCTCTTGCTCTTTGCCATTTCTGCCTTAACTGTATTGAGTTTATCCATTACCTTGTCCAATTTGTCAGATAGGTCTGCCAATTTTGCTTCAGTCATTTCATTGATTCTGTTTTCTGTCTTCGTCTTTATTTCTGCCGTTTCAGTCGTATTGTAATGCTTATCTGTCTCTTCTCTGTCTTTAGCTCCGTCTTCGTTCTTGTTTTCATCTGTTTTTCCGTCGTATACATATTTTTCCAATACATCATTCAATTTTGCTGTCAAACTTTTGATTTGTTTTTGTCTTTCCTTAAATGTCGCTATTTGACCTCCTGCAGTTATTTTAACTACAGTTTTCACAGAGCCGTCTTCAAAACCGTCACTTTATTCTACTTTCTGTTCTGTCTCGTTATATAGCCCCCCCGTCTTCTCAGTCTCATTGCTGTCGTTAATTTTGTCTTTTCTCTCTTTCTTATCAGTCATAGTGTGGCCACCTGTCGTACAATAGGGCATATATAATCTGTCTTCACTCTGTCTTCATCTCTGTGACTGTCCTTATCACCAGGTCAAATTCTTCACTCGTAACGTACTTGTCAACTATATAGGAATAGTAAACCAATATAAATAAAATTCATATAATTTTGCCGAACACAAGCAAAACTAGATAATTTACGTTAAAGTTAATTATATATATATATATATATATATATATATATATATATATATATATATATATATATATATATATATATATTATGAGCTTAAAAGACAGAACACAAGCCCTTCAAGCTCAATATATCTATCAAAATAAAGTGAATCAACCTAGAATGCCGAACACAAGCAATATTAAATCAATCAAATTTGTCAGTTATTTATGTATATTTTCATATTTATAATAATACATATGTGCTATTATTCCCATACACAATATACTGAACACAAGTATTATTATGTATGTGAAAGCAGTAACTATGATCGATCAATATTATTTTTTTAAATTATTTTTAAAAACCATGGATATATTTATTAAAAAAATATTTTTATATACGTGCGTTCAAGCTTAATAAGATAAAATTTTTAATTTCAAATAGTCATTATTCATTATCTAATTTGTATTCAATCTGTCATAATTTTGAATACAATGCTGCCTTCAACAACTGTCATATACATATTCTCATGAGGATGTTTTGTGAAGTTGCAATAAACTTCTTTCCTCTGTATAATGATAATTTCAATTAATTAAACATTCTTAAATATATTTTTCTTAAAGTCGTTCTTTTCTGTCTTTTTTTTTTTTTTTTAAGAGGACGCTGTATCTCTCTATCCTTTACTAATTAAAAAATGTAATTTTTTGGAAAATCTAGTGATTATTGATAGAAATTAAGACTTGTCCGCTACTTATTTAGTAAAAATGAATATTTTCTCTGATGAGGACCAATTAATTTTGTTACTTTTTTTTCAAGTAAAGTTTGACATACTTAAATAACGTATTCTCTAGCCTAACTTAGGATTTTTTAAGTATGTCAAACTTTACTTGAAAAAAAGCAACAAAATTAATTGGTTCTCATCAGAGAAAATATTCATTTTTACTAAGCAAGTAGCGGACAAGTCTTAATTTCTATCAATAATCACTAGATTTTCCGAAAAATTACATTTTTCAATTAGAAAAGGATAGAGAGATACAGCGTCCCCTTAATCGGTCTTTTGTAAACATTTACGTAAACTTTATTTTTGTCCGCTTTGATTTAGTTCGTTTCGCTTCACTAATTCTGTCTCTTTCTTAATCTGTCATTTTTATCGCGACGACGCGCACATTCCTATACATATACGATCACACTTATATGCTGTCTCTTTTCTTTATGCTATAACCATGTTATACGTACATATGTACATGTATATACCTGCGAGTTTATTCTCGCCTTTTAGCAGTCACCGTCTTTCTGTCTTTTTCTAATTGCGCGCGCACGTCTTCACGGTCTTTTTATTGTACACGGCGTCGACATCTTTTCATCAACTCGACTTGGGCCTATGGCCGCCATGTTTGTGTGCATTATTCTCTTTCAGTTTGCAGAAGTCAGGCCAATGCCTTTCTTCCTTCAAGCAATCATACTTAGTATTTCAACATAAAAACGCGTCCGTTTTTACATTTATTTTTAATTATAGCGAAATTTAACCAAATCTAGGCGGCATTTTTGCAAATATTAGTTTTTAACCGGTTTTTATTTATTTCTGTCTATACTGTCATAAATCTGTTCAGACCTCGCGCGTGCATCCACTATACATACATATATATATACACACACATACACACATATATATATATATATATATATATATATATATATATATATATATATATATATATATATATATATATATATATACACACATACACATACATAAAAACCTTCTTCACTTCGTGTTGTCGTTTATTCAGCCTATCAATTTTATTTTGTGCGTGCATGGTCTTTTCTCTCGTTCTAGATACATACACACACACGCACACACAAAGCATAAAAAAATAATTTTTCTCGTGCACGCATGAATCTGTCATACTCAAACACATTGCGTCATTTTACCCAACATGGCGACTCATTTTATTTCTCTCTCACTTTCTCTCTCTATAGACTAGCGCACTCCTTTTTCTTTTTCTTTCTTTCTCCTTTTTCTCCCTCAGCTGTCCTTCGTTCTGTTTTTTCGTTCCATGACTCGCCATCTCTGACGCTTTCACCAGGGGATAAAAAACAATACAACAATTCACTAAACAGACTGACGCACGCTCCAAACTACACAAATTCCTTTCTTAATTTTATTAAATAAAACGCGCAGTTAAAAGCACTTTGGGCGCATAACCTGTTAAATAATTAATAAATGCAGAGCACAATTTATATTAAATAAAAAGTCTTTATTTGATCTATACAAAATGAATTAATTTAAATGATCTCTTTATAATAATGAAATACAAGTTCTGGCTTTAACAGGACTTGAACTGAACTGAACGACGACGAGACACAAGTTGATTCTCTTCAACTGTCTACTAAAATATTCTCAATAGGTGGCGACACCTAGTATGAGTGTGTATATTTTCAACAAAAATCGAATTGGAATATTTTTTATAACGCTTTAAAAAAGAGGGTGTTTTTTTTATAAATAAATGAAGCTGGGGCTTTATTTATAACTTTTACGAAATTGCTATTTGAATATTCTTATAGCTGTGTTCGAAACGAAGATTTAAAAAGAAAAAGAACTCTCTAAGGCCAATAGGAGCCGAGATGAGATTTCACATATTTATTTTATAGCAATTAAAAAACGAATCAAGCGTCATTTTGTAGTTGAAGACTAATATTTTAAAATTCTATAATTAGATTTTAAAAAACGCGACTCTTTATTATTTAAACTAAAATAATAATAACGAACAAATAATAACGTCAAAGTCAGAGTGGTGGGGGGATGCTTATCTTTGCGCGTGAAGAAAGTTAACGAAGGACCCCGTTCCAATAAAATTTGTAAAAATTAACCGTATCTTCGTAAATAATGGACCGATTTTGATGTTTTTTTAAATTCGGGTTATCTTGAAAAATTATTAATACAAGTGCAAATAGTTTTTCAAAATAGAATATATTTAAGTTAAAACAACTGTACCTAATACGGACACCTTAAACGCAAATGATTGTTGTGGCTCACTAAATCAATATTTTTAGACGTGTAATGTCTCATTTTAAAGCTAAAAGAAAGAACTTTAAAATGAGATATCATGAGTTTCATTGCGATCAATATTTACGAAATGCGCATGGATTTACGTAAATGTTGTGAATGAACTTACCTTATTATTCCTCGTAATTATTACATTTGGACCTTGGAGACAAGTTTAATTAAATTTTTTATTGTTTCTATATTTTAACTAATTATTATAATTACTTTTTAGTTTCCATGAATAAATAAATAATTATTAATAATTACAAAAATTTTAATAGTAATAATAAAAATTGTTATCTCGTTTTTTTTTTTACTTTTCTTTGTTTTTATGTAAAAAAATTTTTTATCATTAAATATATTTTTATTTTCTTCCTAAAATTGAACTACTACGATTTTTATGTGAAGATTAATTTGTAAATACAATAGAAAAATTGATATAAAAATTTTTTTTAATTGGAACTGTTTTTATTTTTTATTTCATTATAAAATATTAATATATTGAAATAATCATGATATAAAAGAATAAAATTTATGGAAGAAGGATAAAATGTTTATTTTCGTGTGAAAGATATTTCTATTAAATATTAATTTTTCTTTTTTTTACGGTCGGCTTGCTTTCGTTTTTCTCTATAATATTAATCTATATAATATATGAGAAGCTGTTGCTGAAATTCAATGTTTATTTAAATACAAATTTAAATTTTCTGATTACCCGTTGTTTCTCGATTTTTTCTGTGTTATTTTTAAAATGCTTCTTACATCAAAATCTTAGTAGTTTAATTTTAGAAAGAAAATAAAAATACATATAATGATGAAAACATTTTTTTGCATGAAAAACAAAGAAAAGTAAAAAAAAACGAGATAACAATTTTTATTATTACTATTAAAATTTTTGCAATTATTAATAATTATGTTTTTTTTTTGTTTTTGAAACTAAAAATTAATTATAATAATTGGTTAAAATATAGAATCAATAAAAATTTTAATCAAACTTGTCTCCAGGTTCCAAATGTAATAATTACGAGGAATAATAAGGTAAGTTCATTTACAACATTTACGTATATCCGCGCGCATTTCGTAAATATTGATCGTAATGAAACTCATGGTATCTCATTTTAAAGTTCTTTCTTTTAGCTTTAAAATAAGTCATTACACTTCTAAAAATATTGATTTAGTGAGCCACAACAATCATTTGCGTTTAAGGTGTCCGTATTAGGTACAGTTGTTTTAACTTAAATACATCCTATTTTGAACAACTATTTGCACTAATATTAATAATTTTCCAAGATAACCCAGATTTAAAAAAAAACATCAAAATCGGTCCATTATTTACGAAGATACGGTTAATTTTTACGAATTTTATTGGAACGGGGTCCTTCGTTAACTTCCCTCACGCGCAAAGATAAGCATCCCTACCACGACTCTGACTTTGACGTTATTATTTATATGTTATTATTATTTTAGTTTTAATAATAAAGAGTCGCGTTTTTAAAAATCTAATCGTAGATTTTTAAAATATAAGTCTTCAACTACAAAATGACGCTTGATTCGTTTCTTAACTGTTACAAAAAAATATGTAAAATCTTATCTCGGCTCCTATTGGCCTTAGAGAGTTCTTTTTCTTTTTAAATCTTCGTTTCGAACACAGGTATAAGAGTATTCAAATAGCGAATTCGTAAAAGTTATAAATAAAGCGCCAGCTTCATTTATTTATAAAAAAACACTCTCTTTTTTAAATCATGATAAAAAATATTCCAATACAATTTTCTCATTTGCTCTTAATGAAATATAAAAATTTGAACCTTCATGAAGAGTTTAATACCTTATGCAACTCAATATGTTCAGCCAAAAAAAATTATAGCAATAAACATTATGCATGTTGGGATAAATAATAGGGAATATTTCAGCAACAAATTAACCAATTTGCTGTTACAACCTCTCTTTCTGTTCGTATTTATGAAGGCTTCCTTTTAAAAGCTTAAAAATATTTAAAAAATTATTTTTGCAATAAATAATTGGTATCCAAGAAATGGCCATTTTTTATGGTTTTTGGCTTTTTTGCGATAACTAATTGACGAAAATAATCGCGGCAGTACTCAAATTGTAGGTTTTTTTATTCTCTAATACTTTTATTAATTACTTTTTTCGCTGAAATGCATAGGTTGCTTTAGAGAATTAAAAAAACTATTAGGGTGAATGCATTATAAAAATCAAACACTTTCTTTGAATACAAATACACTAATTATATCGTCCATGCTTTATCAAACATCAAAAAAATTATTTTAGTTACTAATACGTAAATTTTGAAATACCAATAACATTACTTTCCATTATTTGGAAACATTGGTCCAATGGAAATACAGGATTGTTTGATAACCGTTTTGAAAATCAAAACAAATTGTTAAATAGTGAACAAAAAAAATATAAGTCTCGAACGAGTAAAAAAACTTTTAGCAATTTATTGACTCAGGTTACAGCTGAAACAACGGAAGAAGAAATCTTCGATATGATGGTATAAAACTATAAGTACAATAATAGAAAATAATGCAATAAAGGAGTAAAGTCGCATATTATTCCCGTTTGTTCAAGTATTTTTAAATTTGCCGTGATGCAAGTGGTAGTGCTACCTCTCGTCAGTTTGTTTACACACAATAAAATTTATATATTTAATAAAGGAAAATTTCCGTGAATTTGTATCAAATAAGGAAATATATAGGAACTTACATCATTATCTAAGCTTCCATTTAGTAAAAATATGAAAATAAAAAAAGTTAACTTGGGGACGTATGAAAACAAATGATAAAAATTCAGTAAATAAGTAAAAAATCAAGATTTTGTCAGACATTTGGAACAAACAATACAATTATTAAATGTTTTTTTTTTTGTTTTTTCCGATGCAAAATTAATTAATTCAGTAAATTTCGTGTAACTTTATGAATTTTTTAATAATAACTCTTGTTTTTTCTTAAATAATATATTACTTTAGGCACGTATTTTTTTAAATTTCACATCGTTGTTGATTTCTATTTAATATTGATTTTTTTTTTTTACATTAACAACATAGATTATATGTTATTATTCTTAGACTTTTTACAAACATTGCTACAATATTTAGTAATCAATAAATTTATACCATTCATTAAATTTAGACTGAAAGATTGAAATTGTTGATACCAAATCAAGAAAATAGGACCGAAATAGAACAGTTAATGGCAGAAACTCTGAAAATGCGACAAGAAAAATTAACAGTTGACAGAAATGAAAATGAGCCTTGGACAATTCATTCCATTTTAACACGATTTACAAGATTTATTAATTATAATCGAGTTTTGGTAAGAACTTATAAAGTTATATATATTATATTTATAGATTAAACATTTATAAGTTTTTGCTTTAATAACAGTTTTTAAAGTTTGCAAGTCATAGATTTGAGGGTTTAGGATTAAAAATATTTTTAGAGTGCAAGGTTTCTTGATTTCTTCTTTAATGCATTTCGGATTTATCGATTCAAAATACATAAGTTTTGAGTTATTGGTTCCGAGTTCCAAATTCCGAATTGAAATTTTAAGCATTTTATATTTCATGAGTTACGGATTAAGGTAGTTACGGCCGTTTTGAGACTTTCCTAGATTTTTCAAGAAATTGCTCTATATATTTATGAAAGTGACTTTTAAACATTAGCAAAAAATTGACGCTTCAAGCAGTATTCATAGACAGAGCCTGATGGTAACGTATATTTCATGCGATTGCAAAGCAAATTTTCCCTACATTTTTTTGGCAAATTGCTATTATTAAAGATGAAATTACGACAATTTATATACAATAAAAAAATATATCAAGCAGCATTCGTTAATGAGACATTATTGCAACAAACTTGCGGTCCTCTTCACTTTCCGAATGGCTCATTTTGTTTTCTTATCCGTGCTGGCCAGATTGTTCGAATCTGCTCAGATGACGAGTTTTTCAGATTCTGCGTATAAAGAGGAGTTTTGGCGTGATAGTCCACTGTAAATCACTTTCATGTACAAGATCATTGATTTTTCATCGTGTTATAATTGTATGACTAATCACGTTGATCACAATTAAATTTGTTGATTCAATGATGCAGCTTATGATGGTTTTAATTAATCACCCCAAAAAGAGGTGATGTCATAGCCCAGTAACTTGAAATCATTCTCTCATATTATTGAATACAAGCATCCAAATAACATATGATGCTGTTTGACGTTTATGAATGTTTATGACAAAAGTAAATAAGGTGAATCATTTTACATGTTACTGAATTTTTATTTTTACATTAAGATAAACCCTGCAAGTGACTTACAGTGTACTTTACTTATTGTGCAAAGATACTACTGCTCGCATTGGGTTGAGTTGGTCGTTTGCGTTGAGCACGACTGCAGATTAGACCTTTAAAGAGTTCTGAGTTTAAGAAAGCTCAACAGGCTAGGACCGTATTATGTTTTGGGTCCCTTAATGGCACTTATATTATTGCAAATTTTCATAAATATATACACTCAATATTTCTCAAATATAATCATTATTATTTCAAGAACAAAAATCATTGTATAAGTAAAAATTTTTTATGTGCCCTTTATGTTTACTTATATACGATGGTATACACAGCACATTTCGTAATACGTATGTGCAATATATGGCTAAGGCACTCGACTTACGCTCTAGTAGACCGAGGCTCGATTCCTCAGAAAAATTTCTGAAAAATGTTTTCTGAATTTTTCTATGAGAAATAGAACCCAGAGACTATGAAAAGCAAAAAAAGAAAATCCCTCTGGGCAAAACTGAGAAAAAAGTCTCATCAGGCACACTCGGAAAAGAATTACTACTTGATCATGGCTTAAATTAAAAATGAAAAGGCTAATTTAAAACTATAATAATACTTGCTTCTACATTATTTAAATATTTTTAAACTTTTACTCTTATTTTCTCTTTATTCTCTTGGCCAACCCCCTTTTTTCTCAGTTTTATTACGCTCCTCATTGAAAGTTAGTAGTTTTTTATGAAAAACAATTGTACATTAATGAAATTACAAGAAAATTCGTAGTTCGATCATGCGTTTTTTCAATAAGGCCTATGTATAAGATCAATTTCACACATTGATTTCTTTAAATGTTCATGGCTTAACCTATGTTTTTTTAAAGCAATGAAAAGATCAGAGTTTGAAGATTATTTCTTCAAAGTTTCATAAAAGTCTCTTCAGTTTCGAAAATAACATGGGAGACTGATGAGCCTCTTTAAGAATAAGTCAACAGTCAGATGCTAGCAGTCAAATGAAAAATGTAGCGGTTTAAACTAAAGTCTGAGTAAAACTAAGAGTCGATATTGATAATGAATGAACAAACATACATAAGAATACTTAAATCATTAAATTATCTTATAACGATAGGAAAAATAATTTTAAAAATAAATTGTACACCTGCCATTATTTATTTATTAACATCATTTTTGTGAATAAAATAAAATCAATTCTATAAATTTTCAGGAATATGCACCTTAAGCTATCATTCTATTATTTGAAAAGAGTTCTCACTTAGTTGTAACCAGATAGATGTCTTATACTGATGTAAATAAATAAATGATGGGTATACATTTTTAATATTGAATTAAGTCACCATCTTCTGACACTCCAAGCGCCCCGCGTATCTAATTTTGTTTAATTTTTGTTGTTTAATACATTAAAGATAGTGATTTTTAGATTTTTTTTCGTATTAGCATCTAGGATTTAGGTATTATGCGTTTTACATTCAATGGCATTAGATTTTTGGTTCATAAAATCATGGTGCCTGGGTCTAGTGTTGGTGGGCTTAGGGACCCTTGATTCAGATTCAATGCGTTCATCGATTTCGGGCTTATGAGCTTATAATTTATAGATTCCAAATTCATTGGGTGAGATTATTACAGATTTGCGATTTATGATTTTGGAGCTTTAGATTTTTTGTTTATTATTTTAGATTAAAAAATTGATAGATTAAATATTCATGAATTTAAAATTATGTGTAGCACCCTACTGAAAAAAAATGACATGAGATCTCATGTGCGTAAAAATTTTATTTTTGTCGATACCCGATCTCACGTGAGATCTCATGTTATTTTTTATCAGTAAGGCAGTGTATTCAGAATAAAACATTCATGGATTTAGAATTATATGTTAATGAGTGTAATAAGGGTAATTAATTTAACGTTAAAAGTATAAATTCATGCTTGATCGGTGCTGTGCTCGTAGATTTAGAGTATATGAATTTATAATTCATAGCTTAAAGTTTAAGGTGTATTGGTTACTATTTTATGGACTTATAGATTATGAGATCATGGATTTGAATTTCAAAGGTTTAGGGTTTATTGGTTTAGTTTTTACAAATTTTGATTGAAAATATTTTATTATGTTTAATATATTTATGCTCTTGTAGATTGAACAAGAATACACAACAATGTTTGCAGATAATAAAACAGATTTTGTAATTGAATTTAAACAAAACTATACATTTGAAATTATTGACTACTGCAAAATGCATTTTGAAGCTATTTTAAACGATGCTGCCGATATCGTTGATAGTTAGTAATATTTTACTTTAATTAGAGAATTATAATCTACTAAATTATAAATGTTGAATCATCATATTTTTTTTAGATGATTGTAAAGCGATCGTTCGCTTACCATATTTACTTGAGTTCCAAGAAAGAGAATCTGCCAAAAATACGGTAAATTAAGATATTATGTTTATAAATGGAGTATAATATGATGAAAAATAATAATTATTATCTATTTTATGTCATCTTATCAATACAAAAAAAGAAACGGGGCCGTAAGAGAAAGCTGGACGACATTGAATTTCCTCATCCATTGCTAATACTCTTTTTGCCAGTAAGTATATAGTTTAATACATAGTACTTGAATGAATGTAAAAGCAGTGTAATTATCATGCCATATTTCGGCCTAATACTATTTTTTTAATCAAGCGCGGAAAGTTCGTTTAAATCTAAGTTATAAATAAATAATTCATGATAATTCTAAATTATAACTACCTTGGTGAAAAAACTGGGTATGAGGGCATAATATGATATATTCAATAGTTTGCTACCTTAATGATATTATGACTACGAACTCAGTGTTATTTCGACGGAATATCGCCAGTTATAGTCATAACATAAAACAAATCATAATTTAGAAATTCATTAGAAGATGATTTAATTTTATAAATTATTAACAGAAATTATTTATTGTTAATCAATTATTATCATAAGCTATTGCATAAAACGAGGTAACTTTTTTTAACCATCTTTACAGCTTTCGAAATTAATGTTTATGAATTTAAAATCCATCTTCTTACGTTTCTTCGCGTTTGTATCTATATTTAAAGTTTGTAGTTACGTTAGGTCAGTATCTAATTCAATGCAAACGTGTATGTCAAAAAACGAAGTTTTGTATTTTATTCAAATGAGAACTCAAGATTTGTTAAAGCGACTTCTCGCTTGTTGTGTTACTTAGCGCACGCTTTAACATTGGATTATTATAACGTTGTTCACACGTAATAGGAAAACGAGAGTTCGAACTTCCTGCATGGAATTTAAAAAAATGTATTAAGACTTTATAATTTTTTTATTTAACGTCTCTATATTAGCTGCAGAGAATATTAGTGTGTTTGTAAAAATGCACATGTAAGTTACAGTGTTGCCATAAAAGTGAAAAAGACCGTGAGTACATATAAAATACGTATGTTCTTATCGTCTTTTTCACTTTTACGGTATAGTGGTGCTTGTATTAGTCGATCAAGAGCGGGATTCGGACTCGGAACCTCGAGATTACGAATTCATCGCTCTACAAATGAGTTACTGAACCTCAAGACTTAATATAGATTAATTTTTATTAATATAATCATAAAATTCATTTCCAGGCTCATGCAGATTTATTACAACCTTGTGATAAAGGCAAAAATAAATTGAGGCCTATGTTTATATGCGCATCTGCACAAGAAAATGATGCTACAAAATATTATTTAAGAGTGGACAGGAAGTTGTGTTATCTTGGGGAAAAATTTTTGGAAGCTTACCGTATTTTTATTAAATTCCACTTAATATTCAATGTAAGCTTTCCAGTTGAATTAGAAAATTATTTAAATTTAATTGGATCAATAATAAAAATGATTTCTCCGAATAAAAAATGTAAAAAACTTTTATTTAGTATAAATGAAGATTATGATAATGATGATGAAATTAATATATCAGAAGATGAAAATAATGATGAAAAGATATTATAAAACAATACAAACAAAATATTAAAGTTATGTAAATAATAATTTAGACGAACATTAAGAAAATTTTCTAAGATAAAATGTTATTCAGAAAATGTAAATTTTCAAAATAAATTACGATTTATGAATCTAAGGCTTATAAATTCATTTAATAGATATCCATTTATTCTATATCATTATACAAAAAAAACGTGCAATACAAAGTATAAAAATTACATATAAAGCTAAAACAAGAATAAATATTGCACTCAAAGTTAATATCACACTCAATTAACTTAACCTAATAATATTGAGTAAGTCAATTAATAAGTGAGATAAATATATAGATAGATATTATTTTTATTATTTTTAAAAGCGTGTAATACAATTTATAAATATAAAAATAAATATTGCACTTTAAGTCTTACAAAATGTATAAATATAAATGTAAATATTGCACAGGATATCACATTCAATCACTAAACCTAATAATACTGAATAAGTAAGTCACCAAAAGAAAGTGATATCATAGATTAATACAAAAAATGGTAAAATATACGCAACAATCCTATAAATTAAAAGTCAGTCATACAATATCTATCAGTCATAACATTTAAAATTTTTTAAAATAAAAATTAATAAATAATGCAATAAAATAATAAGCATATGCAATAGCATGAAACACAGTCAAAACAATAAAATCAAGTAAAACATTCACTCACTAGCCATTCGGCCAACAAATACACTCACACATTAAGCCTATATACGAGACGTTACATAATAAATAAATTAACATAGAAAATGAAATTAAGTTCATTCGAGATCAAGCAAGTATCTCCTCAAAACCGACTTGAACCTGATGAGTGATGGAAGATTCGTTATATCAGCAGGCAGGGAGTTCCAAAAATGCGCACCTTGAACTTGAAAGGAATTCCTTCCAGTCTCACAAGGAGAGTATTTGACCTCTGAGAAACGGATTTGGCTGCAACTGCAGAATATGATTTTTTGGTGAAAAAAATGAACCCATGTTTTTTCTTTTGTACTAATAGGCCCTAGAGGCAACGATATAGTCATTTTTTTCGAAAATGTAGTGAAATGAAGTCTTTATATGAACTTGAATAGCTAAACAACTAAAACTCTTACAGAAAATTGTATAAAAAAAGTACAAGTTCAAAGCTTTAATTTAAGCTTTGTTGCAGTAAAAAATCTCATACGATTCAAAAGTTACAGCTGATGAAATATGCTAATGAAATAGCGTAATAATTTGATCATATGTTATACGCTATAAATATTAATAAATATCTAGTAATTTTCAATCAGGCACAACTTTTGAACCATAGAATCTTTTTTGATGCAACAAGACTTAAATTAAAGCTTTTAACTTGTACTTTCTTCTATTTTCCATACATTTTTCTGTAAAAATTTTAGTTTTTTTAGTTATTTAAATTCTTATAAACGCTTCTTTTCTCTATATTTTTGAAGAAATGTCTATATCTCCGTCTATAACGCCTATTAGCACAAAAGAAAAAATACGGGTTCTTCTTTTTCATCAAAGAATGATATCCTGCAGTTTCAGTCAAATTCGTGTCCTGGAGGTCAAATACTCTCCTTGTCAGTACGCATGAAGGGCACCGCAAAATTCTTAATCTCTCCCCTAGTGGCTACCCTAGGTACACATCTAGTGAAGAGACCCACTAGATACTCGAGAGTATTCATGCACACGATTTTGTACATGAATACAGCCATAAAATACTGTCTCTTCGTATCAGTACGCAGCCAACCCAGCGCAGCTCTATGAGGAGAAATATAATCGCCCATTCTCACGCCTAATACATATCTCACACATTTTGTAGCCTTTGTATTCGTCTTTTCAACTTCTGTGGAGTAACGAGCAGAACAACTGAGCAGTAGTCGAGATGTGAAAACAGCAGGGTGGTTGCGAGTTGTTTGCACAGAGCCTCAGTGGTATTCCGACGAAAAAACCGTAAGCCGTACGTAGTTCTATCAAACTTTTTAGTCAGTATATTAATGTGTGGCTTCCGTGATAGCTTAGAGTCAAGCACAATACCAAGGCTCGTAATGGCATCAAAGAAAGATACGCCGACACCACCCACAAGCTCAATCGTCCTTGGCTCACCAGCATAAAAGTCGTTAATAAATCGACTGTTGCCAAAAGATGGCCTTAGTTTTGCTTGCATTTAATGTGAGAGAAGCATCGACAGCTCACTCCGACACCGCCTTGGCCGCCCTCTGCAGAATACAAATACCATCATTTACATTCTCATAAGAGACCTGCAGGTCTCGCATGCGTATAAATTTGCAGGTCATCCGCTTACAATAGGTGCTCGACGCAACCGAAGTTGAGCGTGTCACGTACGTTATTAATGTAAAAGCAAAAAAACAGAGGACCCCATACTGAACCCTGCGGAACTTCTACATTGGTTATTAACCAATTCAATTTCTCTTTTAAATGCATGGTAACCATTTGTTTCCTATTTGATAAATAGGAGCTAATTCACTCGAGTGCAGCCCTGGACAACCCCATCGATCTCAGCCTCGCAAGTAGTTTGGAGTGCGAAATCGTGTCGAATGCTTACTAAAGTCAAATAGAAGTAGTAACGTGACGATTTTCTTATCTAGACCTGATCTTATGCCGTCTGTAAGTTTAAGAATGGCAGTCTGAGTTGAGTGATGCTTTCTAAAGCCAGTCTGCATAGAGTCAAATATCTTATGTGTCGAAATGTACTTTTGCAATTGGTCATGGGCAATCTTCTCAAGGACCTTTGAAAGAAAAGATAAGATTGTTATGAGCCTAAAATCTTTAAGCATTGTAAGTGCAGGACACTTTTTTAACGGCACAATGCGTGCACGCTTTCAAAGGCTAGGAAAGACAAAAAAGGAATTGTTCGTGATGTAGTGCAAAAAAGGAATTGAACGTAGTCACAAGATGTTCTCCGATAAATCGTAAAGCTTCGACTATAACGCTCTGCGGGATGCCATCCTCGCTACAAGCCTGTGATGAAAAATGCAAAATTACAAGGACCACATCATTAACATTAATTGACTTGAAGGCAAAGCCACTTTCACTACATTGAGAAAGAATTCTCTTACATACCTCATTATCATCGTGCGGCGAGACTGACGCACTGAAAAGTGAGGATTAAGGTCATCCGAAGTAAATCTATTGAAGTCCCCTTGAGGTCCCGTCAGGAGTCACAGTATCTCTCTAGGTTTCTGCAGTTGCGTAGAACAGTGGGCGAACAGAAGGAACGTGCCAAGACTACAAGCATTCACAAGAGACTGTTTGATGCTCTTACAGATGTCAATGCCTGGAAGGAGTTGAGAGACCTGGGACTACTATCTGGACCTCAAGGGGATTTGAAAGGATTCACTCCAGATGAGCTAAATGCGCACTTTGCTGGGGTGTCGATCTCGCCGCATGAGGATAATGAAGAGTAGTTGAAAATTCTTTATTAATGTAATGGAAGTGGGCTTACCTTCAAACCAATTAGTTTTAATGATGTTGTTCTTGCAATTCCACATTTTTTCTCACAGGCTCGTGGTGAAAATGGCATCCCGCAAAGTGTGATAGTTAAAGCTTTACCATTTATTGGTCAACATCTTGTGTCTCTGTTCAATCCCTCTTTTGTACGGGGGGTCTTTCCTTGCCTTTGGGAACAAGCACGTATTATACCGTTAAAAAAGTGTACTGCACCCAAGACGCCAAAAGATTTTAGGCCTATAGCTATCTTATGTTTTTTTTCAAAGGTTCTTGAGAAGATCACTCATGACCAGTTGCAGGAGTAGTACATCACTTTTAATAAATTGCTTGATCTTATGCAGAATGGTTTTAGGAAGCACCACTCTACATAGACTGATGTATTCAAACTTACAGACGACATAAGATCGGGTTTAGACAGGAAGCTTATCACGTTACTGCTTCTTTTTGACTTTAGCAAGGCATTCGATACATGATCTCTTCCTCTAAACTTCTTAGATCGATGGGGTTTTCCAGAGCTGCACTCGGGCAGATTTACTTCTATTTATCAGGTAGGGAACGAATTGTTTCCACATATTTAAAAGAGAAATCGAATAAGTTAACAACCAATCTAGGAGTTCCACAGGGTTCGCTACTGGAGCTTCTGTTGTTTTGCCTTTACATTAATAACGTACGTGACGTACTAGACTTCGGCTGCGTCGAGCACTTGCTGTATGCAGATAATCTTCAAATTTATACACATGTCCCTTGTGATGATGTGGATGAGGGTATTCGTATTTTACAGAAGGCGGCCAAGGCGGTGTTGGGGTGGGTTGCTTATATTTCTCTCACTTTGAATGCTAGTAAAATAAAAAAGTCCTAGTAGCACAAACGTTGGCGACGTTTGTTATATATACGTATTGGTCTTTTTTGACGTTTTAAAAACGTTAGTGTGCTACTAGGAAGTACTTTAATAACTTAAAAAAATTTTTTTAAAAATCTTTTATCGTTTGAATTTTTGTCATTCCTAGAAAGTCATTACCATTTCATAAAAATCAGTCAACTGATGGATTATTACAAGAAATGTGTTAAATCACCGTGATAACTAATTTTGAAATCATAATTTTTGCGAACAAATTCTTTTTAAGTCCTCTTAATTTCAGTCGAATATTATCATGAATTTTTACAAACACAAATGTTATTTATGCCCCTAACATCTACTGAAATTTAAGTAAATGTTAAGAAATATCAGTATAATATTTAACGCACCCAAAAAAATTTCAAGCATAGTAAATTGATTGCTCCTGATTATTTTCTGCTCACGTTTGGACTGACTGACCAGCTTTGTCCTCCACTTGGAGCTGACAGACGGTATTACCTTTGTTTATGAGCAGTATTGAACGTGCAAACCAATTTTCAACCTTAATAAATTTATTGCATTTTTCATCCGATACGACAACTTTGATAACACACCTGAGGCACCTGTTTTTGATTGCACCTGATTAACCGTAGTATGTGTCTGTATACAACTACTGTAACCAACAATAAAAAAACTAGCCTTAGTAAATTCAGAGAAATCTTTGGGCTTTGGCTCTCTATCTATAACCTGGGTCATCTGTGTTTAACTTCGAAGACTGCCTGGCACGCGCCGAACTAATCGGTCAATACGTTGGTAGCAATTTCCACTAGATAAATAATAATTTTTATACGAAAATTTATTATATACTATGTACTATAGTAAAAAAGCCTGTCAGCCGAAGTACATGCTAAAAAATTACAATAAATTATTTTTCTATGTTGTGTCAAAACATAAAGTTAACTCTTCGACAAACGTAAAGCTTCTGCCGTTCAGCTCAGAGTATTCTGGCCTTACATATCTGCGTTATCAAATACTTTACTAAAAATATAGTGCTAGATGAATACAAATTTATTTCACGGTAGGATAAACTATGAAATGAAGTTAATACTCTTTTCAATATAATTGTATACATGATTAAAATAACATAATTATGATTAATAGAAAATATATTTGCAAAGACCAAAATCATTTGGTTAAATGGAACATTTGAAATATAGAAATATTTATTATAAAGTATTTCCATGTATACTGTAATATAAATATTATTTTAAATGGTGAATTCCCCCATAAAATATAGTATTCGTTAGCTAAAATAATGGTTGTAGGTACGATGGTATATAGTATGAAATACCAAAGACTTTTGAAAAACTGAAAAGAATGTCATTTTATTGAACCTTCTTACAGTAGGGTACAAAAATTATGTAATAAAAAATTTTTTAAGGTAACTTTCTTAATTCAGAAACTTTGAAATAAAAAAAAGTTTTTTAAAAGCAAAATGTATATATATATATATATATATATAAATACTTTTGTTATTTTCAATTCTAGATAAAATAATAAAAGAACCATGCACAAAACTTATGAGAAACGGCCCTCGTTTAAATTCGCTCAAACTTCAGGATTCTGTTATATTTGATGTCCCCATCAAAAGTCCCCATAAATGCACTGTTCAAAAATCAATAGTTTTTAATCGAGGAGCGGTCATTTACACCTAATCGATTCCGAACCTTCAGGAGCGCAAAACAGCATAGAAGTGTTTTCCCATCGTAAAATCAAAAGGTGTGTCTGAGCGTGTACGTATGTCTGCAAATGCACGTGTGCGTGTAAGTGTGCATGTGCGTGTGCGTCTGTGTGTGCGTGCGTGCGCCTGTGTGTGTGTGGATGTGGGTGTGCGTGTGTGTCAGAGAGCGTGCGTGTATAAATGCATTAGTGTGTGCGTGTGTGTGTGTGTGTAAATGCACGTGTGCGTGTATGTGTGCGTGTGAGCGTGTGTGCGTGTTTGTGTATTTGTATAAATGCATGATTGCGTGTGCGTGTGTGTGCGTATGTGTGTATGTGTGCGCATGTGCGTGTGTGCGCGTGTGTGTGTGTATGTGTGTGAATGCATGAGGGATTGTGCTTGTGCATGTGTGTATGTATGTGTGTGTGTATGTGTGTGTGTGTGTGTGTGTGTGTGTGTGTGTGTGTGTGTGTGTGTGTGTGTGTGTGTGTGTGTGAGTATGTGTGTGAATGCATAAGGGTGTGTGCGTGTGAATGCACTTGTGCATGTAGGTGTGCGTGGGTATTTGAGTGTGAGTGTTCGTGTGCGCGCGCGCGCGCGTGTGTGTGTGTGTGTGTGTGTGTGTGTGTGTGTGTGTGTGTGCGAATGCACGAGGGATTGTGCTTGTGCAAGTGCGTGTGTGTGAATGCATAAGGGCGTGTGCGTGTGAATGTGCCTGTGCGTGTGTGTCTGTGTGAATGCATGAGTGCGTGTGCGTGTGCGTGTGTGTGCGTGTGTGTGGTCCATTGCATGTGCGTGTGTGTATAAATGCACGTGTGCTTGTGTGTGTGTTTGTGCGTGTGTGTGTGTGTGTGTGTGTGTGTGTGTGTGTGTGTGTGTGTGTGTGTGTGTGTGTGTGTGTGTGTGAATGCATGAGGGATTGTGTCTGTGTGTTTGCGCGCGCGTGTGTGTCTGTGTGTGTGTGTGTGTGCGCGTGCGTGTGTGTATGCGTGTGCGCGCGCGTGTGTCTGTGGGCGTGTGTGTGTGTGTGCGTGTTTTTGTGTGTGTGTGTGTGTGCATGTGTGTGAGTGCTTGCATCTCTATTTTTCTTATTCTATTCTTTCTTAATTTTTCTATTCATAGAATTTTTATATTTTTCAAAGGTTTTTTTCATTCTTCTCTAATATCAATATGAATAATATCTTGTGGGTCTCTATCCTCTGCTTTTTTCGTTATATTCAGTAGATCCCCGTCTGGATATTTTACATAGGGCTGATGTCTGGCATATCCAAGAAACCATAATACAGCGGTTACGTGAGCACATGTACCTAATGTTCTTGTTTTGCTCTGGCATGTGCACTAATAACCGCATATTACATTATCAATTTCTTCTATTTCTAGTTCATCTGCAATAATATAAGAAATGAATATGTAATGTAAAACAGTATTCCGAAATCTTGAATACAATGGAACTCTAATGAAATTATTTTCGTTCATCGAAAGATCAATTTGTAGCTCCTCATTTTCTTGTTTTTGAAGTTTGTCTTGTATGTATCCTGATGATAGATTTACTTGATATACGCTTAGCGTCAAATCTTGTAAATAATTCAAATCTAGTATTGGAAAATCGGGTACTTGATTCTGTAATCTATTCCATTGACCATGTCAACGTATTAAATTCTCTGATTTAACTTTAGCTTGAACAACGTTAGGTTCGTATGAAAATTCATTTACTTTCTGGACCATGAATTTCTGGGACTCGATACCTGTGACCATTCGTCTGAGACCATCGGTCTCTGCTTTTGAATCGTCCTCGTATGATTATTTGTTAAATAGTGTTATATAAAATTCGATTCTTTAGTTATATACGTATATTTATTAAATAGGTAGCTAGAAGGTTGCGCGCATGCGTAAAGCAGAATAAAATAAATGTGTGAAGATTGGCGTAAAATTGTATTAGTTTTGTTTTAAAAATGCGCTGTACGGTAAATTATGTATTAACTTATTGCCAAAGTAATGTAAAATTTTTTTATTCATTTATATTGTTTTAAAATTATTATATATTGTATTACATCGTCTTCTTGCCATAAGGTTAAATTCAGACCTTAGCATAATACAATTGATATCAATCAATCAATCTCTTTTACCTGATCGAGAAACGTCATGCCGCTAGCACATTTCTTCTTGTTGTCTTTGGTTTAATTTATACCACCTTAAACCAACTAATGTTTTCCATAGAATTAACGTAGGCAACAAGGACCGCGGAGGCGTTGGGGTAAGCGACATTATACTACATATAATTATACGATATAAATTAACTGATAACACATTTTTGTTATAAAGTAAAATAATTCATTAAACAAAAAATGAATATAATGAGATTAATAAAAAATTAATTTAATATATTGAACTTAACACTAAGAATAATAAATTTAATTGAGTCACAAAATCTATATGATAAAAAGAGATAGCAACAAAGGAGGATGTGACACGAACTATATTTCATGCATGGATGGTGGGTATATTAATGACCAAAATAAATCATCCGACCCGACCATGATGTTTAAATGTTAATATGTGTAGTCACTAATTTCCAACGCTAAACCCACTGACCAATCTTCCTATTCAAAATCCTTACGCTAGCCTCGCATGAAAATTATAAATAACTCAAAAATTGCACCTATTATAAACTGCATCCTATGTTATAGAGCCAAAGGACATTTCTCGAGAGGCGAAATGTCATCCTCGAACCCAAATAAAATATATTTTTACTAATCAAATCCAATTCAGCTCAATGCAACATCCCATCATCAGTTATAAAGGAGCAACAAAACGAAAAAATCAGCGAAGAGCAGGAGGAATAAACGAAAGAGGACTCCACTCCTCCTGTGAAGACGATTCATCAGCATCTAGATCACGACTACTACACCTATATTCAAGACTTAATTTTAAGAATTTAGCACATAACTAAATATAGTCCTAATAATTCTATCTTAATCTATATTGTTAGCCAATCGAACTACGACTCCCCACATTCTAGTTTAACCTCCACTCCAGTTCAGTGCTGAAGTCAAAAATTTTTTTTCTATAAATTGCATTTTTGTTGTTACTACAGCTTTTTCTGATCGATCTCTGTTCCTTGTTCCTGCTGGTAAGGTTCTTTGTTGAGGGTGACAAATTTTTAAGTAAGGGAGGGTGTTATGTAACAGAAAATTCAACATTTATTATTTAAAAATTTAAAAATTGAAATTATATAAAATTCAGCTTAACCTAGCATTTTTTTATTTTATATTCTCTTTCTTTGTCTTTCTCATGAAAATTGCATGAAAAAGATAGAGAAAGATAAAATAACGTGGTCCCAACTTCAAACTAATGTATAGTAGAGGCAAGGCATGGAAGAGATAACTCCTATTCCTTCGCTTTAATCAAGAAGAGGGATGGGCTCTCTAGCTTGGAAACGATCTGAAGTGACTAGGCGAGAGAGTCGTGGCATTTGCGTACCATGGGTTCAAGTAAGAACCCGGCAGGCTTCTGGCCTTGCATTGGCTTGAATTTTCTTTTTTTTTCAAGAGTCGGCTGTATAACTCCGTCCTTGTCTAGTCTAATTTTTCGTTGTAATTATTAAATTAAACATTTTTATACAAAAGTAAGAGTTGAGCACTATAGATTTAAGAACGAGCAAACGTTCCTATCCTATGAAAAATTATAAAATTTTCATTAATTTCTTAATTAAGTCTGAAACGAAAAAATAGTTGAATTTAACTTCAATCAAGATCAACTGTTATTCCTTTTCAGACTTGATTCAATAATTAATGAAAATTTTATATTGTTCCATAGAATAGAAACGTTTGCTCGTTCTTAAATCTATAGCGCTCAACTCTTACTTTTGTATAAAAATGTTTAATTTGATAATCATAACGAAAAATTAGATTAGACAAGGGCAGAGCTATACGGCAGACTCTCAATAGACAAAGATGTTAACTTACTAGAACTTGACTTTTAGCTTTTTCATATTTGGGGTTCATTTCTCACATTCTATTTCAATTTTTAGTATTTAATTTATTTCGTTTTCAAATTAAATACAATACGCCGGAGGGGGATTGAGTGTATATTGCTTGACATCTTGAATTACTTGTATATTTTGATTATTTAAAACTTATCTATTATATTATTAAATTCCTCTGAACTAAAGGCAAACATTTCATTAACTTACAATCACAATAAATTCCCCTCTTAATCCATAAAAAAAAATTGAACAAATAGGCCGAAGTATAAAAAAGCAGAAGGTAAATTTTATTTTTTTCTTATCTTTATCCATGTCTTCAACTCGAGCTCTAGTGCAGCTTCAGTAATTTCATACCAAAGTACACCAAAGAAAAAAAAATGGTAAACATCAATTTTCTTTCTTATTATTCTCTTTTTTCTTCATAAATGTAGAAACTGAAAAAATTTTTTTCTTACTTTTTTACAGATGAAACAGAAAATAGTGAAAATAAGAAACGTGATGAGGAATCTCTATTCATGCCTTTATGCTCCAGCTGAAGCTCGAATTCAGGTATCTCACGTGAAAGTAAAAACAGGTTAATTAACGACGTTAATTAATGGGTCGTAAATTGATAAACAATGGCACGCTGTGTGTATAGCGGGAGAATGAGAAAGCGATATAAAGCGACGCGGGCTCTTGACAGCCATTTCGATTACCTAAATTTAGCTATTATTTCAGCTAACGCTGACGAGTGAATTTAAGTTTATATATATATATATATATATTTATTTATTATTAGAGAAGTTGATTACTATACTAAATTGAATTTAAGACATCTGATAAAAATTAAACTTATTTTCCATTGTTTAATTAAAATTTTCTTTTGAATGTGAATGGGTTATGAGAGTGCGCGTTAATTTTAATTTGAATAAATAGGCAAATTCCTTGACTTGACCTGAAAATAAAGGCGTTAATCTTTAGAGGACGGGGAATTTGGAATTTTCAATTTCTCAGTATTTTCTATAAAAAACACAATATGTGTCTCTAATATTGGGAAATACTCATATGTAATGTGTCTATCCATGGTCGAGCCACTATTGTGGCTTTCCCGCCCCCTAAAGGTTAAATATTAAGCTTACATCAAAGTGTTGAATTTGAAAAGTTTTTCTATGTTGTGCCTGTGTAAACCTTTTTAACTTTCAGCTTCGAAAATTTCCCGCTAAACGCAAAAAAATAATATTTTTATAAATTGTTTTTTTTATTTACATATTAATTTTTTTAAATGGGGGGCTTCGCCCCTCCGCCCCCCCACTTACAGCGCCCCAACATGCCATTCTCTCTCTCTTACACCCAGCACTCATGAAAAAAATAGTATGTGAATCTCGTTCGGTTTAGTTGACTATTGCACCACTCGGGCAATGGCGCTACTCGCTACGCTCGTGCGCAATAGTCAATTAAACCTCACTTGTTACACAATATATTATTTTTTTATTATTACATATTAGGTACTTAATTTTATAAACACAAGAGCAGGCCGGAGCAGATTCGATACCAACCGAGAATTGAAAATCCGTTTTTTAATTTTCTTCTACTATACATAATTAAATGCATTAAAATTTAAAATACATTCACCAAATTTATTTCTCTACTGCGCTCGCCAAAAATAATTGAAGTAAATTTTTAAGAATTGAAAATTTTGTACAACAGATGTTTATTAAACTCTAAGTACGGTTACTTACTTTTCATTTAAAATATAGTGAATTTTATGAAAAAAACATCTATTATACAATCATGTATGTATAAAAAATTGCGCTCGATAACGATGTCTTTTGAAAACAGTATAATTATTTTATTTATGATAAAACAACATTTTCCCTTCTCGGTCGATAATCAAAACTGCTCCAGCCTACTCTTAATGCTGGTTTGTTAAAAACAAAAGAATGTTTTACTTTAAACAATAAAAAGTAACCCAAAAAGATATAATTTATAATAAAATACATTGTAGGGTTCAATAAACATATGTTTAATCAAACATAAAATTTTAGAGTTGATAAAAAACTATTAATATTATACTATAAATATTCTGACAATATAATTTTGTTTTTATTAAAATATATTTGATAAAAATTGGTCGTTTTTTATTAATAAAAACAAAATTCTACTTCAAATTTCTTTACCAACACTTATAATTTTGCAAATAATTCGAAAAGATCTTTTATTAACAATCATCATTATTTATAACAAATATATACGGAATTTTCCAAAACTGATATCAAAATTATTACTATTATTTTCACGCGCTACCCTAGATTAAAAAAAGAAACATGCAAATCGGATCATAATCACCAGAGATATTGTTAATTTTCATATGCAATATCAATTTTAACTTTTAAAAATCGTTTTCTATTCTAGCGTGAAGAAAAAGATACCACCGTGCGCATGCTTGCCACCCGTTTATATGCTCTGTTACCTGATATTCGCACTCAATATAAAACGTGAAAAAATTTACAAACAATGATATACATAAGAATTACTTCGTATATATTAAGAGCAGGTCGTATATTTCTGTCCTTTCCAAATCAAAGAATTAATTTTTTTGCAAAAACTAATAATTATAGCAAAAAATAAGGAGATAGTCCCATCTTGTATCATAAAAGGAAATATTCTCTTTGATCAGGAAAAATTATTTTTATTGATTCGTTTTGGAAAAACCTTGAAAAACTTAAAAAATAGAGGTTAGTATGGACAATTCGGTTTTTCAAAGTTTTCTTAAAAACGAAGCGATAAAAATCATTTTTCCTCATAAAAGAAAATATTGATTTTTACTATACGAAATGAGGCTTTCTTCTTATTTTCTGCTACAACTATTAGGTTTTGCAGAAAAATAAATTTTTTTATTAGAAAAGGATAGAGATATACGACCTGCTCTTAATGCCGTTATACCAATAAATAAATCAAATTTTTATAATCGTTTATGATAAAGGTGTCCTACCATTACATACTTAAAAAGTTTGACATCTTTGCAATAATTATTGACTTGGCATCAATTTGAGTTTTCGACTTTTTTTTAATAAACAAATTTTTTTTTTTTTTCTGCCCTATTGGCCCGGGCGCAGCCTGACTTGGCCTAGCACCCGCATCCTTACCACCTCTGTGTGAGGATGTTCCTATCACACATTTTTCCTATTTTATCATGTTTTTCCTATTTTTTATTATCCTATATTTCTTATTCCTAAGCTAATTAATTTTCTAAAACCCACATCCCCGAGAAATCTCTGACTGCCGCGTTTCAAGAGCAGTCGGTAAGTAGATGTCTACGGCCGGTTCCCACATTTACCCAGGCTTTTTAGACCTGTGACGTAGGGAAAACTCCCCCAGGAGAAAACCCACGCCAGGAACATTAACCCATCGTACTCAGAGATTCTTTTGCCGATGAAAAAAAGCCTGAAAAAAATTTCAGGTGTTTTCACCGGGAATTGAACCCCGACCGCTTGGAGCGAAAGTGTAGAGACCGTATAAGGCGTGCGCCTTAGCCGGTTACGCCACTGACGCTCAATAAACAAATTAATTGTTGCTCTTCTTACGGGTCAATAGAGATCAGCTTGAAGGACGATTAAAGACAATAGAAAATCTTTCTTTTCCCAAATTTTTATCAAATTCAGAATGAAATATCTGTGTTTAACTTTAATTTGAAAAATTACATATTTTCTCGGAAAAACTCCATTTTCCGCGAAAATTTAAAAATTTTCGAAAATTGTATACCCATAATCTTGAAAAAAATTTAATTCTGAACAACTTTTTTTGACAAAATTTTTCTCTAAAGTCAAAAGCAGCGCAGTTACTGAAAAAAAAGAAAAAAAAGTCAATTTTTCCATCTTAATTTGTTTATAAACATTTTTCACAACTTTTTGAGATTGCGCATATCGATATTCTTATTATACATATTATCTACAATATATTTCTGCAAAAAACAATAGAATAGCTGATAACAGATTTATCGTTCCATATAATCCTTATTTACTACTCAAATTTAACTGGCATATCAATGTAGAAGTATGTTCAACTGTACATTGTATCAAATATTTGTTCAAATATTGTTACAAAGGTCATGATTGTAGGTTTATTGAAATACGCGATGCAGGAATAAATTTTAAAGAAAATTTTTACAATTTGATTCAAAATGAAAATAATGATAGTAATGAATATGAATATGATGAGATGAAGCAATAATTAATATGTTAATACAAGATATTTGTGTCCCTCAGAAGCTATGCACAGATTATTAGAATATAGTTTACACAAAATGTCTCATTTTATAATATGATTATAAAATTACTACTATTCACAATGAAAATCAGCAAGAAGCATATTTTGAAGGAGGAAAAGACGAATAAATAAAAAAACAAAATTGTTGAAACAACTTTAGCAGCATATTTTAAAATAAATGAAATAGATCGTAGAGCAAAAAATTATACATATTCGGAAATCCCATTGCATTGTGTATTTAATCAAAAATTGAAAGTATGGAATATAAGGCAAAGATTTAACAAACCAATTCTGAACAAAATGTATTTGGTGAATCCAAAAGATCATCAAAGATATTTTATAAGATTATTACTCTTACACGTCAAAGGTGCAGTTTTATTCCAAGATTTACATACTGTCGATGGTATAACATATCCTTCATTTTTCAAGGCTGTTGTAGCCAAACATTTGGTTAATAAAGATGAAGAATGGGATCGATGCTTAGAAGAAGCATCCCAAATAAAGTTTCCTGTTGCTCTTTGTGAATCATTTGCATTTATTTGTATATTTCATAATCTTTTTATTGCTAGAAATTTATATGAAAAATATAAGCATTTTTTATCATCCAAAATATGAAAAAAATGTAGATAAAAATATAGCATTAAATATTATTGAAGAAAATTAAAAAATTAATGGATATTGTTCAAGTAATTTTAATTTGCCAGATATATCAACACATATTGATGATTTATGCACATCTATCGATACAACAGAATTTTCTATAAAATATGACATGTTAAATGATTTACAAATTAAAGTAAATACATTAAAATATCAACAAAAAATTCTTTGCGATAACATTTTAAAATGTTTAAGAAAAAAGGAAAGCAATTGTATTTTCATTGATGGGCCAGGTGGAAGCGGAAGAAGTTATTTACTTAACGGTTTAATAAATTATTTAAATTTTTAAAGTACATCATTTTTATGCGTTGCTTGAACAGGAATTGCTGCTAATTTATTAAAAAATAGAAAAACAATATACAGTACATTCAGATTGCCACTGAATATCACAGAGTCTACAACATTATTCAATAGAAGGTAAAAAATTAAAAGACGTACAAGTAATAATATGGGATGAAATATCCATGACATCAAAATATGCTTTTGAAGCAGTTGACCGTTTGTTTCAAGATTTATGCGATGTTAAAGAAATATTTGGTGGTAAATATCACTTGTATCAGGGGATTTTAGATAAGCATTACCAGTTGTAAAAAATGGCAGTCACACTGAAGTTATTGAAAATTCTGTCAAGAACAGTTATTCGTGGGCAAAAGTTAATTGTCTGACATTAAATCAAAACCTCAGGGTATCCAACGATGACAACAATTTTAGAGAATGGTTATTGAATGTAAATTAATCACCAACTTTAAATTAATATCAAAAGTTCGTGCTATTATTATCCTTTTAATAAATTCAAATTTCTATGACAGCCTTTGTAATGGAACACGACTATCAATAAGTATGCTAGTGGAATATTCAATTCACGCTGAAATTTTAAATGGGAAAAATACAGGAAAATTAGTTTTGATACCACGAATAACATTATCTTTATCCAAAGAAAAAATTCCATTTAATATGTGTCGTAAACAGTTTCCTTTACGATTAGGTTTTACTATGACAATCAACAAATCCCAAGGACAATCCTATAATCATGTTGGTGTATACTAACCAACCCCAGTATTAAGAGGCGACCGTATAGCTCTGTCATTGTCTAATCTAAATTTTCGTTATAAATCATAAATTAAATATCGTTATACAAAAGTAAGGACATAGCCCAATAGATTTCAGGATGAGCAAACAACCCTATTATATGAAAAAATATAAAATTTTCATTAATTTTTGAGTAAGATCTGAAACAGAAAAACAATTGAACTTGATAGCTGCTTTTTCGTTTCAGACCTCACTCGAAAACTAATGAAAATTTTATATTTTTTCATATAATAGGATTGTTTGCTCATCCTGAAATCTATTGGGCTATGTCCTTACTTTTGTGTAACGATATTTAATTTATTAATAATAACGAGAATTCAGATTAGACAAGGACAGAGCTATACGGCCTCCTCTTAAGACATGGTTAATTATAAGTTGCTTTATCAAGAGTTAAGAATGGAAAAAATTTAAAAGTTTTACTGCCAAATAATGCGAAAATAAAACCTAATGAATTGTAAAATAAAGACAAAATTTATACTAAAAATATTGTATATAAAGAAATATTATTAATAAAATAAGAAAAAATACGAACAATAAAGTAATGTCAATCTTAATATAACATTATAAAAATGCAAAATAATTGTTATAACAAATATCTACAAAACAATGATTTGATGACCATAATTAAAGATTGTTGAAAAAGTTAAAACACTTAAAGAGAACCAAATCGATGTTCTTATTTAGTGCCGCCCTGGTCAGGTAAAAGAAATGCGAATAATGAACGTTGAATGTTTATAATAATATATTTATTGTAAGATTCTCTTATATTTTATTTAAATTAAAGTCAATAAAATGATTTCATTTAAGTATAAATTGACTCAACATACAATATCGAAACTCAGAGAAACTTATGTGTACCTTTATTCGGGTTCTACCGAGCAAAGGAATTTATAATTTAATAAAGCCTAGTAAGCAAACAGCGTAGAGAAAAGAATTTATAATACAATGGATCCCTTTATTATTTCGCGCGATATTTATAATGACTTTAGTAGCCGCGAACAGAATATTATTTCGCCGATAAAAGCACACACAAACTTCGTTGAGTTTAACTCGAGAATATTCGTTTCGTGTTACTAACGTTGAACTTAAGAAACATAGGGGTACCCCTTGCTTCTATCTCTCTTTTTTTCGAGACTTCGAATTTATATTAAATAATCGCTCGTGTCTACATGCGCTAAGCCAGTGTTGAACATTAGGTATGCGTTATTTAACATTCGTGAAATATATTTTCGTTTTACGATTCGTATTCCTCATCAAACACACATCAACCAAATATAATTTCAATGATTTGTTTTCGACATAAGATAATTTCTTTGTATTTTGGCCGTAGCCAGATGTATTTGTATTAACGGTAAGGTTGCTTAATGCCAAGATTAGAACATCAAACGAACCTTAGTTAACTTTAATTTATGAGGAAAAGTATCGTTTCTTTCATTTATGGAAATAACGAAACTTATGTCCCTTTTACGCTACTGTAATTTAAAGAAAGAAAAAAGATTCTAATTGGTTTAAATGAGGAATACCATCGATCTACGAATAAATATATACTTAAATTACGTGGTGAAGCCACTTACAAAATTTATTTGTCGTTTATTCTAACACGGGCACAGCCACGCGTGTTAAAATTATGATATATTAATCTGTAGTTTATGATGTATTTGTTTTAATTTAGTGTAAGACTTGTATGTGCGGAGATAATCCGTATGTAGCCGGCACGCCATGACCGACTACTTCGGGATCACTTGCTTGTGTAAGAAGGAGACTAGGAAATGGAAAATTGTTGGATGATAAACCTGGGCCTCTTGTTGCCTTTTAGAATTCATCAAATTATTTTACGACTCGATTTTAACAGACTTGCAAAAATTTAAAGGATATTTCTCCTATACAAACATTTGCAAGTACTCAATTAAATTAGGCAGGCAGAAGAGTGACTCTTCTCTACATTTTTCTTCTTCTCGTAAGCTCGCATTCGAGCCGCCAACGCTCGATTCGCCGCTATTCCTAAACCACACAGCATCAACGCGCTCCCACTTCTCATACTTGTGCGTAGTGTCAATGCTGTAACAAATATTAGTTCTATATTATATTGAATCTCGCTTTAAGAGGAGGTCACGTAGCTCCGTCCTTTTCTAATCAAAGAATTGAATTTTTTACAGAAACTGATAATTTTATCAAAAAATGAAGAGAAAGCCGCATCTCGTAATAAAAAAAGCAATATTTTCTTTTATAAGAAAGAATTAATTCAATTGCTTCGTTTTCAAGAAAACCTTGAAAAACTTAAATCATAGAGGTTAGGGTGGACAATTTGGTTTTTCAAGGTTTTCTTGAAAACGAAGCAATAAAATTAATTCTTTCTTATCAAAGAAAATATTGCTTTTTTTGATACAAGATGCGGCTTTCTCTTCATTTTTTGATAAAGTTATTAGTTTTTGTAAAAAAATCATTTCTTTGATTAGAAAAGGACAGAGATACGTGACCTCCTCTTAACCGTGTGCGCTCTTTATAATTAATTAGACATGTGTTTGTGCTTACGATGGGCGTAGCCACGCGCGAGTATAAGAGCGCGTTCGGTACTTTTAGGCTACCCCACCTCGCTCTTATTATAATTATGGACATAGTATATGAATGTATAATCTCACATTATATATTCAAACAATAAAATATAATCATTAACTACAGTAATACAGTACCCTGCAAAAGTTTTCGGAAAAATTTTTTAAGAAAGGTAATTCTTTAAATAAAAATATCTCCGGTCGTATTGGTCGTAGAATAAAAAACAAAAAATAAAATTAAAGTAGAGATCAAATACTAACTTATTATGGATAGCAAAATTTTTTTAAATTTGTTTTTTCTATTTTTTATACCATTTTGAAAATTTTGAAAACTTTCGAAATTTTTAAATTTTGTTCAATCACTTGTATCTTTTAAAAAAATGAAGCTATGCAAAAAATTCAAACGAAAATTAAAAGATATCGATGAAATCTAAAGGTTTTCACTAAGGTTATTTTTTCTGGGATGACTTTTTAAAAAGTTAGATGTGATTGAATATTACCGCTTAGTAATTAATAATGTTTAGTTTTCTTCATAATTCAACATTTTTTTTGTAGTCAACATATAAATTACATTAATTTCTATATTTGTATAATACTTAATGTTAATAACAAACTTTAAAATAAGTGAATTTTTTCATAAAATTGTTATTTTGCGTTCTATTACAAATTATATAAAAAATGTTAAGAGTTGTTTAATAAATTAATTTCTTACTATGTCTATATTTAATCACGTCTAATTTTTTAAAAAGTTATCCTAGCAAAAATTAATCTTAGTGGAAACTTTTAGGTTTCGTCGATATTTTTCAATTTTCGTTATTTTTGAATTTTTTACATAGCTTCATTTTTTAAAAAGATACAAGTGATTAAACAAAATTTAAAAATTTCGAAAATTTTTAAAATTTTCAAAACGGTATAAAAATTAGAAAAAACAAATTAAAAAAATTTTGCTATCCATAATAAGTTAGTATTTGCTCTCTACTTTAATTTTATTTTTTGTTTTTTATTCTACGACCAATACGACCGGAGATATTTTCATTTAAAGAATTACCTTTCTTAAAAAATTTTTCCGAAAACTTTTGCAGGGTACTGTATTTATAAAAAATATCTTACAAACAGATGCAAAATTTCAGAAAAAATGTGCGTTGATAAAAAAAATGAACAATATAAACTTTATGTTACAAAATTAAGTTCAATATAAAGAATCTAAATTAATTAAATGCCATGAAAGTTTATTCGTAGTTGAATATTACCCCTATAAAATAAAAATAAATTAAACATAAGAAAACAGTTTTTCATAGTGTAAAACACCAGAGTTAACTTAGATTGGAAACATCTAACTCCAAAAAATAGATTATTTTTTAATTTTGTATATTTATTTTTTTTTAATTATTAATTAGATTTAATTGATTGCTAACATTATCAAAATTATTCTATAAATTACAAATTTGCTTAGCTTCTATATAATTTAAAATAAAAAGTCGTTCAATTTTAATTACTTTATACACTTATAGAAGTTATGAACTGTTTTATTTATTAATTGTTGTCTCTACTTTTATTTCAACATTTTTTTAATAATAACCATTTTCTTAAGTTTTTATCTATTTAGAATGCGCTGTAATAATCGGCTGCATATGGAGATGCGCTGTAAGAATCGGCTGCATATGGGAATACGCTGTAATAATCGGCCGCATATGGAAATGCGCTGTAATGATCGGCTGCATAGGGAGTTGCGCTGTAATAATCGGCTGCATATGGGGGTGCGCTGTAATAATCGGCCGCATATGGGAATGCGCTGTAATGATCGGCTGCATATCGGGATGCGCTGTTATAATCGGCTGCATATGCAGATGCGCTGTAATAATCGCCTTTATATAGAGATAGGCTGTAATAATCAACTCTACATAAAAATACGCTACATATTAAGTCATGCTTTTCAAATTAATGTTTTATAAAAGAATTCAAAACGCGCATGTGAAATATAGAGGTATCGTTATGGTGCGTTAGGGTTTTTTTGTTAAGTTTCTTGTTAATTTTTGTGTTATATTTATACCATGTTTCGGAGAGGTTGGCGAGCGGAGCGAGCAGGGGATACTATCCCTAGTATATATAAATATATATATATATATATATATCTATTTTTGTTTGTATTTTTGCCCTTATACACATATGTTTTTTATTCCTTAACATATATTTTTTAATTTATATACACTGTTAAAAATATTCTTAAATTTAATACATATTTAAGATACAAATGTATCTTAAATTTAAGGATACTAGTGCATTCAGCACGCGAAGCGCGCGGTGCATTAGATATCTCATCTGAATAAAATTAATTTTTTAATTCGTCATAGATTTTTTTCGTATAATTTTTATCAATAAAATACAGCAAGTTTAGATTTATTTAATCATAAGAATATGCTGCATTAAAACAGATCTAGTTTTAATGCAGTGAGATTAAATTTATACTTTATTTTTAACATTAATATAAAACAAAAGCAAAGCTTTGTATATATGAAAAACTAAAACGTCGAATCGCTGAACCAAACGGTTGAAGGTGCGCACTCAGACTGGACGAGACGAGTCGACAGATAGTAGACTGGGACCAACACTAGAGAAGAGTGGGGATAAATTCATGGCTACATGAATTTCAACCTATATACAAACTGAGCGCCCTGCGCCATACCCAACACTCCCTCTCGCAGTAGCTCAGCCTTACTTCTTATCTGAAACAAACAATAAATTACATTCAAACAAAATATTTTACTCATCATAATTTAATATTAATCTCATCAATTTATTGTGTAAGTCAAAAGATAGAGGTTTGGTAAAAATATCTGCTATTTGATCTTTTGAAGGTGTCCACTCTACTTTAACTAAGTTTCTTGTTCTACATTCTCTAACGTAATGTTCTTTAACTTCAATCATATGACTTAGTCTTTTACTGCAGCTAACTTTAGAACTTTGAATTGCAGCATTGTTGTCACACCATAAGATCATTGGCAGTAAGTCGATATTTATAACTAGTCTAATTGAATTCTGCAATGATACCATTTCTTGACATGCTTCACTCATTGAAACATATTCGGCCTGGCATGTTGATAGTGATACGTAACGTTGTCTATGCGTTTTCCAAGCAATAGGGTCCTTGAATAATCTTATCAAATAACCACTGGTCGTTAAGGCTCCTTTGGCATCAGCAAAACTTGCATCAGAATATCCATGCATTTCTTCGGTTTTCCCTCTGAAAATGATTCCTTTATCTTTTGTAAATTGCAAATAACTACAGACTCTTTTAACCATGTTCCATTCGTTCATGCTAGGTTTGGATTGATGTCTACTTAAAACATTTACCGTCTACATAATATCTGGTCTAATTGTATTTGCTAAGTATAATAGAGATCCTACTGCTTCACGATATGGTATGTTTTCCATAGTCAGCTGATCTGATTTTTTCTCTGAATATTCTTCTCTCTCTCTTCTAATTTTATTTGAGACTCGGTCAGTAACCATAGGTGTCCTTTGTGGTCTGATCTCTAAAAATCCCAGTTTCTTCAGCAATTTAGTAATATATTCTTCAAGAGTTAAGGTTAGAGTCCTGTTACGCCTGTCTCGTTTTAGTTTAATTCCTGAGAAGTTTCTTGGTACACCTAAATCTTTCATTTCAAATTCTTGCATCAATTTACATTTTATCTCTTCTAATTTTCTTACATCATTGCTAGCTATAAGCATGTCATCCACATATAACAGTAATATTAAGAAATTATCACCATTCATCCAAGTAAATAGACAAGGTTCAGTTTCGTGCGTCGTTGATCCAATTTTGTTTGCTGTCTGGACAAAACGTTCGTTCCATCTCTTTGGACTAATCTTAAGTCCGTACAATGCCTTTTCTATTTTACAAACTTTTTGTTCTTTCACTTCATCTGTGACTATTAGTCCATCCGGTATTTCCATGTAAATCTCTTCATCAATAGTGCCATTCAAGAATGCAGTTTTTACATCAAGCTGGCATACATCTAGGTCATATTTATTAATAATGGCAAAACATGCTCTAATTATTTGCATTCTTGAAACTGGTGCATACGTTTCACTTAAATCGTAGAAATTTTTATCCTTAAATCCTCGAATCACTAGTCGTGCTTTGTATTTTATTTCACCAGTTGATTCTGTTTTACATTTAAAAACCCATCTAGAATCTATAATGTTACTTCTTATACCATCAGTTGAGGTTGATCTTTTTACTATTTTCCAGACATTATTTTTGTCCATGGATTTTAATTCTTCTTGAACTGCTTCATTCCAATTTTCTTTGTCAGATGAGGCCATTGCTTCTCTGTATGAAGCTGGATCACGATGTAGATGTGCTTGAAAAGCATGATGAGTTTCTTCTTCTGATTTTTCTTTTCTTGGTCGGCCTCTTTTCCATTTCTGTTCTCCCTCTATTTCTACTTGTTTTTCTTGTGCATCTTCCTTTTCATTTTGCTGTGTAAACCAATTTTCTTGATTTATTTCCGATGGATTAGGCCATTCTGTTAATTCATTTTTAGCATGAATATCTTTAAATGCTTTCGACTCATCAAACTTCACATCTCGACTTTCATAATATTTTCTTTCTTTAGGATCAAAAAAGATGTATCCTGTGTCCGTATAACCAATAAAAATAACTCGTTTTCCTAGTGGACTAAATTTTGGACCAGTTTTCCTTTGAATTTTGATGTAAGCAGCGCATCCAAATCGTTTTAGCTGCATTAAGTTGATTTTAGCTTCTGGATTAAGTTTTGTTAAAGGAGCAACTAAATCATTGGATTTGTGAGGCGTACGATTGTAAACATGTGTAGCTGTTTTTAACGCTAGGTCCCACATGTTTTCTGGAACTACTGAATCAAAAATAAGAGCTCTAACCTTCTTTTGAATAGTTTGGTTAAAGCGTTCTGCTACTCCATTGTGTTGAGGAGTGTCAGGACTGGCTAGCTGTTGTAACGTTTGGCCTTTTTGCCTCGAATAGATCTTGATATCGTAGGCGTCAGACTTTTAGAGGGCGCTGCAGATGTTGATTCTCGGAGGCCAAAGTTCAAACTTACATACTAAACTAACCTAACCTTATTGAATTAATAAAATTAATAATAAGAAAAATAATAAAGAAATAAATTAAAAGAATGAAATTTGAATGCTCAAAAAAAAGTAATAATAATAATTAAAAGAATTAAACATAAATAAATGGTACAAAGCTAATCTATCCTTACGTACTAAGTGATAACGATAATGAGAGGAAGCAGGATGGGTACTGCGGACTGGTGATTAAGTTTAGACACGATAACTTTGGGTTTAAACTTAAACTATTTTTTTCCTTTTATGTTTATTAATAAAAATAAAAAGAATAACAAAATAATTACAACGCCGATTAAATAATACTGAATAACAAAAATAAAAATTATAATTGTGTGTAATAACGTTTCGCACGTTGAAAAAGAAAAGAAAAATCTTTAGTTATCTTCTTGACCGCTAGGTGGCGCTAATTCGTATTTATCGGCTGTAACAAATAAAACAAAAGAAATAATACAATGGTTAATTATATAACAATATAGACTCGGCGGGTAAATTCGCGACCTACTTTATCGACGGAGTTCGACGCGGTCGGTAACGGAGCCAAGTAAGGTAATACAGGAGAACTAGGATGGTAACCCTCTAAACCATAACTGGAGAAGAGGGGGGAGGCTTTTGGTCGGAGACCAACGGAGGACTCTACCCCGACCAGCGATGGTGGAGGTAGTAGCTAGGAGTCAGTGTCGGGCAACCCCACCCTTACACTGACGGATGGATAGGAGACTATGCCGGGCAATCCCACCCTTGCATAGCTTGAGACAGGAGTATAGGTAAGGATAACTCCCACTGTGCCGAGCAACCCCACTCTTGCACAATGGAAGGGGAGAGAGTCTGTCCGCTGGCTCGGCGGCTCGCTTATATATGCTACGGAGCTCGCTATTCCCGTTGCGGGAGTAGCGCGTCGTAGCGGCTAAGCGCAAGTACTAAGTCTAGCGCGATTTTTGAATCGTCGCACTGTAATTCTGCTCCAAATTTATTCAATACATCTGCGGTGCTACCTCCAGTGAATTCCGTTCCTTGATCGCATCTTAAATAGCAAAACTTTGCGTCTTTTCCAATTAAATTCCTCGTGCTGACAATGAATAAATCTAGACATTCTTCCGCTTCAGATTTATTTTTAACTGGATATGCCATAGCCAACCTAGAAAAATCATCGACAAACACCACTATAAAGCGATAGCCTTTTGGATAACTTTTTGGACTAATTGGTCCCATTGTGTCACTGTGTACTATTTGTAAAGGAGCGATCGCTCTCTTTCTCGTTGATGAGAAGGGTAGCCTATTAAACTTTGAAATATGACAAATTTCACAATTTAGTATTTTCTTATCGAATTGAATTCCTTTGAGCCCCTTTAGATCTGGATTTTGTTTTTGAACTTCTTTGAGATACTCCAATGAGGCATGGCCTAGTCTAATGTGCCAGAGATTGGCTAGATTGCCCCTTTCAAGACAGTTATCTGTATTCTCATCTAGTTTATCCAAATCATTTTCTTCTGGTATTAGTCCCGTAGTAAACTTCTTATCATTAGTTGTTTCATGGGTATCAGTAGTTTGAAAGAATTCTCCTTCGTCATCAGCTGGTATCTCTCTCCCTCTGTTTTCTTGTTTCTTAGTAGCACTTCTAGTTAGATATTTATGTTTATTGTTTGCTACATACGCTATTATGTTTGTCGAGTTGTCCGTCTTGTTGTTAACTTCATCGTTAGGTTGAAATTCAATGATCCAGAAAAGGTTTGTTATAAATTCCTGATAAAAATATTTCATTGGAACGTGGATCTGAAATTTCTATTGTTTGACTGTCCAGATAAATGCCAAATCCTTGTTCTATAAACTTCCTCAACGACAACAAATTTTCAGCTAAAGATTCTGCATGAATTACATTTTCTAATTTGATTTCTTTTCCGTCTATTGATATTAATTCTATATCACCAACTCCCTTTGATTCTACATTCACGGATTTATTTTTATTTGCACATCTGATTTGTGATCGTTGATCTGTATTTAATGTTTTAAAAATTAATCGCGAATTTTACATATGCTGTGATGCTCCCGAATCAGCTATAAATCTTATTAATTTATTCCCATCTATATTTTTATTAAATCCCTCATAATCGTTTGTAAATAATGAATTATTCTCACCTGTTGTTATCGTTTCATTTTTCTTGTTTCCTTTGCTTTCGGATTTAGTACTATAACCTGTATTATAACCTGTACTAACGCGACCTCTGTTTTTACCACGATAGCTTGCCCTGCCTCGATCTTACTTACGTCGTTTCTCATCAAAATTATCTAATTTCTGATTACTTTTACGCTTATTGTTTGGTCTGTTGAAATTTTTATAATTATGATTACCTCGTCTGAATATTTTATTATCATACCTTTTATCGTCTCGCTCATCTGACTTGTCTTGATTGTAAGGACAATTAGCTGCAGTGTGTCCTTCACACCGTCTACATTTGTAGCACATCAAGCCCTCGTTGCGACACTCGTAGGCATGGTGCCCTAGGACGCCACATTTAAAGCATCGGTCCTTCTGAGTGGTGTGCATGGCAGCGGCTCCTTCTTCCCTTGTCCTGGAACCTTCTCTCCTTCTGTCCATCATTTTCATCGCGTCTAGCTGTAAGATATAATTTTTCATTTGTTCATAATCGAAATCCTTTCCTGTATTATGTTTATGCAAAAAGTTAGTTTGTTGCTCGAAACTATCTAGTTTTATTTCTACCTTTTTATCAGATATTATTTTAATTTTTCTCTCACCTAAATCATTTACACGCTTTTCTAATTCCTTTTTCTCATCTAAGTCATCCCTTTTAGGAACCCGGGTACGGTAAATAAGAGACGCGCCAATAAGGTCATAAAATTCAAGTGTCGAAATAAGAGCGGCTTCCTCTGCTGGTGACAGTGTACTTCTAGGGTATACAAAAACTTCGTTTCCTGGCCCATTCAACGTGATCCTTGATGATGTAACCGTGATATAAAACTCCGTATCCGGGTACTCCTCAGACAGTTCAAAATTGATATCGATTGTCCTCATTAAAAGTATGAAGTCCTTTTGAACTGAAATGTACATTTTTATTAAGTTTCTTCCTTTTCTATATTTAATTTATTGTGCGTAAACCGTTAATATTGTTTCAAAACAAAATTTAATTGAGTTGAATTTTTAAGTATAATTTATCTTATTTTCTTATCTAAGTTTTAATTTCTCTGTTCTAATTAATCATTTCCATTTAATTATTTATAATTTAATTAATTTTTTTAATTAATTTTAAACAATCAAAATCTATTATCTAATTTTAACAATTCCAATTAATTATTTCAATTTAATCTAGTTTAAAACAAATAAAAATCTAAATCTATTGTCTAATTTAACAACCTTTAATTTACGAGTACTCGTATTTATTTTAATTTTCAAAATTTTATTTTGAGACTGTAAGAAAACAGGTCTGCAACACGCTACGTCATATTAACGCAATGTCTTTACGACAGTACGCTGTCAAGCGCTGCTATGCTTTCCGATATAATCTGAACCCTTCTATATGCGCACATGCTCTCTCTGTCAAATACCACAACTCTCTCTATAACCCTCTCTCCCTCTCTCTCTTTCATGCTTTATTCACTCACACGCACCCGCGAACACACATACATTTCAAAGACGTGTCGCCCCTATTTTACGATCGTGCGCGCGCATTCATTCTCAATATCTCGCTTTTGTGGGCCCACGCGCGCGTTTTGTTTTTCAGCAGCGCTTGAGCTTCTTTGTGACGGCGCGAAGTTTCCACGAATTCTATGCTCAAGAAACAAAAATTTGAAAACTAACGGTTTACGCTTTTGTTAAGAAAATATTTTTTATTTGATTTTTCTCTTTCTCTTATTTTTATAAAGAGAGCTTTTCACAAATATAATTGCACTCACGATCCCGTCAATTCACTCATAATAACAAAAAAATATTTCTTTTATATTAATCTAATTTGAATTTATTCACTTCGTATTCACTTCCCGTCGATTTACTCTTTTGCTTTATTTTCCCAATCTAATTTATATGTATAAATGTACACATCTTACCTTTCTCCTCCATTTCCTTATCACTACTGCTTTCTCCTTTTTGAGACATTTTCCAAATCACACACTTATTAGATACACAGTATATGAAAGTTTTATTTGTATAAAACAAGAAAGCTGAGAATAAGAATTTAAAAGTTCACTTTTATGCGCAGCGGAAGCGGACCGGGCACATAACCTATTGAAATTATAACAGTTTTTATGGTGATTTCAAATAAAACACAGATTTTACTAAAACACCTTATTAAGTACAGTTTATTTAATACAAGAAATCCTTCTAATTTAAACAAAAACAATTCTAATTACAGATCTAGTTTTAATGCAGTGAGATTAAATTTATACTTTATTTTTAACGTTAGTATAAAACAAAAGCAAAGCTTTGTATATATGAAAAACTAAAACGTCGAATCGCTGAACCAAACGGTTGAAGGTGCGCAATCAGACTGGACGAGACGAGTCGACAGATAGTAGACTGGGACCAACGCTAGAGAAGAGTGGGGACCCACACAGCATGAAATATTGCAGTGAAACTTTCACTGAAATATTGTGCTGAAATATTGTCACAAGATTGCAGCAATATTGTCTTAACATTGCTAAGAGGTTTCATGAAACATTTCAGTGTGATATTGCTGCAAACTTGCTACAAGGTTACAGAAAATAATTCAAGCAATATTGCAAGGAACCTTTCATGAAAGGTTGCAGCGAGGTTTCTGCAAGGTTTTATAAAACATTTCATAAAATATTGCAAGAAACCTTTCATGAAAGGTTGCAGCGAGGTTTCTGCAAGATTTTAGAAACAATTCATGAAATATTGCAAGAAAACTTTCATGACATGTTTCAGCGACGTTTACAGCAAGATTGAGAAAACATTTCATAGAATATTGCAAGAAACCTTTCATGATAGGTTGCAGCAAGGTTTCTGCAAGATTTTAGAAATATTTCATGAAATTTCGCAAGAAACCTTTCATGAAAGATTGCAGCGAGGTTTCTGTAAGATTTTGGAAATATTTCATGAAATATTGCAAGAAAACTTTCACGAAAGGTTGCAGCGAGGTTTTCAGCACGATTTAGAAATTATTTCATGGAATATTGCAAGGAACCTTTTATGAAAGGTTGCAGCGAGGTTTCTACAAGATTTTAGAAATATTTCATGAAATATTGCAAGAAACCTTTCATGAAAAGTTGCAGAGAGGTTTCTGTAAGATTTTAGAAACATTTTATGAAATATTGCAAGAAAACTTTCACGAAGGGTTGCAGCGAGGTTTCTGCAAGATTTTAGAAACATTTCATGAAATATTGGACAAAAGCTTTCACGAAATGTTTCAGCGAGGTTTTCAGCAAAATTTAGAAAACATTTCATGGAATATTGCAAGGAACCTTTCATGGAAGGTAGCAGCAAGTTTTCTGCAAGATTTTAGAAATATTTTATGAAATATTGCAAGAAACCTTTCATAAAAGGTTGCAGCGCGGTTTCTGCAAGACTTTAAAGACATTTCATGAAATATTGCAAGAAAACTTTTATTACATGTTTCAGCGGGATTTTCAGCAAGATTTAGACAACATTTTGATGGAATATTGCATCGAACTTTCTATGAAAGATTGCAGCGAGCTTTCTGCAAGATTTTAGAAACATTTTATAAAATATTGCAAGAAACCTTTCACGAAAGGTTGCAGCGAGGTTCCTAGCAAGATTAGGGGAACATTTTACGAAATATCGCAAGAAACCTTTCATGAAAGATTGCAGCGAGGTTTGTGTAAGATTTTAGAAATATTTCATGAAATATTGCAAGAAAACTTTCACGAAAGGTTGCAGCGAGGTTTTCAGCACGATTTAGAAATTATTTCATGGAATATTGCAAGGAACCTTTTATGAAAGGTTGCAGCGAGGTTTCTACAAGATTTTAGAAATATTTCATGAAATATTGCAAGAAACCTTTCATGAAAAGTTGCAGCGAGGTTTCTGTAAGATTTTAGAAACATTTCATGAAATATTGCAAGAAAACTTTCACGAAGGGTTGCAGCGAGGTTTCTGCAAGATTTTAGAAACATTTCATGGAATATTGGACAAAAGCTTTCACAACATGTTTCAGCGAGGTTTTCAGCAAAATTTAGAAAACATTTCATGGAATATTGCAAGGAACCTTTCATGGAAGGTAGCAGCAAGTTTTCTGCAAGATTTAAGAAATATTTTATGAAATATTGCAAGAAACCTTTCATGAAAGGTTGCAGCGCGGTTTCTGCAAGACTTTAAAAACATTTCATGAAATATTGCAAGAAAACTTTTATTACATGTTTCAGCGGGATTTTCAGCAAGATTTAGACAACATTTTGATGGAATATTGCATCGAACTTTCTATGGAAGATTGCAGCGAGGTTTCTGCAAGATTTTAGAAACATTTCATGGAATATTGGACAAAAGCTTTCACAACATGTTTCAGCGAGGTTTTCAGCAAAATTTAGAAAACATTTCATGGAATATTGCAAGGAACCTTTCATGGAAGGTAGCAGCAAGTTTTCTGCAAGATTTTAGAAATATTTTATGAAATATTGCAAGAAACCTTTCACGAAAGGTTGCAGCGAGGTTCCTAGCAAGATTAGGGGAACATCTTACGAAATATCGCAAGAGACCTTTGATGAAAGGTTGCATCAAGGTTCGTGCAAGATTTTAGAAACATTTTACGAAATATTGCAAGATACCTTTTATGAAAGGTTTCAACGAGGTTTCCAGCAAAATTTGATGAATATTTTATGAAATATTACGAGGTATCTTTTGTTAAAAGTTGCAGTAAGATTCCTGCAAGGTTTTTGACAAGATTTCTAAGATATCACAAAAAACATTGCTATGTACATTTCGCCAATGGTTATTACCATATTTTTGGCAATCTTTATAAAATATTCCAGAAAAGCGTTTCACGAAAAGTATCAGCAAAGTTTCATGAATAATTTCAAAACGAAATTGCAGCAAACCTTTCATATACAGTTTCAACAATAATTCCGCAAGTTTTTATAAAAGATTCTAAGAGCTGTCCAGATTCGCTGTTCTTGCCTTATATTTGGTTTCCTGTTATTTACTCAAGTATTTATTGCTGTGGTTGTATTGTAAACGGGAAGTTGAGCGCAATAAGTATGCTATTATTATAAATATTTATGCGTAGGGTAAAAAAATCCATCGAATTGTTATTGAAAAAAGTAAAGATCGCATAAATATTAGAAACAATACCTTTCATTTCAATATTCTCTACTTTTCTCAAAAACGATGCTGAGGATTTTTTTCTTCTTGTGCAGAAATATTGATAATAATACTATTGCGCTGAACTAGTAATTTATAGATAGAACGATTGATACTTAAGCAAATAAGAAAAACTTTATCACACAAGGATAGAAAATCCTGCCTACTATTAAATATTACTGCAGCAAGCTTTTGGCAAGATTTAAGAAATATTTCGCAAAATATTGCAGCAAACCATACGGAAAGAAAGGTATGAGCGTTGTTCGCGGCAAAATTTGGGAAAAATTTCATGAAATATTACGAGAAACCTTTCATGAAAGATTGCTGCAAGGTTTCTTGAAATGTTGCTGCTAGGTTTTCATGAAAGGTTGCTGCGGGGTTTTTAGAAATATTTCAACCGGGTTCTAGCGCGGACATATAAATGTTGCTGCAATAAGTCATAAAAGGTTGCTACGAGGTTTTCTGCAAGGTTACGGCGTGATTTTCTGAAAAATTGCTGTGTGGTTGCTTGAAATGTTTTTGCTATTTTTTCCGCAAGATTCCCGTGAGGTTTCTTGAAATGTTTCTGTTACATTTCCTGAAAGATTGCTGCGAGGTTTCCTGCAAGGTTGCGGCGAGGTATTCTAAAAGATTGCTGCAAGGTTTCTTGAAATGTTTCTGTTACATTTCCTGAAATATTGCTGTGAGGTTTTCATGAAAGGTTGCTGCGAGGTTTTCTGAAAGATTGCTGCGAGGTTTTTAGAAATATTTCAACCGGGTTCTTGCGCGGACATATGAATATTGCTGCAATCTTTCATGAAAGGTTGCTGCGAAGTTTCGAAACTTTCATGAAACCTTGCAGCAACCTTGCAGCAATCTTTCATGCTGTGTGGGGATAAATTCATGGCTACATGAATTTCAACCTATATACAAACTGAGCGCCCTGCGCCATATCCAACAATTTCTGACTCTACTTCCATTATAAAAACAAAGATAGTACGATATTTGATGTAAATAAACTGAGAACTGGGTACTGAGTTACAACTATAATTTCCAGACCTCAATATATGACCATGAATTTGAATTATGAAATTAATTTATAAGTGAAACATGCTTAAAAGAAATTCGTGTTGATTTCTAATAAAAATATCTTCACAAATGTATTTTATATATATGAAATACGAAATTTAAATAGAAAAAATCATAAGATTAAAATACAACATTATAGTTAATTTTAAATTCTAATATTTCGGAATAAAAAAATAACTATTTGCAATTACTAAATAATCCTTTTTGCATCTAATATAAAAATTTAAGAATAGGCGGCAATTTGCCCGATGACATTCCGCCCAGAAACGGAAACGCGGAACGGAACCACCAGTGCTACCACAACATTATACTAAAATTTTGAATCGCAACATAAAAATTTTATAATTCATTCGCACGATCGGTAAAACAGACAACTATATTTATTGTCGTGAATTTTCATAAACCTTAACGCTAGATAGCGACAGTGTTGCTCGAGTTTAATCGCGATTAGAAAAAAGTAATATTACTGAAATATAATAATACAGTTTCATCTCTAAGAACTTGTAGGTATTTTTTATTGATTTAATAATGAAAATTTTTCAATAGTTAATTAAACAAAACAATGAAGATAAACAAACTCTGGACTTATGATAAATATATGGATTCCTCTCACCTATTATATTTTTATAATCTGTTTGAATTTTTGGAAAATAAAATTTCTTTTATTTTTTGTACATTTAAATTTTATTTAATTTTTATTTGTTACACTTATAACGATATATAAAATTTGGAAAATGATATAAAATATTTCAAAATAGTTAGAAATTTTAAATGAATGTTTAAAATGACAAAGATGGAGACAAGGGCTACATAAAGCAACAAATATTTTAAATAAAATAAGATGTATTCACTTTCATTTCTCAAGCATAAAAGTATAAAATTATTATAATAAAATAAATGATTTTTACTTGATGAAAAAAAAAAAAAAATAAAATATGTATCATGACAAATATTAGAAAACGATGTTAATATGAATCATAAAAATTTAATTTGTTTTTTTTACTAATTCATAGGTTGTCAAAACACATGCTTCTTCTTACAATTTATTAGTTTTATAGAAACTTGTAATGTTGAAACGATGACATTTTGAAAAAAAATTGTCATGTTAAAATATTTCATTTTATTAATTATCATCTTGAACGAATAATTGAACATAAATAATTTATTATAAATATTTCACTTTTCTTATAATCTAATAAATATTCTAATAATACTAAAGAATAATTGTACAAAACAATAAATATTTGAGTGCTTATATTGTTCATGAGCACTTTTCTTATCACGAGTCCCTGTAGAGACAGAGAGAGAGAGAGAGAGATCTGCTACAAGTGTGTATATATAATCTATATATACACAATTGTAACAGATCTCTCTCTCTCTCTCTGTCTCTACAGGGACTTGTGATAAGAAAAGTGCTCATGAACAATATAAGCACTCAAATATTTATTGTTTTGTACAATTATTCTTTAGTATTATTAGAATATTTATTAGATTATAAGAAAAGTGAAATATTTATAATAAATTATTTTAACATTATTCATCATCATTTCAACATTACAAGTTTCTATAAAACTAATAAATTGTTAGAAGAAGCATGTGTTTTGACAACCTATGAATTAGTAAAAAAACAAATTCAATTTTTACGATTCATATTAACATCGTTTTCTAATATTTGTCATGATACATATTTTATTTTCTTTTTTCATCAAGTAAAAATCATTTATTTTATTATAATAATTTCATACTTTTATACTTGAGAAATGAAAGTGAATACATCTTATTTTATTTGAAATATTTGTTGCTTTATGTAGCCCTTGTCTCCATCTTTGTCATTTCAAACATTCATTTAAAATTTCTAACTATTTTGAAATATTTTATATCATTTTCCAAATTTTATATATCGTTATAAGTGTAACAAATAAAAATTAAATAAAATTTGAATGTATAAAAAATAAAAGAAATTTTATTTTCCAAAAATTCAAACAGATTATAAAAATATAATAGGTGAGAGGAATCCATATTGTAACGGTTATTTTGCCCGTTACAAAAAAGAAATATAGCTATTAATCTAATATCAAATTTTGCTAAGTCTATAAATCTTATTAAAAGTAGAGTTGCCGCCAACTCGTTAGAAAATAATCATATATCTATATTGCGCAGCAAACTCAATGTGCTAGTCAGGCAAACGTATATTGACTTGCGACAAGGCTTTGTACTATATACTCGTCGCTGAGCGTCTCTCTCTCTCTCTCTCTCTCTCTCTCTCTCTTACCTGACCAAGAGACGCGATGCCAGTAGTTCAGCTTTCCTTATTTTACGCCAAGATATATATATATATATTATATGATATAAAAAATAAGGACCGCGGAGGCGTCAGGGTAAGCAAATTGATTCAGGTCTTTAGGTTAATGTGAATTTATTAAAGAAGTAAGAAAGTAATACAATAAAATATATTTAAATAAAAAAAGGAAAGAATAAGATTTATTAAAGATAATTCTAAAGGGGGGACGCGACACGAACTAAATTATTGCAAAATATTGCAATTAACGCGCGCACTCTCTACGCTAAGATTTCTTCGAGGAAAGAAATCCTAGCCAAGTGTATAAAATAAGATAAACTTACGAACACGCGTAGAAGCTTCTATGACAACCAAAATACGTACGCTAGAAATATCCCGCCGTTGGCCAACAAAAGACGCGAAGCACTGCAACCTGGTCGCTGAGGCTCGTAGGAGACAGCCGATATATGCCGGACACTTGAGAATGTCGATTTCTCCGGGAAACTCTCCAATCGAAGCAAGAACTTTCTTATGTCCGTCGTTTCCTCCGAATGCCATAAGCGATCTCTCTTAACGCTTTTATAATCTATTACAAAACACAAGGTGCGTACTCTTCAAACGCAAGAAAATGTCTGCCGCGCCGACGCTTCCTTTCTTCTCGCTTGTTTAGCTGACTCTTACCATACTAACCTACGACGGTACTCGTGACAGCACGCCGAGCGGTTTTAAGTTCTAGAGCGCGCGGGATTCGAACGTGGTACTAGGAATACCGTGACACCCCTCCGCCAGACGCAGCATACCCAGGTTCTGCTGCTCTCGTACTGTTCACCTAAAGGAGTGATAAGACTAGGCGTGTGTAATGAGTAATTAAATATATATGTTTTATATGACATTTTATTGGTAATTGCCATGTTCTGATCGGCGTGGACAGAATTTGGATCTTTTAACATTGGGGTGGATGCACACATAACATTTGGGTGGCTTCTGCCTGAGGTGCTTCAACCTAGCAGCTTCTTCTTCCTTCTTGATCCTTAACTCTGCCATCATCCGGTCGGCTTGGGCCCGTTCATGGGCCGCTTTTGCCTTTGCGGCCGCCTCCCTCGCCTTATGCAGATCACGAGCTGCCTGCTCCTCCTGTAGCTTGACCTTTCGTCGTATTTCCTCTCTCTTTCTTTTCTCTTCAGCGACCCTGGTTTCTCGGGCACGCCGGGCTCGCATAAGTGCCTCGACTTCGGCCTTCCGGTCCTTTATAATTGTAGGCCAGTTCTTCACTACTTTGGCAGCTTCTGACTTGTACGAGTCGATGAACTGGTCCCACCACTCGAAGGCTTCGGCTTCTTGGTCAAAGGCCACCGAAGATTGGCGCGCCACTCGCCTCAATTCCGCCTCGAGCTCTCGCCACTCGACCTGCATCGGGCTTTCCTGTTCAGCGGATGATGTGCCTGGTCGCGGATCGTAGGCCGGTTGGCTCTGCGACACGCTGGGGCTTGAAGGCCTTGCAGCTTCCTGTCATTTGGCAGCGGGTTTGGCTCTGACAGGTGACGGTTCCCGGGGTACTTCCTCAATCGATAATGCGGGGAGGCTATCTCTCTCTTTTTCCTTTTCTACCTCCTTCTGCATCCTTTCGTTCTCGGCCAGATCCCGCAAGAACTCCGCATAAGGCAGGAGGTAATCCTTTACCCGCATATCGGCCGTGTTTGAAATCAAGAAGGCGATGAGGTCTTCCATTCCCTTTTGACGTTGGGGATGCATCTGTTAGTAAGAAGGAAGGGGCCTTGGTTAGTGTTCTCAGGTGGTTACTTTTTATTCGCTCAGGTTCTCGTTCTAATTTTTCTCGGCGAAGAATCGATTACGTTCTCGATACGCTGTATATTTCTAGAACCTTTTGGTCTACCGCGTTTATGCATGATCGGTTCGGACTCAGTTTGACGCATACGCTTTACTGTTCGGGTTACAACGATCGCAGTTTTACGCGGACGACCACGCTTCCTATTCGGTTTATCGAGTATGGGAATATCACCGCTCGCAGGCAGTCGCACGCTGTCTGAGCCCGACCCTCCGTTGGCACACGGAGTCGCATCGCTCGTCAGAGACGGGTCGTTCATCGTCTCATTCGCGCGTGTTTGATCCAACGGTGGTTGAGATGGTGCTTCGTCTTCTTGCCTTGCTATGTATGGTTTTAATTTCTCTACGTGTATAGGGCCGTAAGCATTACTATCTTGATCAATTAGTCTCTATGTGTTAGAACCACATTTCGCTGTGATCACATACGGGCCTACAAACTTAGGTACGAGCTTACTTGCAATACCCTGAGCAGCCGAAGAGAGTATTTTATTCCTTTTCCATACTGAATCTCCTATGTCATATTCTACTTCTCTTCGACGAATATCATATGCATCAGCCTGCTTTTGTTGCGCAGACTGTGCCCGATCTATTACCTGTTCGTGTAGCAAAGGTAATTTGCTCACACGACTTTGCCAGTTCGTTAGTTCTTACAACCGTTCGTTTTCTTGAGCAACTTTATCTTCTTTTCTTGTTAGTGAGCTCGGAGGTATTGGCTGTCTACCATAATTTAACATTGCAGGACTTGTACCAGTCGTACTCTGTTTTGCAGTATTATATGCAAACATAATCTCTGGTAGCTTTTCGTCCCATGAGCGATGATTTTCGCTAATAAATGCTGTAATCATGGTTTTGACTGTCTGGTTTATCCTTTCGACCGGATTTGCCTGCGGGTGGTACGTTGGAGTAGTGTTATGACAAATACCTGTTTCATTTAGATATTTATCTATCATGTGATTCCTGAACTCTGATCCATTATCAGATAACAAAATTTCAGGTGCACCAAACCTTAGAATTACCCTTTCTTTTAATGCTTTTAAGATCGTGGGTGCATTCGCCTTTCTAATAGGTATGCACTCCACCCATTTTGTAAATACATCAAAAATTAAAGCATATTCGTAACCTTGTTTACTCCTTGGAAAGGGACCTGTTACGTCACCCACAACGACCTTCCATGGGCCTGTAATTTCTCTCTTACCCATTAAGCCTGCCGGTAATTTTTGCTCTACCTTGCATTGTTGACAGATCTCGCAACTCTTTACATACTGTGCCACTGTTTTCTCTATATATGGCCAGTAATAGTACAGTTTTACGCGAGCTATTGTTTTATCACGACCTAAGTGGCCAGCTGTCGGCTCATCGTGGCATTCATGTAGTACTTCTGCTCTGTTTTCACTGGGAACGACGAGTTTCCATGCGTCATCGTCTCCCATTGTTGTTTCAGTGAACCTGTCCGGCAGATAGCGGTATAATTGACCTCCAACTATCTTTCATCTCGGATAGTCCTCAGGATTACTCATTACCTGTTGAAGCAGAGACTTATACCACACATCATTGGTTTGCGACGCCTAACTTAGTGCACTTACATGGGTGTCGCAGTCCATTGAATCTTCATGCATGCGTGATAGTGCATCAGGCACATAATTCAATGCGCCTTTTCTGTACTCAACAGTGTTAGAGTAACCTTGCAGCTCCAGCGCCCATCGCGCTAGCCTGCCCGTTAGATTATGTAAATTACATAACCAACGTAAACTACTATGATCGGTTATGACTTTTAAGGCATAACCTTCAATGTAGCAGCAAAACTTTTTGACAGCCCATATAACGGCTAGACATTCTCTTTCTGTTACGCTGTAGTTCCGCTCTGCACTGGACATTGTACGACTAGCGAATTCCAATACTCGCTCTTCGTCGTTGACTATTTGCAGAAGTACCGCTCCTAGGCCTGAGTCGCTAGCATCTGTCTGTATAACGAATTGCAAATCGAATTGCGGTCGATGTAATAACGGAGCAGACGCAATTAAAGCTTTTATTTGATCGAAAGCGATTTCCTGATCGCTTGACCATACGTATTTGCAGTCTTTTCTAGTAAGCCTCGTCAATGGCTCCGCTAACGTGGCGAAATTTTTTAAGAATTTCCTGTACCACGAGGCCATACCCATGAAACGCCTCAGCTGTTTTAAATTCTTAGGAGCTGGGTAATCAATAATGGGTTTTATCTTTTCTGGGTCTGGCTTAAATCCATCTCTATTCACCAGAACACCCAGATATTTGACCTCTTCTCGGCAGAATATGCTTTTTTGGTGACTGATCGTGAGACCTGCTGCCTTTATGCGGAGTAATACCTTCTTTAACCATTTCATATGTTCCGCAAACGTCTCTGTTACCACGATTATATCATCCAGGTATGAGAATGCGTATGGCTCAAGTTCGGGGCCTATAACCTTGTCGATCAATCGCTGGAAGGTGGCGCCAGCGTGGCTCAGGCCGTACGGCATACGTTTAAACTGGAAAAGGCCCATGCCAGGCACTGTAAATGCCGTTTGAGCACGTGAATTTTCTTTCATCCTAATTTGGTGATATGCACTGCTCAAATCCATTGTAGAGATGTATCTTGCTTTCTGCAGTTTACGCAAGATATCATCCATTCTTGGCAATGGATACGCATCAGGTTTTGTAACTGCATTAACTTTCCTAAAGTCAATACAAAATCTGAATTTGCCGTTTGGTTTTTAACCCTGACCACTGGGCTTGACCAGCCGCTCATTGAGGGTTCGATAATATCTGCTGCTAGCATCTCATTGACCTGTTAGTGAATCCACTCTTCGACTTTTTTAGAAACAGGATAATATTTCTGTTTAATAGGTCGTGCAGAGCCTGTATCGATCTCATGTTCGATCCAGTCTGTACAACCTATAGGAGTATCATCTTCTCCTAATATTTCTGTAACTAGTCTTTTTACCTGAACACGATCAGCCGCTGGGGGCTTATTCAGTAATACCGTAACGTCTAACGGCAAGCTTAACGCCGACGCGCGCATGCGCAGTAATCATTTTTCAGCGAATACTATCGAATATCGCGAACGTTATCAGAGATCATGTTGACGTAACGACGAAAATTTTCTAAACTGAAGCGCTAAGTCGATTTTATCGACAAATTTTACAACTAATTTGAAGCTTGGTTGTAAATCGTACGTTAAACTGTAAAACATTATATTATGCATAACATATGTATATACATTGACAGAAAAGATTTCTAGAAGCAAAAGAATTACTCCGATTTGATATGATTATTCAAATGGAAAAATAATTTCTTAGATGTAGGTAACTAGATGTTTAAATTAATTTCTTGCTTCACAGATTTTAAGTTATATCCAAGAGGATCGAGATATCTTTTCTGTCAGTGTATGTATATACCTATATACACTGCCGTTCAATTGCTTTTGCCCACCCTAGAGTAAAATTTATTAAAATAAAAAGTTTTTTATCTCCGGAACTAATGATCGCATCTTCAAATTCCAAACGGTGTTTGAAAAATTAGTTTTTCTAATTGCTTATAGCAATGTGAAAAAAATTTTTTTTACTAATTTTTTTTGCCCACATAAAAATAAATGCTATTTTTATGAAAATTATGATATTGAGAAAAAACCAAATGGAATTTAAAACTCTAATAGTCCTCTTTAAAATGAGCTAAGTAAAATGTTTTTATGACTTTTTTAACCATAGTTATGATGATTTTTCGAAAAAAAGACCTATTTTTTCAACCATGATTATCTCATAAACTAAGAAAGATAGAAAATTTTGTATAAAAGAAAAAATGTTTTATTTTTAGTCTAGAATATATATATTTTGTGACCAATAAGTTTCGGGAGAAAAATTTTATTTTACTTATTTTTTTAGGAAAGTTTTATGAAAAATTAGTAAAAATTTTAAATTAAACAAGTAAAAAAAAATTTTTTTTCCCAAACTTATTGGTCACAAAATATATGTATTCTAGACTAAAAATAAAACATTTTTTCTTCAATACAAAATTTTCTATCTTTCTTAGTTTATGAGATAATCATGGTTGAAAAAATAGGTCTTTTTTTCGAAAAATCATCATAACTATGGTTAAAAAAGTCATGAAAACATTTTACTTAGCTCATTTTAAAGAGGACTATTAGAGTTTTAAATTCCATTTGGTTTTTTCTCGATACCATAATTTCCATAAAAATGGCATTTATTTTTATGTAGCAAAAAAAATTAGTAAAAAAATTATTTTCACATTGCTATAAGCAATTAGAAAATGACTTTTTTATACCGGACTCACTTTATTTTAAAGATTTTTGACTAATTTTTCAAACGCCGTTTGGATTTTGAAGATGCGATCATTAGTTCCGGAGATATAAAACTTTTTATTTTAATAAATTTTACTCTAGGGTGGGCAAAAGCAATTGAACGACAGCGTTATATATATATATATATATATATATATATATATATATATATATATATAAAGGAACATTATTTTATTATTATTTACAATAATGATCATAAAAATTATTTGTAATCATACACGATTAAATGATAAATTGTGTACAATTTAAAATTCAATTGGATCTACAGATTTTAAAGTGACTTATATGTACTTTAATAAAAACGAAAAGAAAAAAATAATATAAATATTGTTTTAAATAAACTTATCTTATCACCAATAAAAAACGTTTTTTAATAAAATTATATATTAATCTTAATTTGCATTTTATATTCTATAGCAACAACTACAGTTTCTCGATTGAATTGTTAAGTTTGCTGCAGAACTCAAAAATATTGGTTTTCAAAATTTCGTCTTTCAAAATGAGAATGTTGGCTTGGATAATCCCGAGTAACCTTTTCGTTACGGCAACCACCTTCTCTTAGTTGGGCCATCTTCGGCTGCCGAAGTCGGGCCGCCATATGGGTGAGGCGTGGTGGCGAGCGTGGGCCTACGACGGCTAGCCAAAAATTGTATAGATTTTGTCATAACGTCGATGTGTATCTTACATAACCACAAAATATTTTTTATTGTATTATCATACGATGTAAACACTGTTTTTAATTGAAAATTAATAATGAGTAAATAAATTAATAAAAATAATTTACTTTCGACTTGAGTTGAACTCGTTTAAAATTAATTCTAAAATTCTGCCCAAATACACGGACAAATACAACCTAAAACCAATCAATAAAAACATGGTAAAAACTAATTTTTCTCGTGGAAATGAGAACTAATTACCATAGATAATATAATCTAGTTATTTAAGTAACTCGAGCTATTCATATTCTGTCGAGTAACTTATATTTTCTTGAGTAATTTGTATTTTTTCGAGTACTCAATTTATTCGATTAATTCATATTTTTTCTGGTACTCGAGGAAATTGAGTAATTCATATTTTTTTCGAGTACTCGAGTAATTCGAGTAATTCATATTTTTTCGAGTACTCAATTTATTCGATTAATTCATATTTTTTCTGGTACTCGAGGAAATTGAGTAATTCATATTTTTTTCAAGTACTCGAGTAATTCGAGTAATTCATATTTTTTCGAGTGCTTGGAACGAAAATTCGAGTAACCCTCAAGTGCAAGTACTTAATTATCGAGTCAAGTTTTTTCTTAGAGTTTAAGCTGAGTACTTGAAACTATCAAGTACTCAACAAAAATATAAACTCGAATAACCAGTGTTACTCGAATAACTCAAGATACTTGAATTTTTTCACTAAAAGTATTTTAAAAAGTAGACAGTTAGTTGAACAGTCAATCGATTGGTCACCATTGGAAATCAGCTGTTTGTTTATACAAATAATTGTACACAAATTCTACGATTTTATAAGCTAGATTCGGCTGCCCTCTGAGGGCCCCCTTTCACCGCCACGCCTCACGCCGATTCGGAGCCACTGCGGCGACAATTTGGCAAGAGTTTCGGTGCCACTAAGGGTGGTTCGGCACCAACTGCACGCCGAAGCGAAAAGGTTACTCGGGATGTTGAGTTACAAGAATATATAATAGAAACATGAATACAGATATATTTCTAATATGAATGTTACGTGTTGTATGTTTTAAGGCAATTATTTTTGTAATCATGTTAATTTCAATGTAATAATTATTTGAAATTTTTTTTATTTCTTTGAATATTTATGTTGTAAATGTCTGTTGTAAAAGATTTAATAATAAACTAAAACATTTTTTTATGTGTTTATCGATTACTTAAAAGAGTAGAGTCCTTAACGCTTTTCGACGTCGAAACGTTAAGTCAATCGTTATCGTCAAGAAGTTAGTGAATAACCCCCCTGATACGTCAGCCAAACCGACTGAGCCTAATTTAGCAACATACAATTGCTTGAGCGTAGCGATTTCTAAATTCACTTTCACATTTGTACCTTTGAAAGAAAGTTTATTTTCGCACGGATCAAAGATAGCCTTAAATGCTTGTACAAAGTTGCCACCTAGATAACATTCTTCGTCTAAGCTAGGCATAATTGCAGAACGGATCGTTTTTGTAACTCCGCCTACAGTAAATGGTAAGTCAACATAACCTACTAGTGAGCATAATCCATCTGCTACTTTAGTGAATCTGCCCGTAGCTGGTATCAAAGGCACATTACATGCAGCTGCCAACTGCAAACCTATAGAATTCATCACCGTGCGTGATGCACCTGGGTCATACAAGGCCCTTATACGGTAATCTCCGATCACTACCGTGAGCCACCATCGAGCTTCATCATCAATATCTGATTGCGGATGTTCTTCCTGATCACTTGTTTCTGCCTGACAAGTGCGAGACTTGCTCTGCTCTGCTACTAGGGTTTTCGATAACTTTCCTTCTACCATCTTTCTAGTAGAGAGTTCTGAGGTCTCGTAATCCTCGTTAGGAACAGTTGGTACCTCGTCTACTTGTTCCCTTGCCCTTTTCCCACACATTGTGGGCAAGAGCATTGTGTGTAGCCAGGTAGCCCACAACGGTAACAATTGAGGTTAGGATTTTGGTTTTTTGTACCACCTTGTTTCCCTCCATTGGTTTTATCATTACTTGAGTTTTCGGTCTCATTTTCTTTTTGGCCTTGGCTTTGTTGCTCGGAGTTACTATGCCCTAGATTGGGTTTACGAGGTGGTCTCTTAAAATTTTGTCGTCTCTTAGGAAAATTTCCTCGCGATCCGTTAGGCAGTATAGATTTTTGTGCGTTATCCTCGTTTGGCTTTTGCTGCTTTCCAAAAGTCTCCCTAAGTTCACGGATTTCTTTCGCTAATTGGGTTAGTACCTTCCCAAAATTTAACTGCTCAGCAGATACCCGCTTATCAGATACGGCAGCTACTTGTGGCTTGCTGTCTCTAGGCTTGCTTGATGGCCGGTAAGCCACATCAGGTAATAATGACTGTTTAGGCGGAGGCGGTGGTCTATAGACTCTTTCTGCCTCAAGCGTCAGCTCAGCTTCTGCAGCTTTTTCCAATAACGATTCGATGTCTACTATTTCATCCCTTCTTACCATTCTCTGAATTTCCGGTAATAGGTTACGATGTAGTAGATCGAGTTGTTGGTTTATATCTGGCAAAGGCACTTATTTTAAAACTATAGACTGCAGGCAAGTAATATAGTCTCGCACAGGCTCGTGTTTGCCTTGCGTGCGTGCGTTAGCTTCTGCTGACAACCTTTGTTGAAAGCGTCTGCTGTGGCCATACCAACGTAATGCTGCTTCTTTAAACTGAGCCCATGTTTGCCACGAGTGTCTATTATTCTTGTACCAAGTGGCAGCAACTCTTGTTAGCAGTTCGGAGAGCGAGGATAGTAAGTCGCTCTCGCTGAGTTTAGCAAGTGCTCTGCACTCTTCAACTCTCGTTAAGAAGAGGTCTATGCTTTGGCCTCGTTCACCCGAGAATGTAACGTTCCAGCGGTGCACTATATGACCCACATCTGTGGTTTTATTTGCGTTTGCTGTTCGGTCACTATGCCTGGTCTGATCAACGTTAACCATCGCACTGTTTGCAGTGTGAGAGGTCCCTCCCTCCTCGACTGTACGTGCACCTGTAGTACCAGTTGACAAACTATTTCGGCTTCCATAGCCTAGTGCATTTGCGCTTGCGTTGTTATTTTCTTGGTTATCAAATGGGCTGCTACTGTTAGCGTAATGTACGCTAAATGTATCGCGAAAGTTGACATGCTGTTCGGTACTTTTATTTCCTTTAAGGTTTTCCCGTCCAGGTGTCACCTCACCTGTAGCCTGATCGAACAGCTGTGTGCTCGAGGATTTCGGCTGTGACAGCACTTCAACTTTTAGTGATAGTGAATCCACTGTAGATCCCATCCCTTTTACCTTAGACGACACATCTTTTACTTGGATATGAATTGTAGTAAGGTAGTCTAATAATTCCTCAGGTATATTCGAGACATTTACGGCTATTTCTTGTTCTTGGCGATTTTCTAGTGGTACCTGATCGTTCCGCCTTTCATTCTGCGTAATGTCACTTAACGTAGCGTTTAAATTTCTCACCACCGTTTCGTCAGTACGTAATACGGTGAGTGGGTGTTCTTCGTTTGGGTCTACGTTTTCGTCCAAGATCGTAGACCCTGTCTTTTCGAATATTGTCTTTTCTATGAAATCTTGCCTGACCGAAAGGCGGTGTTGTCGTGTCGCCATTTCGTTTTCTGCAGAGTTTGATTCCTCGAAGTCTACTGTTATATAATTTCCTAACAGCCATCGTACTACTCGATGTGACTGTTCGTAAGGTAACTCTTCTTGTTTTAGTTCCAATGCTTGAAGGGATTCTAGCAAGTCATCTTCAGATAGACATGCTGCCCATTTATGGACTTTTATAGCAGTAGCTTTGTGACTCTCGTCGACCGATTTTTGTTGCGTGGCCATCTTGTAGTGATTTATCTTCTTTCTTGTTAAATCTATATCTTGAAGCTGATCGCACGCAAGTACGCTATTAAACGCTTGCAGTGTGTGTGTATTCGCTATATGTATAATAAATAATGTTTGCGTTCGTATGTGTGTGGTTAGAAACTAAGCCGCGCACATACGATGCAAAAAAAACGAAAAAATATATGTATATATAATTTTTTTCTTTTTTTGGAACAGTATATTTTCATGTTTTGGTTTTTGGATTTAATTATTAAACGCGATAACTAATAATATTTTAGTCAACTGACCGATATAAAAATTTTCAACCTTGTTATTTTAATTTTTATTACAAAAAAAAAATCAGTTAAAGCTGTTAAAATCTTCAAAATACGCGGCTACATCCAAAAGCCTGTGCGTTTTTAAACTTTAGTTAAAAGCGCACACCTAACTGTGTGAGGACAATTTTTTCTTTATTATACATTTGTATTTAATGTGTAGTGTATAAAGGTGAAAAAAATTTTAAGGTGTAAACTTTGAGAGATTTTTAACTTTTCTCTACAACACACACTGCGCTGGTCAATTGCCTCGCTATGATCTGGCAATTTTTGATGAGAGAGAATTCGTGATGCGTAACCAAGATTATAAATTTTTAATTCTATTAAATCATGCGTACACGAAAGAAAGAGAGAAAAAAAAATTTTCCACACCCTTTAATATATATATATGGAAATATTTTAACTTTTATCAAATTCAATTTTATATAACATATATAAAAAAAAATTACACTTTATGCTCTTATTGAGGTTAGATTATTATTATATTAAAGGGCTGTTAATAACAAATCTAATTTCAACTTCCTCGACAGTTGAAATCAATATTTCTCTCTCACCACTAAAGTCAAGCAACTATGACTAACGACCTAATCGGCAATAGGGTTGTATAACTAACGCACGTTTTTATTTTAAATAAATTTAAATGCCTGTTCGCTTTTTCACTTAAAGCGAACAAAAGCATGCAGAGTTTTTATATCTTGAACTCTGTGTCTAACAAACGTCGACAATATCTGCGCGTTATTTAGAGAGAAAAAGAAAATTTTCGCTGGGACACGTAGGGACGCAATTTTATTTTTAAAGAAAATTTTGTACTATATTTCCGAAAAAATCACAAAAAGGAAAGAAAAAAATTTTTCTCAATTTTAAATTCAATAAATTTTTTTGTAATAATTTCGTTTCACGAGAAAAAAAAATTTTATTCAACACGTGTTGTACTTAATTTTTGCTGTAGGCTAACGCCATCTTTAATACAAAAATTTTCAAGCAACGCGAAGCCTGTTCTCTTCGACGCCAGCTACTTGCTCGACGCCATTTGCAAATTTTGGTTTATTATATAATGCGCAAAGACCTGATCCCGTTGACGCATCTATACATTGAGCGCCATTTTGTAACGGTTATTTTGCCCGTTACAAAAAAGAAATATAGCTATTAATCTAATATCAAATTTTGCTAAGTCTATAAATCTTATTAAAAGTAAAGTTGCCGCCAACTCGTTAGAAAATAATCATATATCTATATTGCGCAGCAAACTCAATGTGCTAGTCAGGCAAACGTATATTGACTTGCGACAAGGCTTTATACTATATATTCGTCGCTGAGCGTCTCTCTCTCTCTCTCTCTCTCTCTTACCTGACCGAGAGACGCGATGCCGGTAGTTCAGCTTTCCTTATTTTACGCCAAGATATATATATATATATATATATATATATATATATATATTATATGATATAAAAAATAAGGACCGCGGAGGCGTCGGGGTAAGCAAATTGATTCAGGTCTTTAGGTTAATGTGAATTTATTAAAGAAGTAAGAAAGTAATACAATAAAATATATTTAAATAAAAAAAGGAAAGAATAAGATTTATTAAAGATAATTCTAAAGGGGGGACGCGACACGAACTAAATTATTGCAAGATATTGCAATTAACGCGCGCACTCTCTACGCTAAGATTTCTTCGAGGAAAGAAATCCTAGCCAAGTGTATAAAATAAGATAAACTTACGAACACGCGTAGAAGCTTCTATGACAACCAAAATACGTACGCTAGAAATATCCCGCCGTTGGCCAACAAAAGACGCGAAGCGCTGCAACCTGGTCGCTGAAGCTCGTAGGAGACAGCCGATATATGCCGGACACTTGAGAATGTCGATTTCTCCGGGAAACTCTCCAATCGAAGCAAGAACTTTCTTATGTCCATCGTTTCCTCCGAATGCCATAAGCGATCTCTCTTAATGCTTTTATAATCTATTACAAAACACAAGGTAAGCAACCACTACGATGCGTACTCTTCGAACGCAAGAAAATGTCTGCCACGCCGACGCTTCCTTTCTTCTCGCTCGTTTAGCTGACTCTTACCATACTAACCTACGACGGTACTCGTGACAGCACGCCGAGCGGTTTTAAGTCCTAGAGCGCGCGGGATTCGAACGTGGTACTAGGAATACCGTGACAATATATTTATCATAAGTCCAGAGTTTGTTTATCTTCATTGTTTTGTTTAATTAACTATTGAAAAATTGTTATTATTAATCAATAAAAAATACCTACAAATTCTTAGAGATGAAACCGTATTATTATATTTCAGTAATATTACTTTTTTCTAATCGCGATTAAACTCGAGCAACACTGTCGCTATCTAGCGTTAAGGTTTATGAAAATTCACGACAATAAATATAGTTGTCTGTTTTACCGATCGTGCGAATGAATTATAAAATTTTTATGTTGCGATTCAAAATTTTAGTATAATGTTGTGGTAGCACTGGTGGTTCTGTTTCGCGGGCGGAATGTCATCGGGCAAATTGCCGCCTATTTGACCTTAATCTAGAAGACCTGCAACTGCAGCAAATGAAGAAGTCTCGTTGAACGTGGCATCGTCTGTTGTTGAAAACCAGCATACATCTATCCGTAATATTTATTTTCAGTAAGGTGGTGCTGCACCACATTATGTGCGAAACGTACGCACATACTTAGATCAAGTCTTCAATGGACGATGTATAGAAAGAAGAGCCACCATTGAATGGCCTGCACGATCGCCTGATCTGTCTCCACTCGACTTCTTTTTGTGGAGCTACTTAAAAAGTAGAGTTTATATGCCACAACCTGCAAATTTAGATGGACTGTATCGTCGTATTATTGAAGAGGCTGCTTTAATAGACCAAGATGTTATTCAAAGAGCAGTCCAATTATTTTATTATCGTCTAGGTTACTGTCAAGTCGAAAACGGAAGACAGTTTAAACGCAAACTAAAAAAGAAAGAATAAATACATAAAAGAACTGATAATTTATTTGAATGTATTACACTCTGTTTATCATCATTATAAAAATTAAATACAAAAGTTATAAATATAATAAGAATAATATACAGTAAAAGCAAATCTTAGAAAATGAAATTACAGAAAAATACAAAAAAAATACAATGGTTCCTCTACGAGAAAGCAAAAAAAAAAAAAATATTTAAACAAAATTGTTTGAAAATATAAAATGAAAAAAAATATTAAAAAATAAACTTTAAAAAAATTCAAAATATAAAAAAAGAAAAAAAAAGAAAAAGAAGGAGTCAAAAGCTGACACGTCCTTGTCGGGACTCTGGTTATACTGAGATCAGCTACATATACCCTACTGAAGTTTAAATATACCTGCTAAAGTTATAATATTTTATCTTTGAATACAAAAAAAAATAGAGCTTGAAATAACCTGAAGAAATAACTTTGGGGTCAAAGCCAAGGTCACCTGTTAATTTCTTGAGCCATATCAAACCAAACTGTACGATTACGTTCTGTAATCTTTTTTATAACGCAATTTGCTTGGATTTTCCTATCTAAACTTCAAATGACCTTCATGTGACCCCTAGGGGGTAATATACATATATATATATATATATATATATATATATATACCAATTAGTTTCGAATAATTTTAGAGTATAAACATCTTGTTATTCTTAATGGAAGTTTGTTATTGAATGGGTTAACCTGTTCAATACTTGGTATGTATTCATTTACCTTTAAGAGTTATTGTAATTCATACAAACTATAAATTCTATAATTAAACTATATAATAATCAACTCATAACATTTATCGCACATGTGTATTTCTCATATACATGTACAAATGATTTATTGTTTATATGAAAGTCTTTTTTTAAAATGAATTATTAATAGGTTATTTGTTAATATTACGAGAGGTTTATATTTCATTTAAGTTATCAGAGAGCTTTCTTTCAGAATTTGTAAGAACAAAGTTGTACAATATTTATTCAAATATCATATCTTTTAGTAAGTAATATTTTATGTCATTCAAAATAAATCAATTAATAATATTTAAATCAGCTTACTAAATATTAGAATGTTGTCAAAATGATTTGTTAAACATATTGAACACTGTAAAGAATCAATATAAAGAATTAATAGTCCGCAGTACAGAACCCTTTTTAAAAAATGATTACCACATACTTAGAACTTTGTAAGCGGCTTCATTTTGTCGAGTCTACCAAACTTTTCATCTACGAAAACTCTCGAAACCGCTGCGTTTTTTAATAATTAATTATTAAACATGTCGATTTAACGATGTATTGTTATGCAATGACTACATACTTTTTTTTACATGGAACTAAAAGATATTTTTATAACAAAAATCAAATTATGTACGGCCGAAAAAAATAATTCTGCGTTAGATGAGTCTACCGTTTGAATTATGTCGATAGGACAGGGTTATGTTATGCGATGACCACATAGCCAATTTTTATAAGATTACTTGATAATTAATTATGAAACCATAAGATCATAATGTCCGACAAATTTTCTGCAGATTTTTTTCAGTCCGACAATCGGAACATGTCATTGTTACGTGGTATGGTTTTGTGATTACCACATGTCCAATCTGGGATTTTTTCTGTTTTAAATAAAATGTAAAGTACACTAGAATATGCGGCCGACAAAATTGCTACCGAAATCTAATGGAAATCACAAGAAAATTAATTGAAAATAAGTAGTAGTACCCTGTAGAACTCAACTGTTTTAGGACAATTATTTCATGTCTAAATTATTCTAAATAAGACATAAACATATTAAATTTGAAAAACTTATTTAACAAAAATTTATAAATAGCAATAAAAATAAATAACTTATATATGAGAAAAATGAGCAAAACTTTTAATATTATGAATAAATCAAAAATGAATTTTTTTCTTAAAGCATGTTGTTAATTAATGTTTTATTTAATATCATTAACACTATTAAATTTTATATAATATTATTACTTTTAAATTATTATCATTTCTTATTTCTATTACTGTATTCGTTTGCTAAAATTCGTTTACTAAATTGCAGTATGTCTTTTACAATATTATAATTTGAGATTTTCAAGCATTCCCACATTATATTAACAATGTGTTGAAAAAAACTTAATTTTTTTATAAATTCCTTTAAAAAATTATGTATTTAAAAGTTTAATTATTAAAAACTTAAATATGAACAATGAATTAATATTTCTAATAATAATAACGATTCTTTAATTGATAAGTAAACACTAAAATCTAAGTTTCATATAAAGAAATATTTTAGTGGTATGTATAGAATTATTTATCAGTCTAATACCCTAGTAGAAATTAAAACGATCTTTTTACCATTTTATGCCTATTGCTTTGAAATGAAGAGTTGAAAATAGGAATTTTTATGGCTATTTCTTTAACCAATATAAAATGCTTTTCTACCTATGAAATGCTGATAAAATAATAACATTTTATGCTCATTTTCGAGGATGAAAATGTGATCTTAGAAAAATATTCATAATTAAATCTTTACAAAGAAAGAATTCATGCTGTATATTTTAGCGATAAAATGTTAAATTATAAAAAATGGAAAAATATCGATTTAATAGACAATTAAAAAAAAAAAGTTTGAATCAAAATTGAAAAAAAAATGATTTCAAATTAACATGAATTATTTTTAGCACTGCAAATTTACTTTTTTACAAAGAATGAAATTTTTAGAAATTTCATTTTTTATTTTAACCTATTGAGTCCGAGACCCCTTTCCCATATAAAAAGTAAATATTTTTCCATATGTTTGACTTATTTTGAGTTCCTCTAGGTGCGCTTCGGAAGTTTAAGAAACCTAAAGCATCCATAAGCCCATTTTCTGTAATGTGTCGTATACGACACATAAGGGATTAACGATTTATTTTGTTAAGAATTTTATTATCGATCACGAATAATAAATAGTTAATAACAAATAATTAATTTCATGTCATTGTCTACGCATGTACCACGTACAACACATACCTACTCTCAAATGCCCCATTAAGAGGACCAGGTACTATTAAAACTTGAAAAATTTGAATATGAATGATTAAAAATTTATTGCTTTTATCCAGAAGGAAAAATTTTTTTGAAAAAATATTTATTTTTCAGAAGACTTTTTATTTCTGAAACTTTTATATATCTTAAAAATTCAACTGATGGTCTCCGTTCACATTCTGGTACTAAAAACAGATTGGTCGCAAAGTTTTTTCATGAGTTTTCATCGGATCTTTATGAAATTTGGTGGAGATTTTTAAAATTATATTAGAATTAATGAGCATAGCAAATGATAAATATATATATGCTAATTTGTGTATTAACTTATTATTTATAAAAATAAATAAACAAATTTAAAAAAAAATTTATTTTTTTTAGAAAATTTTTTTATTATTAGAATTTTTTAGGAATGTCTCTCGCTCATGTGGATTCTAAGATGATTTTGAAAATCTCCACCAAATTTCATCAAGATCAGATGAAAACTCTTAAAAAAACCTTGCGACCAATCTGTTTTTAGTACCAGAATGTTCACGGGGACCATAAGTTGAATTCTTAAGATAGATAAAAGTTTCAGAAATAAAAAGTCTTCTGAAACATAAGTATTTTTTCAAAAAATTTATTCCTTTGAATAGAAGCAATAAATTTTTAATTATTCACATTTGAATTTTTCAAGTTTTAATAGTACCTGGTCCCCTTAATCAGATAATTATATTAAAAAATAAGAGGCATGTTTTATTAATAGTATTTTGATTCTTCTATGAAAATCTTTTATTAAGATGACACAAAAATGACGTATCATTTTTGACGTTATGAAAATAACAACCATAGCTGCAAAATTAGATTATTCTAAGAATTTAATTTTTTTTCATTTTCGTACTTATAAAAATATCGTTAAAAATTGGAAAAAAAAAATTAATTTCAAAAATTAAAAAATGTGAATGTATTTTTCTATGTCTATACTTGATCATACTAACTAGTTTCATTTGTGCAAAATATAAATTTAAATTTTATTAGATAATTTTGAACTACGTGTTCTTTATATGACACATACATAGGTGACGGGTTAATTATAAATCTTTTTTTGTCGGTATGACGTAAAGATACAATATTTTTGTCGGTCATTGCCTTTTTAATACATAAAATAATATTATGTGACACGTCATACCCTTGTCCGACATATGGTAATCACAAAACCATACCTCGTAACAATGACATGTTCCGATTGTCGGACTGATAAAAATCTGCAGAAAATTTGTCGGACATTATGATCTTATGGTTTCATAATTAATTATCAAGCAATCCCATAAAAATTGGCTATGTGGTCATCGCATAACATAACCCCGTCCTATCGACATAATTCAAATGGTAGACTCATCTAACGCAGAATTATTTTTGTCAGCCATACATTATTTGATTTTTGTTATAAAAATATCTTTTAGTTCCATGTAAAAAAAAGTATGTGTTCATTGCATAACAACACATCGTCGAATCAACATGTTTAATAATTAATTATTAAAAAACGCAGCGGTTTCGAGAGTTTTCGTAGATGAAAAGTTTGGTAGACTTGACGAAATAAAGCCGCTTACAAAGTTCTAAGTATGTAGTAATCATTTTTTAAAAAGGGTTCTGTACTGCGGACTATAATTTACCATATAATTCAATGCTGACAATGCTATTTTGATATTATTTTAATATTATTTTCTAGATTTCAGTATGTGTTTGATAAAAGTCATAACCATGAGTTTCTATCTCATAAAAATCTAAAAAAGAATATCGTTTAATATAGTAAAGCAAAAATTGGTAAAAGTGTTATATCTATCCCTCTACTTTATGAAAGTGAAATCTTTCAATTCTGTACTTTCAATGTACTTCATAAATACAAAAGTGACAATATCAAATGTCTAGTTCTTAAATTACTCAATCTTATGGAAATGGTTATTAGTTTATCGCATGAATAAAATTCACAAGTGCTGTACGATCAAAGTAAAGTAGTAAACTACTCTGTTACAATAGTTGCTTTATTTTCTCAATAAATAACAGTTTTTAATACGAATGTGATATTAGTGGTTAATATATATTTATTTAAAAATATATGTTTTTGTTTAAAATTCTAAATTGTCTCTTTTTTTATATATTGAATTTACTTGTTTAATTTTATTAATTTTCAATAATACAAATAATTTTTTGGAGTTTAAATAGAACTATTTACTATAAAAAAAATCAATTTATAAATGTAAACATTGTGAAATTTTTTCAAATGATACATGATTGCTGCATATTGAAAGAATATTTGGATAATTTTATATAAGATTTTGAGTATATAGAGTATATCTGTTCTTCAATTCATTTCACTTTTATCAACCTAAATTTTAATATCAATAACATTAAATGAGATCAGAATGCCAATAATGTGCAACAAAAATTTTTTCCCTCAACCGGTAATGTGGTTCTTTCCATTTTTTAACTGAAAGACACAGAGGAATAAAAAAATACTCTATAATTTCATATGGAAAAGAACAGCAAAAGGTATTTATTTTTTCCGTAAATATAATAATTTTTGAATAAAAAATTTTTCAAGATTGAGAAAAGTTAGCTTTTTAGTCACCAATGAATTGAAAATATTTGGAAATTACTTAAACTCCAGTTATCAAATTTATAATCTCATAATATATTCAAACTTAATACTATTAGTAGAATTAATATTAAAATAATGGTTTTAGTTATATATGTAGTATTTATTTATACGCAAAAATATATTCCTAATTTATATATCACCTAATAACCTTTTTAAATACAAAAAAAATCTTATTAAAATTTTTATCTTATCGTAACCATATTGTTGTACCATTTTTATTCTTTTGAAATCAAGAATCTGCCTCATAAAGTAAGTCTTTTTTATGAGTACATTTACTGTCAGTGTATTTTAATGAACTTTAAATAAAGTCATTATAAGAATGAAACAATGATTTAAACTTACAACGAGAAGTTTCCACCTCCATAAAACGGATTTTTCTGAAACTGTGGGATATGAATTTTTGATGAAAAAAAAATGAACCCGTGTTTTTTCTTTTTATCTAATATACCCCAGAGACCAAGATATAGACATTTTTTTAAAAATTATAGTGAAAAGAAGCGCTTTCAAGAACTTGAATAACCAAAAAACGAAACCTCTTACAAAAAAATGTATAAGAAATAAAAGAAAGTAAAAATTAAATACTTTAATTTAGGCTCTGGAGCATTAAAAAAGCTTCTGTGGTTCAGAAGTTATGCTCAATTTAATATTACACATGACGAATTTTTCACTATATTTCATTAGCATATTTTGATCGTCTATGATTTCTGGACCTCAGAAGCTTTTTTAATGCACTAGAGCTTGAATTAAAGTATTTAATTTTGACTTTCTTTTATTTTCCGTACATTTTTCTGTGAAACTTTTAGTTTTTTGGCTATTTAAGTTTTTTAAATCGCTTCCTTTCACTATATTTAAAAAAAAAGGTTTATATATTGGTCTCTAGGGGCTATTAGACGAAAATAAGAGACACAGGTTCAATTTTTTTCATCAAGAAACCATATCCTGCAGCTTCAGAAAAATCCGTTTCCAGGAGGTGGGAACCTCTCCTTGTTAAATTACTTTTATTTCCTATATCAACAAAAATACACTTTGTTGTTGAATTTTTGAAGAACCCTTGTTTGTCCAAACTCGCTTTAAACAATCTGTATGAATGAATTTTCAGATCACGTTCAATTATGTCTTCAGGGACAAATTGCATAGATTGTAACGTATCTTGTAAAAAAATAACTGCAACTAAAAAGAAAATAGATTCAGATGATTTAGCTACCAGATTAACGAGTTATCTTGGAAAAACTGTTGGAACTAGCAATTTTTTATGTCAAAACAGTTACAGTTGTGACAACTTTGGGATCAGGAGATTACACTAAGGTATAAATAAGATAATATGCGGGTTTCCAATTAATTGAATAAAAAGAGAGGCTTTATTTTAATAATCATACAATTATAGAACGCGTGCTCAAGATGGACGCAAGCAGCGTATAGCGTAAGCGACGCCGCTTGCACTAGCAAAGAAACTATCGACACGACGAAAAGCAGATAGTTATATAAAAAAAGGTACATGCAAAAAGGGCACGAGTACACAAAGAAAAGTATAATAGCACAAAGGGAAAATAAGCAAGAGAACGCGCCCGAGATCGCCCGGCACACACGTCGCACAAATAAAGCAATGAATAATGTGACTTTATGTAGCACGGAAGCACTCGCAATAATACGAGGCTTGATTTTAAATAAAATAAAAAGACTATAATTTATTGAAGCTATTTAATCTCACTCACATTAATTACGATAATTGTAACACACAACCAGAAAAGTATTACGCAATATAGCAAGTCGAAACGCTCTTTACCAGACGCTGGCGACAAAAGGAATGATGTAATGACATTCCTTCTTGTCTCTGCTCAGCTTTATCTCTCGTGCTGTACGCTGCACGCGCCGCAAGAGAGAGACAAACGATCCTAAACGGACCCAAGCTCAGCTACTCGGGTCAAGCTGCTTGCTAGTGCACAGTATATGTGCTATAGAGATTCACACGTGTGTGCCAACGATTTTGGGTTATAGTTTTAACTATTTGACCCGCGTGGTCTGCTTTCCGTCTTGCCAGTAGTTAGATGCTTCCTTCTGTCGTCTATATGCGCTACAAATATACACTTAAGTAATATAGCCAATCTGCCATGTTACAATTCCCCCTACCACACGGAAGTATACTGTGGAACCGGATACTTTCGTCAAACAAAAAAAAATCCTTAAGCTAAACTAAAACAAAAAAGAAAATTCATATACAGAAAAAAAGTATTAGAGCTTAAACTAATATAATTGGTGTTATCTACTGCGGTGTGAAGTGTATTTATAAAATTCTTCTTCTGCTGTATCTGCTGACTTTCAGCTAAATTAAATGATTGTAAATGTAGGTGTTTTACACTGTATATAAGGGTGCTTAATTTAAAACGACGCGACTGGCTTATCCATATTTTATTTACAAAAATTAGAAATCTTAAAACAAGTTATCTTAAAGCTAAAGAAAATAACAATCATAGCCCATTTTTACATGTATTTCATTCATAAACATACCAAAAAAAAAATAAACTATATTTTATATAACAAAATTTGAAATTAAAAGTAACTAGCTCGCCACAGCGGCCCAAAGGGCCGCTGTAGCTCGCACCTCGGTCTTTTCAGAGCTTCGCTTCGCTCAGCTCTGAAATGCCCTCGGGCCTTGCATCGCTTCGCAATGCAAGGCATGCAAAAAGCTCCGCTTCTTGCATATAAGGCACGACCGAAAACGCTCGCGCTTCGCGCTCGCTATTTGATATTCAAAGAATATTAGAGCAAATCATTTACAACCGCAAAAGCATTAAAAGTTAATCTTATTTCTTTTTTTCATTGAATGTTTGACCGCATCTTTCAACAGAAGGTTTGAATTTATTGTATTTATTTAAAAAATCAAATTTATAATTATTTAATATTTTCTTGTGAATTAAGTTGATTGATTTCGAAAAAATTTATGTTATGTGAAAAAGACATATTTTTATTAACGTATATTTTTTAAAATTTTGGATAGGATAATCTATCAAAAGTTATAAGAAAAAAAAAATTATTTTATAGTTTAGTAGCTTAAAAGTAAAGTTTTGTATAAAGTTTTTATTTGATCTGAATCATTTTGATGGGGGATGATTTAAAACAATAATACAAATAAATGTTGGCAGTTTAAAAAAAAATAGTTCGAGCTGTTTTAAAACAGTTATCCCTTCAGAGGTAAAATAAATGATTTTTTGGAAATAACTTGAAAAAAACGAATTTTCAAAAAAAGTATATGAAATAAAATTTATAGAAAAAAATAAGATACATCTTTTTAATATCATACATATTTTTTTTTAAATAATATTTATCAATTTATCATTAAAAAGCCTTTAATTTCAACAATTTTCATGAATAATTTGAAAAATATTATCTTTCGAGAAAAATGTATAATATAAAAAAGATTTATTTTTTTATATTCTATAACTTTTATTTTATATACTTTTAAAAAAAAAATCGTAACTTTCAAGTTATTACCAAAAATCCATTTTTTTGACCATTTAAAAGGCGCTTATTTAAAAACGCTTCCAACGATTTTTTCCAAAATAGGAACGTTTACTTGTATTATTATTTGAAACAATTTCCCGTTTGAATCATTCAGATCGGATAAAAACTTGTCGAGAAAATTCATAAACTTGATTTCTCACACACATACATCCATACATACATTTTAAGTAAGCCTCGTAATAGTCTTATTTTGCTATAAAAATAAGTTTTTTATCATAAAATAACATATTTTGAAGGGTTACATTTTTCGCGATGTCGAAAATATAAGGCACTTCCGTATAGCGGTCGTGCCTAAAAATGAAAATTCAAGTGTTTACTTACTGAAAGGTGACGCTCTGATGGTATGTGTCGATGCATACTATGATTTTATAAGATTAATTATTTTATAATTAATATTTTGCAGCAATTTTCTAAATACACAAAAATATATTCTATTTATAGATTTGCTCTTAATTACGTTATAGTAAGGCGTAAAAATAAAATTTAGCACTTGTTTATGTGTCAGTGGAAAAGTGTGAATAGCTAGCAATGTTTGTATAATGTGTATGAGGGATAAATAAATAGCAAAAAAAGGGTAAGTTAGTAAATACACAAAACTGCTTAAATAACGGATTAGCTGAATGGGTCGTGAGTTTGGTTGATAGGGATCTTAGATAGCTAGATATGATGTTGGAGGGTTAATATAGGCATATTAATGATGGTGTGAAGGGGTTATACTGAATTAAAGGCTCGGGTCGGTGGTTTACTTTTTTTTGCACACTGTAGCAGAGATATACTCCGCATAGCTAAAATTTGGGAGATCGTAGTTGTGCTCTGCTCGATCGCCCTTGTTTTGCTCTGCTTGCTCGCCCTTGTTTTGCTCTGCTCGCTCGCTCTTGCATTGCTCTGCTCGCATGCTCTGATTTAGCTCTGCTCGCTCGCTCTGTGAATGCTCTGCACGCTCGCTATTGTTTTGCTCTGTTCGCTCGCTCTTTTTGTGCTCTGTTCGCATGCTCTGATTTGTCTCTGCTCGATCGCTCTGTGAATGCTCTGGACGCTTGCTATTGTTTCGCCCTGCTCGCTCGCTCTTTTTGTGCTCTGCTCGCATGCTCTGGTTTGGCTCTACTCGTTTGCTCTTCTCTGCTCTGCTCGCTCGCTCTTGCTCTGCTCTGCTCGCTTGTTTTTATTTTTCTCTGCTCGTGCGCTCTTGCTCTGCTCTGCTCGCTCGCTCTTGCTCTTCTCTGCTCGCTCGCCCTTGCTTTGCCCTACTCGCTCGCTCTTGCTCTGCTCTGCTCATTCGCCCTTGCTCTGCTCGCTCGATCTGTTGACACTGGGTGCAGTCGCTGATGCAGACGTTGATTTGTCCACAGCCATAGTACTTCGTAGGCTGAGAACATTCTCGCAGCCAGTGTCCTAAGCTACTACACCTAAGGCACGGCTCTACCTGCTTTCGCCAAAAGTTTTTCCTAATTGGCGGTATGTTCGGCTTTGGTTCTGCTCTATTTGCTCGGCTCGCTCTTCGAGTTTTGCTCTTTTCTCTGGGTTTGGGGTAACGATTTTCCTTCTGTACTTGCTCGCTCTTATTTGAAGTGTTAGCTAAAGGGGTTACAGGGTGATTGCTAGTAATTGATGCTAACACTGGTATTGGGTGTTGATGCATCAGAGCATCTTCAAAGTTAAGGGGAGAAATCAAAGCTGTCTCGCTCAAGTTAGACGAATTCATACCAGTGCAAACTGTAGTGGGGACTAAGGATTCATCTGGAGCTGGAGGGGGTCGGCATACGTTTTTCTGGGCTCTGCAAGTCTCTTCTTTCTGGTTCAACAATTGCAGTTCTCTGAGGTTATTAGCATAACTTGTATGCTCTGGTGCAGTTGGTTGCTTCATGGAATTTGCTGAAATGGTTGAAAAAAGGGGTGGCTGTATTAAAGGTTGTGAGACGGGTAGATATCCAGAAGGTGATGCAATATACGGGACATGACTCCATGGATTAGGATAAGAAGGGAGATACGAGTATGGATAAAAATGAGGAGTCGGTGCGCTATCATATCCTCCATGGTACGTCGTTGCAGTATTAGTAGAGAGGGTATTAGTTGCTCTCACTGGATGAGGTATGCTCGCTGTACTAAAAGAAAGACATGTGGTCGTGGTACACGTGGTCGATGGGTGGATAGTTGCGTTGCTATTGCTAGGAGGAATAGGAATTTCTAAGCTATTCGAGGGATAAGCGAATTGATTGCACGTGCTTTGCTCTGTTGGGAGGTTATCAAATTCTAGCCGTGAATCATATGTCGTCTCATCTATTATTATTTTGCAAACGGCGACTCTTTCGCCGAGATGTCGTCTAAGCTCATAATGCAAAACTCGTTCTTTAAACATCGGAATACTACCGGCCATGCTCACTCCTCGCTGGCTGTATTCAAAGAGCTGCTCTACGGATAGTCGGTCTACGATTCGCGCAATTTCGTCTGCTGCTTTAAAAACTTCATTCCTACATATATGCTCAGAAATTCATGTGGGCTCTACATTTAACTGTTGGCTTATTATATTTACAATAAAAGGCTGTTATACCACACAAGGATACGCACAAGGAAAAATTTATTACTAATAACTAATGCTATGGTGAAATCCTATCTCAGGAGGTTCAAATAAGAATAGCTCTGGTTTACAACAAAAGAAAAGAAAATTGTTAAATGCTTCATCATTGAAAAATAAACGAAAACAAAGCTAAGTTGGATCAGCACTACAACAAAAAAATTTATTTATAATAAATAGAATTGTCTGATAATTAACTAATTTTACATAGCATGCCCGTAATACTCAAGAACTAAAAATTTAAAATTTTTGTAAAGCCAGATGCACGCTAAAGCAAAAGAAAATTATGCGTAAGCTATTGTGTACCGACACGCACTAAGGTAGCACACTATAGTAATATATTCCGCGCGAGCACAAATAGGAATATAGATTGCTCAGCACACTTCAGATATTCAATTATATTATATATACAAAAAAAACACAGCTTTCATTAATATGGAGTTGCAAGAAGCGTAGTGCTAAAATATGATGAAGCTAGAGAGAAATGAGCTGCAGGGTAACACAAGTAAAGATAAACACAAGCAACAATACAATGATGTATATGTATGTGTATCGAAATATATTTTATAGCACACTGTGTCCTAAATCTACATTTAGACACACAGCTGCCTGCGACTTAAGTAGCCTATTATTGCACACTATGTTCGGCCAACTTCATGCTATACAATAATGAGCTACTATTAATTTTCATGAGAAATCTGTGGCTATTGACAATTGCGAGTCTTCCGAGCGGACTTTTATAACCAAATCTCTACCTCAGGCCGAAATCTGCTCTAACATCACCCAGTAATCGAAAATTATTTTCGGTGTTTATGTCACATTCCGTTGGTTTAAACAGTGAAAACATTTATCTCTTACCTATACACACATTGTTGACAAAGAAAAAACACCTTATCAATCGACGAAGTTACATAGGCAGCGGTCACCCATTCAAGTAATAATCGTGCCCAATGCTGCTTAACTTCGCCGATCGGCTGAGGTGCAGTTTCGTAACCCCACCAATGTGCCGGTACAATTTTTAAATTAAATAACAATAATAAGAACGTTAGATACGAGTAAAACTAAAGTTAATACCAGTGAACATATCAAACGAAGAGGTAGTATTATTGTATTATCATTATTATACGATTTAAGTAAATATTTAAAATTATAGTTTTAAAATTTTTCTGTTTTGATTTACCATTCATGAAATATTCCAATTTTTTTTATTTATAGTTTTTGCTTTCCTTTCTCGATTGATCATTCACGAAATGCTTAGTATTTGCTCTTTTACAATTTTCGTTTTTATTTTACGAATTATCATTCGTGGAGTGCATGGTTTTTGTGAATTATTGATTTTTAAGAGTACTCATGTAATGCGGCGGATTTATGACACTTGTGCTATAAAATAGTATACGATACTTGAGACTTAAGTGGCCCATTGCACGACGTGATTATCGCCCTCGCTAAGCTCGGGCGATAACTTCATGTCGTGCAATAATGGGCCACTTAAGTCACATGTATCGTAATATACTAATATGTGTGTGTATTTAAATGCAGTGCTATTATTAAATAAACTATTCAGCTTAAGACTCGCGCTCAAGAAAATTGAAAAAACAATGCTCTATGTGTATATAAAAAAAATGTACAAGCAAAACGTTTAGCACAAAAAAGAATAAAAGAAAAATAATATATTATTTCTTTGCTTACTGCACGCTCTTAAAAAAAATGCTGCAAAATAAAATGTCGCGGTTACCTCATACCAAGCGACGCCAAGAACAAAAATAGCTAACAGAGCGCCTCCTTTCAGCCTCGTCGTGTGTGCGTCGTTCGTAATGGCGACCACGTGGCGAAGCGGAAACGCATAAGTAGAAAAATGTTCTTTTCACTGGCATAGCCAATTGTCTTTCACTTAAAGCACATTTTTTTTTCACAGCACACTTTTTTTTTTCTTTTTCCTTTTATTTTTAGCACAGTTTTTTTTTCTTTTATTTTAAGCACAGTTTTTTTTTCTTTTATTTTAGGCACCGTATTTTTTTCGATTCCGTGACTCTATACAAAAATTTTCACCGAAATTTTTGTCGGCCCTACGTTGGCTCTGCCAGTTGTGACAACCTTGGGGATCAGGAGGTTGCCCTAAGGTATAAATAAGATAATATCCGGGTTTCCGATTAATTGAATAAAAAAAGAGGCTTTATTTTAATAATCATACAATTATAGCACGCGCGCTTAAGATGGACGCCAGCCGCGTATAGCGTACGCGACCCCACTTGCACTAGCAAAGGAACTATTGACACGACAAAAAGCAAATAGTTATATAAAAAAAGACACATGCGAAAAGGGCACGAGCACACAAAAAAAGTATAATAGCACGAAGGGGAAATAAGCAAGAGGACGCGCCTGAGATCGCCCGGCACACACGTCGCACAAATAAAGCAATGAATAATGTGACTTTATGTAGCACGGGGGCACTCGCAATAATACGAGGCTTGATTTTAAATAAAATAAAAAGACTATAATTTATTGAAGCTATTTAATCTCACTCACACTAATTACGATAATTGTAACACACAACCAGAAAAGTATTACGCAACATCACAAGTCGAAACGCTCTTTACCAGACGCCGGCGACAGAAGGAATGATGCAATGACATTCCTTCTTGTCTCTGCTCAGCTTTATCTCTCGTACTGTACGCTGCGTGCGCCGCAAGAGAGAGACAAACGATCCTAAACGGACCCAAGATCAGCTACTCGGGTCAAGCTGCTTGCTAGTGCACAGTATACGTGCTATAAAGATTCGCACGTGTGTGCCAACGATTTTGGGTTATAGTTTTAACTATTTGACCCGCGTGGTCTGCTTTCCGTCTTGCCAGTAGTTAGATGCTCCCTTCTGTCGTCTATATGCGCTACAAATATACACTTAGGTTATATGGCCAATCTGCCATGTTACACAGTAACTTTAGATTTAGACACGCAAAAAGGAAAAAAGAAGAAAAGGAACAAGAATCTTTAACGATTCACTCGCCAAGAATGGTACGTTTTGCGGCCTTGACGCATAATACACTAATAGCGTTGCGTGAGATGATGACTTCGTTAAGGAACTCTTTTAACCGAAATGTCACTCAATCATTAATAGTATTTTTAAAGAAATTGCGCACTGGTAATTCAAATGAGAAAATTGCAGCAATACTTCGACTAGATGAGCCAAGAAAAGTTTCCAGCTTTTCTGAATCAATTTTGCAAGTTTTTGAAATTAATATTATTCCAACACGATTTGGATTACAATCTGTAAACAGAGAAGACCTAATAGAAAATCATTTAATTGATGTTCTAAAAAAACTTGATAAAATAGAAAATAATCTTGTTTTGATTGCTGGTGGAACTTATATTCGTCATCGAAAAAGTTCCAATAATGAATACCAAAGAAAATCATATTCTGGTAAAAAAAAGTTCCTTTATGTAAGCCATTCACTATTTGTACACCTGATGAATATATAGTTGATGTTTTGGGGCCTTATTATGCAACTAAGAATGATACTCAAATCCTTAGTGAATTATTAAATCAAAATACTGATTTACAGAATTTATTAGAACTAAAAGATGTTTTTGTATTAAGTAAAGGCTTTCGTGACGTAATCAACCAACTAGAAGAACTTTAATACCGCGTTCTGATGCCATCGTTGAAAAGAAAAAAAAATGGTTAAGTGCTGCAAAATGTAGTCATTCTTGACGTGCTACTGCTGTTAGATGGATTGTTGAAGCTATTCATGGAATGATTGGTCAAAAGTTTAAGTTACTTCATAAATGTTAAACTTTATTGCAAAATTGCATGTTTTCTGATCAATTATTTTGGAAAACGTTTGAAATTCATCATTTCTGCTAAAGAAGAAATATTAAACTGATTTAAAACTCAAAATCTTGATGAAAATACTTTAGCTGTGGAATCGGAGAGTGGTACATGGAACAGAAAAAAAACTTTATTTTCTCGTTTGGGTTCAGAAGATGTTCTCGATTTTCCTGAACTTACAGAAGAAGATTTAAAAATATTTTTCACTGGCACTTATCAAATGGAACAGGCCATATTTTACTTGGCAGAAATGTTGAATGAAAATAATGAAATTCACCTACAGTATTTGAGAAAATCTAAAGATATAATTAAGGTACAAGTTTGCTCCCGACATGTATACAGTGAAACTTATAATTTTTATGTTCATTATAAACCAGATCCATACGGTTAAAAAAGTATACTCAGATATTGTTTTGAATGTGCGAATAGTCTTAGAACTATTGGATTCTGCTCGCATGTAGCAGCAGATATTATTTATCCCATGCAAGATGCAAGTCCAAAATATTGAGACAAGCTGAAAAATTAACAAAAGTATTTGACACTTTTGTTGATTTCACACAATTCTTTCAATTGGACAATATGAAAAAAACGTTTAAAAATTTGTTCAACAAAAATAAGATGAAATTGCATATTCTCACTTATCCTGAAAGTTAGTATTTTTCATGTATAAGAACATCTAAGTTTAAAAAAAAATAGTTTTTGCTAAAATCGCGTTTAAAAAAAAAACCTTTTTTGGTTTCATATCACAAAAATCGGGCATTTAAAACTAGATTGGATCCCATATATTTTCGTTAAAAAACGTTTAAAAAAGTTAAAAATTAATAGAGCTGCAGCAATTTAAAATTCAGGTTCATTTTTAATTTTTCAATTTTTATTTTTACATCCAACACTAAATACGTTGTATCAAGAAAAAATTTTTTTTTGATTATCTACGAGGTAAATTATATTTTCATATACATATTAAAAGGGATTTTTATCATTTAGAAGAAAATAATTATATCTATTACGACCTGCATGAATCTGAATGGAATCAGTCATATGATGTCATATAAGTATATATAATCATGTAAGATTATGTGAAAATCATTTTATATGGGATACAATCGATTTAAAATTGAATACCATTTTCGAACATTTAAAAAGTAATATTTCAACAAAAAAATGTTTTCAAATCTGAAATTTCGTATGCATTCTTTATTTGGATAGTATAATAAGATATTAAAACATCGTTAGAGGTTTTTTCGGATTTCGACTGCGTAGGTTGTGGTTTGGAATACCAGCGTTTTGTAAACATAGCTGTATATTATTTTTTCCGTTTTTTATTAGGACTTGTTTTACTTTGTCAAATTGCTGTTTGATGTGGGCTTAATCATGAATCTGAAGTGCTTTGTATATAAGAGAGTTGATGACTAAAAGTTTTTGAGAAGGGTGATGGTGAAAGAAGGCGTCTAAATATCTGTTAGTGTATGTGGGTTTTCTGTGTGCATTGTGTCCTAAAGTGTTGTCAGGTTTTTTGTAGACTAGAACATAAAAAAAAAAAATTTTACTATTTTGTTCTATATTCATAATAAATTTAATATTGGGATGTTGTTGATTTAAGTGTCCTAGGAGTTTGTGCAGTTCATTTTAACCGTGTGGCCAGATGACAAAAGTATCATCGACACATCTTAGCCACAGTGAAAGTTTTTTAGGGCTTGAATTTCAAAATGTTTCATAAACAAATTGGCAATGATTGGTGTATTGGAGAGCATATAGCTGTTCCTGTTGTCTATTCCTAAGATTTTTTGTTAACTTAGAAATATGTGTTGATAAGTCAGTATTCTATTATAGATAAGAAGTGCAAAGGTAGATTAAGGATGTATTTTATGACGTTTATGGTGTCTGAAATGGATGCTTTTGTAAAAAGTGATACTGCACTAAAACTGGCTATATTTTAGAGTTTATTGACGAAATTTTAAGAGTTTTTGATGTAGGAGATAAACATGCTGTAAGTTTTTCTGTAAGGTATCGTGCTAGATTATACGTAGGTAAGTTGATGGCGCTCACTATTCGTTATGACCTCACTTAAACATAATATAGAGAAAAGAAAGAGAATTTGAGAGAGAATAACCTAGAAAAAAGAACAAAATAAAAAATGATTAGCAATAAACTTATTTTCTCTTGAATTCGAATTATTGCGTTAAAAGTACAGACCATAGAAGTTATACCGGCGCGCAAGATGGAAATTAATAAGAATATATGTACGCGCTTAGATGTGCGTCGATACACGCCTATAAAGTGACGTACGCTAGCACACATCCAAGCGCACCTGTAATAGTATCATGCAGAATATATAAAGGTATCCCTTCTACTTACTAGAGAGAGGGTCTGAACTCCGGATCACGGATTTCGCTCGAACTTTGGGATAAGTTTTTAGGTATCAAAATATGGAAAAAAACAAAATATTAGACCCTAAGCCTCAATATTTCCCTAGTTACAGGTAATTGGAGAAAATAACTGGAAAAGTTACTATATTTTTAAACGCTTATAGTTTTTCAGCATTAATAGCTAGAAGCTTGAAACTTTTTTTAAAATGAAAGCTAAGCTCAAATCCTTTCGAAATATCACCTGCAACATATCAAAATATTATTTTTTTCCATAGTTACAGCGTTATTGAAATTTGACCTAAATTTTCCTTTAAAAACATTAATTAATAACCAATGCTGAAATGTAGTATAATTTTTAAAATGATGTTACTATGGAAAAAAATAATATTTTGATATGCTGTAGGTGATATTTCGTAAGGATTTGAGCTCAGCTTTTATTTCAAAAAAGGTTCAAGCTTCTAGCTATTAATGCTGAAGAACTATAAGCGTTTGAAAATCTAGTAACTTTTTCAGTGATTTTCTCTAATTACCTGTAACTAGGGAAATATTGAGCATTAGGGTCTAATATTTTGTTTTTTTCCATATTTTGACACCCAAAAACTTATCCCAAAGTTTGAGCAAAATCCGTGATCCGGAGGTCAGACCCTCTTCTAGTTAGAAGTAGGAGAGAACTGCGGCCGCGGCGGCTCGATCGACGCTTAAGCACATCGAAGCCGAATTATTGTACGGCACTCTTTAGCCAGCTCTCGTTTAATAAAGTTCAACTTTAAATTTAATACTTGCCTTATTGTGTTTCTTATTTCGTTTGTTCTGCAGGTCCGCGAGGAGTTGGATAATCACCGACTCCGTACCGGTAGCAGTAACAACAAATAAAACTTATTAAATTTAGAGTTAAATAGTTTTAATATAAGTAACAATTAAAATTGATTATTGTATTCACTTATAATTTATTTTGTGAATATCATGATAAATATTTTAGTCTAAAAGTCAATATTAACATAATAAGAATAATCAGTGTGGGTATCACTTCCTCTTGTTAAATATTTGTGCATGAAATCGTGTTTAAATATTAATGCTTTATCTTAGAAAGTAAACGTTGTTGAATATTAAAGTGTATGATCCTGATAAGACTTTAAATCTTGGGAGTTTTGGCCTATAAGAGGTCTGTTATTTTACTAAGAACTAACTCATAAAATATAAAGACCCCGGACTAATCACAGCATGATGTCTGTGCTAAAAACGGGTCTAATGTAAGACACCTTCCTTATTCCTTATCTTCATTTATGTGCACAAAATGCAATCCCGAATAAGTAGTTTAATAGGTACAAGAAAGGAGGTTACATAGTCTTAAAGGGATATCGGATTTGTGAATTTTTGGAAGGCCATAGACTCTCGGTGTTGAAGAGTTTTTCAGAGTTATTTTCTTTTTTAATTCCTCTGGTAAGTTGGATTCCTTAAGTAGAGATTTGGTTGTATTGGTAATGGTGCTGGTAGAATCTCTTATTAATTTTTTGTAAGAATTGTCATTCAGTAGTTCTCATTGAACAGCAAATTGACAAAGTAAAACAAGCCCTAGTATAAGACGGTTACTTACTAAGACAAATTAAACAAATAATAAAAAAACCACCCTTTGAAATCAACAATATCAACATTCAAAAAAAAGAAAAAACTCAACACAGTCAAATATATTGTTAGTATATACAAACAAAAGCGCTCCTTTGAAAAAAGTCAGCGAAAAAGGGCGCACTACAAGAATTGACGGCGAACAAAGGCGCAGCATAAGAAGTGATGGTGAAGAAAGGCGCACTGCAAGAATTAATGACGAAAAAAAACGCACTATAAGAATGGACAGTGATTTAAAAGCCTTTTTTCGATGTCTATTCTTTTAGTGCGCCCTTTTTTGCCATCAATTATTGTAATGCGTTCTTTTTCGCTGTAAATTTGTGTAATGTGCCTTTTTTCATCGTTCATTTTTGAACGCACGCCTTTCTTCGTCGTCGATTCTTGCCATACGTCTTTGTTCGTAGAAAATTCCTATCGCGTATTCTTATCATTTTGCTAGCACGCCTTTGTTCGTATATACCGACAATATACAAGGCGTCACAGAATAAATTGGACAAATACTAAACAAACGCAGCATCCGTACCATATATTGTAACGTAACGTAGCGTGCTCGCGTTTTGAGGTTTAAAAGAAATTGACGGAATTATAATTTTTATTCGATTTTAATATTTTATTTACCATAAACCTTAAAGATGTTTCAATCACTACTGACGTTCCAATCCCCGACTTTAGCAAGGACGAGCACAATATGATACAAAAAGAGTGAGAACTTTCTCGCTCTTAATCCTACTAGCTGAGTCGTAGACCAAGCGACTTCGAACATACGTATGATTTAAATATTACTTATATTTTCTCTAGGATTAATTCTCAACCCTGGTAATTTATTATAAAGAGTGATATAGAGGAGCATGCAGGAAATTGATTCTAGGTTATATTAAATCTTTTTTGACACTCCGTGCGAGAAGCTCGATTTCACGCACGCTGTACAAAGTGACACGTGCGAAAATGGAGCTTCTCACACGTCGTGTCAAAAAATAGTGTTCGATACTCGTGCGAGAAAGTGATTTCTTACTCATGTGACCTTTTCACCCTCGCTTCGCTCGGGCGCAAACCGCCACACGAGTAAAAAATCACTTTATCGCACTAGTACCGAAATATACTATTTCTTTTAACACAGTAGTTATATAAAAGAAATTTACAGATGTATTATACTAAATTAAATATTTACAATGAGGATTTTAAAATTAAAGTTTGCAAGATATTGGGTGTTTTCTCGATATAAAACGAGACCGGTACGCTCGCAAAACAATCATGTCAAAGTCGTATGAAAGAGAGAGATGAAAATCACTTTACTATACTAAAACTTTCTACCAGAACTTACGCTACTGAGGTTGGTGAAGCGGGCCCACCTCCCGCAGATCTTTTTCTCCGCGTTTTCTCTCGGCAGCTTCCTGGCCTTGATATACGAGCTCGGGATAGAGTACCGAACACGCGGTGATGAACGGGCTTCTACGGTGCACGTAAAACCTTAGGCTGGAGTCAAGTAAGAGAGCGACTGGCTCTGCTGGTGGTCAGGCGACGAGAGAGCGAGCTTCGCGCTACGCTTGCTGTGCGTGGCTCTCTCGGACATCCCTTCCCACTTCCTAATCATTAGCTTATCCTTTCTAACTTGCTGCTTGCTTAGTTAATCTCTCTCTTTCTCATTAGCTTTCTCACTCGCGCTTTCGCGAATACATATCTTTCGTTCTTTATTTACGCGTGCGAATAGCGCCTCCTGGGGCTATTTAATCTCATTTAAATTGAGATAGTAACCATGCTTCGGTACATGGTTACAATATATTTATTTATTTCAGCCTTCAGGTCCAGAAATGGACTTTTTACATATAAATAGCTACATAATACATAATACTTTGTTACATATATTACATAAAATTACATTAATTACACATCATTATATTACATAAAATACATTTTGTAATCTTTTAAATTAGGTGATTCTTACAATTAAAATTTTAATTATATGATCTTTACAAACATTTATACATTTTTTAAACTTTATTTATTTATTTTTTCTTTTTAACACTTTATTTTACAGTTTCTCTACTTTTTTTTCGTTCTTTTAAATCTATTTATTAGTCTATTTATTTTGTTCTTACTTTTCCTTATACTATTTTTTTGCCTTTTAACACATTAAGTCTCCTCATAATTTTCATTCATTTTGTCACTTTTTATTCACTTTTCATCACTTATCATTAGCTTTTTCAGTCTCTTTTTCTCGTTTTCTATAAACTTAAAGAACTGTACTATTTCCTTAAATCCTACCTCATTTAATATTTGTTCATCATTCCACCTCAGTGTGATCTTTAACTCTCCTCTTTTTTCTTTTGTTGCTACACATTCTTCCAATAGGTGTTTCTTATTGCTGATTCCTTCTCCACACAGTTGACACTTTTTATCCTTTTCTTCTAAACAATATCTGTTTACCTTTTCTACGTTTCCACCCCTTATTTTGCTATCGTGCTTGTATTCTTCTCTTTGTCGTTTGTCTTTAGGTATGCTGGTAAATCAATTGTAACTATTTTGCTGTACATGGGGTTATATTTTTCCTCTTTAATTTTTGCCATAAATGTTTGGTTTTCAATATCTTTACCTTTTAGCATTATTTCTTTTTGCACATCCTGGCCCAATTTTTTTCTTAGATCTATCTTTAGCGTACTATAGCCTACACTGTTGTAAAATTGTTCTCTTTCTTTACTATATGTCTCTTTTTCTTCCATCACTTTCTTTTCTTCCCAGCACCATTTTGTTATTTTATTTTCTTTATCTTTGGAGACTTTGTCCTCATACTTCATAGCCCTTTTTGCCCATTCCATTCTCATCTTGTTTTCGTTTGTTCCTTTGTACAGTATATACCTAGGCGTACAAAAGTCTAATTTGAAAATCCATCTTAAATAATCCGTTTTTACTTTTTCCAATTCTTTTCTTTCGGCCCAGCTCTAAACTTCTGCCCTGTGCACCATCACACTTTTTACTAGATAGTTGAACAGCATAATTCTTCTTTTAAAATCAACTTTACATCTATGTTCACCTAGACCCCATGTTTTTCTTGCTGCTATATTTCCTTTTTTCTTCAGCTTCTCTAAGTGATCCTTGTAGTCACTCGCACCGTTACACGTGGACCCTAGATATTCGAACTTCCTCACTTCTTCTATTCTTTCGTTTTTCCATTTCCAGATTTCTTGTTTCCCTTTTCCTTTTTTGCTAAAAACTAATCCTTTTTTATACTCACTATCAGTTTTCATTTGTTACAGAATTCCCTCAGAGATCCCATCATATCTTCCATTGCCTCTTTTCTATTTACTAATAAGACTATATCATAAGCCAATGACCAGATTCTCCTATCTCCTATCTTGATACTACCTACATTTCTTTTTTTTAATTCCTCTTGCAATTCTGATATATATATATATATATATATATATATATATATATATATATATATACAAAATAGAATAAGACTCAATAAATCACCTTGCCTCAGTCCTTTCGTAGTTTAAAAATCGTCTGTGAATCCTTCTTCTGTTCTTATTCTTGATCTTGTTGCTTCGTAAATTCTTTTTATTTTTTTTATTAATATTTACTAATTTTCTTCTCTTTCATTATCCTCCATAATACCGTTCTATCCACTATGTCGAATGCCGCTTGAAGATCTACAAAAAATGCGTATACTTTTTCTTTTTTTACCTTCCCTCTCTGTCTGACATGGTTCAAGATAAAGACATTATCCATATTTGATCTGCCTTTCCTAAAACGAGCTTGAGCATCTTCTAAAATATTCTTTTCTTCTATTTCTTTAACCAATCTTGCTCTAGTGGCCTCTGTATATGTTTTATATGCTGTTGGTAACAGTGAGATCTCTCTATAATTCCTCACCTCATTTCTATCACCTTTTATGCGCAAGGGTACTATGATTCCAGTTTTTCACTCATCTGGCATATTATCTTCATCCCAAACTTTACTTATAACACATACTAGGTTGTCAATCAGATCCTTACCTCTATAGATTTTTTGATCTCTTATTGTTGAGTATATTTCTTCCGCCTTTACTTTTCCCTCTTCACCTTTTTCTTCTTCTATATTTCTTTTTTCACCTACTTCTTTCGTCAGGACGCCATCCAATAAATTTTTTAAATGTTTTGACCCTTCCTCTTCTTTTATCTGGTTGTATATAATTGTTTTCTTTTTTCTTGATCTGTTTAAAAATTTCCAAACTTGATTTTCATTTCGAAGTTCTCTTAATTCTTGCTCTTCATACTCTCTAAAATCTTTATCCTTTTTATAACACATTTCACTCCATTTTTTTCATATTTGTGTGTATATCTCTTTCCTCAGTTTACCTCTTCTTCATTGTTCATACGTTTTTATAACTTTTTTTTTCTTTGTCCCACCATCTTTTCATTCCAATTTCCCATTTTTACCTCTTTTTTTATTATTGCGTTTTCAATCGCATTTTTTATAGCCGCCCATTTCTCTTCTGCCTTGTTGTTTTCTTCTCTTCCAATTTCTAAGTTTCCCGTGTTAGATCTGAAAATTTCAATACTTTCCTCATTTCATAATATAATTTGCTTAGTCCTCTTTTCCTTAGTAATTTGTTTTTTTCACCGTTCCATTGGCCCTTAACCTCTTCTTTCAACAACACCGATATCGGTGTGTGATCTAATTCTATCCTTTCCTCAACCTTGAAATTCACCTCCTCTTTTCATACTTTGTCATTTACTATAGCAAAGTCGAACACAGTGCTCCCTCTTGCGCCTATGAAAGTGAATTCACCTTCTCCATCACCTTCTGCTAAACCATTTAGAATAATGCACCCTTTGTTGTCTAACCAATCTATCATTTTTTTCCTTCATTCATTTATTTTTACACTTCTTTTACTATTTCGTTATGTATCGACTTTATTTCAGCTTCACTTTTAGAACAATTATAGTCTTTTTTGCTTATTTTTCTTATATTTCAACAATGGATCTTGGGGGCGCCCGATAATGCGAGCTCTCTCTAACGCTGCCATGCAAAAAGTGCATCCATACAACATATAAACCTCCAACATAAATAGAATATATACTTAACATCCCCAAAGACAAAAAAACCTCTGTTGTGCACTACCGGTTTTAACAAAATATCTTGCTCATGTGGAAAAGTCTACTTAAAAAAAAACTAGAAGTAAAATCCACCAAAGACTTAAAGGACATAGCAGCAAGGTAAAATTGAAACACTTTACACAATCAGCATTAGCAGAACACCGAATAGGCCACCACATAGACTTCGAGAACACGACTATCCTCGCCAAAACCAACCCTTACTTCCCAAGAAAACGCCGAGAAGTTATAAAAATACAAAAACATCCAAATAACCTAAACAGAGATAACGGCTATTTCCTTAACCCAATATAGCCACCTCTGTTCCCAAAGACACATCACTCATAACCATTCAACTACAAAATCCCGCCTGAAAACAATGCCTAACACCCTGCCAAAAAAATTCTACCTCTACATATAGTGATGAACAATCTAAACTACCAAATTTAGGATTACTCTGATGGAGTGAACTGTAATATTCACGAAACATCGGTATCCCAAACCACAACCTACACGGTCGAAATCTTAAAAAACTAACAATGTCCAACATTCACCGTAAAAGCTTTAAATTCAAAGATATTAAAATTTGAAAGAAGATGATGATTCTTCTATCCGCCCCCCATTTTCGGACTCTTCACTGATTTTCTTCGAATATTTGTTAAAATTATTAAATCAAAAAGATTTTTATAAACTAAATACTCTTTCACATCTTAGAATATGAGTAAGTGTTGTCAACCATAGCATGAAAGTTCTAATCACACAGAAAAAAACTTACACGCTCCTGACAACGAAAAATAATTTAGAAATTATTTTCATTGACAAAAATGAATAAATAAAAATAATCTCTTAATTATTTTTCGTTATCAGGAGCGTGTAAGTTTTTTTTATGTGATTATAACTTTCATGCAATAATCGACAACCATTGCTCATATTACAAGATGTGGAGGAGTATTTAGTTTATATTAATTACGAGTGAGCATTAATAAATTTAATTGTTTAACATGAAAATTTTCCTTTGGAATAGATATAAGGTGGGTTTAATAACTATTTTCGAACGCGTTAAAATTTCAAGAAAGAATAAGGAGAAACTTTGGGAGGGAAGAATGTTGATTGACGTTTCTCCCGGTGGCGTAATTGGTTAACGCAGCCGTTTAGAGAATGGAAGATCGTTGATTCGAGCCCAACCCGTGGTCTTTTTTTCTCTCTCTTGAAATTATTTTTTATTGAAAAAAATGAATAAATAAAAATAATTTCCAAATTATTTTTCGTTGTCAGGAGCGTGTAAGTTGTTTTCTGATTACATTATACGTGATTATAACTTTCATGCAATGATCGACAACACTTGCTCATATTCCAACATGTGGAGGAGTATTTGGTTTATATTAATTATGAATGAGCATTAATAAATTTAATTGTTTAAAACTAAAAAATTTTTGTAGGCTCTTTTCATTAAGCTCATTTTTAATATTACACGGTATCAATTTATGAGTAATCGATTGCTAAAGCTGCAATTTTTAACACAAGAATATAGTCTGCCTTTTCCTAACTCATGTTTTAATTAATAACATTTTTTTTGTCCTTAAGAGGAGGTCACGTATCTCTGTCCTCTTCTAATCAAAGAATTGAGTTTTTTACAGAAACTAATAACTTTAGCAAAAAATGAAGAGAAAGCCGCATCTCGTAATGAAAAAAGCTATATTTTTTTTGATAAGAAAGAATTAATTTTATTGCTTCGTTTTCAAGAAAACCTTGAAAAACTCAAATCATAGAGGTTAGGGTGGACAATTTGGTTTTTCAAGGTTTTCTTGAGAACGAAGCAATAAAATTAATTTTTTCTTATCAAAGAAAATATTGCTTTTTCTGATACAAGATGCGGCTTTCTCTTCATTTTTTGATAAAGTTATTAGTTTTTGTAAAAAAATCATTTCTTTGATTAGAAAAGGACAGAGATACGTGACCTCCTCTTAAGCCGCAAAATAAATTTTTGTGTCCTATATACGGAGCACAAAATAGTGTATTCTTGTTTTAGGCCACAAAATATTTATATATATATATATATATATATATATATATTCAATGTATTATTTTAATAAAAGTTCGCAGAAAAACGTTCTCGACGTCACTGATTCTTGGGATTGAACTGAATGAACTGCTCGCTTCCCTTAATATTGCTATCCTTTTCTTACATATACTATACTGGGTATGCGTTAACGAATAACCTAGACTCAATATATGTATATTATGAACGAAAGAAGAGAGCGAGAAAAAGACATAGTTACGAGTTTCGCGTGTTAAAACTTTTTTTTTCTTTTTTAAATAATATTTTTTTAATATGATTTTTATAGTTTAGCTTTGTTTTATACTTTGTTGTATTTTTATTTAATTTTAATGATATATTTTAACAATTGTTAGTTGTTTTTATAATCGTATTTTTTAAAACTTTTTTTCTTTTTTTGAATAATATTTTTTAATTATAATCTTTATAGTTTAGCTTTATTTTATATTTTGTTGTATGTTTGTTTAATTGTAATGTTATATTTTAACAATTATTAGTGGTTTTTATAATCGAATTTTTTTTATTGTATTGCATTCTCATAGAGAAAGCATTGTATCGATAAAAAAATTTTTTTTTTATTTTTTCATTAATTTGTACATATTTGAATTCGGTGAGTCGAAAAAAGTGGTTTCCGGAAAATGTGTGTGTGTGTATGATTTCAGTTAGTAAATTGTATCTCGAGAACTATTCGATGGATTTGCTTCTAATTTTGCATGGAATTTAGTTTTTTGACTTACTTGCTGGGAAGCTATTGATAATTGGTTATTCAAGCGTAGTTTTCATTTTAGAATAGTTTTAAAAAAAAATTTCGATTTTTCATTTTTTAGGTTTTTTTTTGTTTACTACACGATGAATTTGCTTCAAAATTTGCACGAAAATTATTTGTGATTGCCCAAATAAAATAAATTTTTAAAAACTGATTTTCTTAGCTTAGTTTTAATTTTAGAGCATTTTAAAATTTTTGAAAAAAATTTTTCTATTTATTACGTCAATAAAATCTTAAAAACTACTCGATGGATTCACTAAAAATTTTCCATACAATTCAATTTTTCGATCAACTGGTGCGGAAGCTATTGAGAATTGGTTTTCTTAGCGTAGTTTTTGTTTTAGAGTTATTTTAAGAATTTTAAGAAACTTTCGATTTTTCATTTTTTTTGTATTTTACGTAAACTACTCAAAGAATTTGTTTGAAAATTTGTATGGAACTTAATTTCGACTACCAAAAGTAGAAAAACTTTCGACAACTGATTTTCTTAGCGCACTTTTAATTTTAGAGCATTTTAAAAATTTTTTAAAAAATTTTTAATTTAAATTTTTTCTATTTAACGAAAACTATTTGATAGATTTGCTCCAAAATTTAAATGCAAGTTATTCGCTACTGTCTGAAAAAAACAAGCTTTGAAAAACATATTTTCTCAGAGCAGTTTTAATTGTAGAGCATTTTAAAAATTTTAAAAAAATTTTTATTTTTCATTCATCTTCTATTTTTTGTAAATCATACTATAAATTTTCTCCAAAATTTTTATACAATCAATTCGATATTGTCTGAAAAAAATAAGCTTTTAAAAACTAATTTTCTTAAAGTGGTTACGATTTAAGAAAATTTTAAAGATTTAAAAAAAAATTTTGATTTTTTATTTCTTATTTTTTTTATTTTACGTAAACTACACGATAGATTTGTTCTAAAATTTGTAGGGAAATCATTAACAACTGCCGGAAGAAGGGAAATTTTCAAAAATTGATTTTCGTAGGGTAGTTTTAATTTTAGAGCATTTTTAAAATTTCGAAAAAGAAATTTTGAAAAGAAAATGTTGTTTATTCAGCCAATTAGATCTCGAAAATTACTCGATGGATTTGCTTCAAATTTCGCATACTATCTATGTTTTTGTATAAGTAGACGGGAAGCTATTGAAAATTGGTATTCATAGAGTAGTTTTTTTTATAGAGCCATAAACATGAACTGTGTTTATATATAAATATGATTGCATTTCATAAAGATTAGAAATTTTGTTGTCATCATTCTTTTTATTACTACATTATATCATTTTTTCAATGGAACAAATTTTTTTGTATTACTTGATGATTTAAAATAAATTATAAATGTTGAAAAAGCCAACAGCTAGCATATATGTTCGAAATTTATAAAGTACAATATGAGTAAACATTAATGTTAGACAATTTTTTTATAATAAAATCACATTTAAATGAATATAAAAAAAAATTAATGAAACTCAAAGAGCTCAAAGCATTTCGCCAAAGCACTTGGCAGCGTTTTTTTTTATTGTATTTTGAGAATTATTAGTTATTTATTGTTTATAACTAAATTATTTTTATTAAATTCTTTTATATTTTAATAATTATCTATTATTTTTTTATAGGCGGGGGGCTCTGCTCCAGCTTCCACTTAACGGCCTTCGGGCAAAAAATAGTATATGCAGTCACGGCCACAAACGTATCATTCTTGCTCGTGCAGCTGGAGCGGCCTCGTTACGCTTGGCCCCTTAGCATGCACATGCCCAGAATGATACGTTTTTCGGCCTTGACGCATAATATACTATTCTGAATTTGTTTGAAAAACTTTGTAAATAATCTACACATGGTAATTGACACTTGAAAAATAGAAAATACAGCAAACCTCATTCCGTAGACGTGAATTTTGCTTACGCTCATATAAGAGAACTTAACTTCTTGTGTTAGCATCATAGATTAATTTCATAGGAGGGCACTACAGTTGAGTTTTGTATCAATGTGCGAGAGAACGTTCTTAGCTTAAATGAAATTGAATATTTTTCTAAAGGATATCACTTGAGCATATGTTTGTTTTAGGAAATCACTAAAATAATTTCAGTTATCGAAGAAAAACGCTTTAATTTGAGCATTGCTGCTAAAATACAAAATTTATTTTAATTGCATTAACAATTAAAAAAAAATAAAAGGTTTAGAAGTAAAAATTTCTCTGTAATATTAATGGATTACATAATAAGAATTTATTTAGAGTACTTTGAAAGAATATTTATATTTTTACTATATTTTATAAAATCATTGTTCTTATACTATCCAATAAAAAACTATTGAGTATTAGAGTTAAGAACTCTGGCTCTCTTCGTAGTTTTATATATGAATCTTTGATTCTTAATTTCAATAATCTTCTAATTAAATGGTTCGGTATTTATAAAAATACCATCAACTTTTTATTTTTAAAAATTACTGGCTTTTTGGTGAATATAGACTATTGATTACAACTGACGCTGATACATGAAATTTTGAATACATATTATAATTATATTATATTTGATACTTATCGTCTTTAGTCCCTATTTACAAAGACACAAATCGGTGACATGACATCATAACAGTGATTTTGTGTAAATAGAAAATTATTATTTACAAAATTTATAATGCATATTTTAATTTACAATTCATCCTCTGTTATATAGCATGGATTATTATATAAGACAAACTTTTTTGTTTGAATCAACTGTAGATATCAATAATTAATCATAGTTATTTAATAATTATGTAAATATGGAAATATTATAATTACAAATTTCAAAATACAAAAATTATAAGTGATTATGTAGTCGGAAAGTAAATAAAATTACTTATAAAATAATTATATGGATAAACAATAATTAATTGGCTTCTAAATTATAATTTTATTGGATTTAAACTTAATTTGTATTATATAATTATTGTTTACTTTGCTGGAATAGAGAATAGTTGAAAATTCTATTTTAACAAAGCTTTCTTTGATATTGGATTTAAGTTTTTCTTTCTGCTTAAAGTATGTATATATTGAAAGGATAGAAGTTATTAAAATAAAAGTACTGAAAATTGTTTCAAAGCTTTTTTTTCACTTTACTCTATATCCTTGTTTTTCGATTTTATTAATATCATAATTATGTGTATGATGAAATTTAACAAGTTTTAAATTACAGGTAATATTTAATTTTATATTGATCCGTATTTAAAAACCTGAAATTGTATACATAATAACAATTATTTTTCAAAAATTTAATTTTAATTTTAAAAAATCTAGTAAGAATTAGATTGGTAAATAGATTTAATTTAATAAAAAAATTACATTCTCAAATCTACATTTTTCTTTTAAAGTGAGTAATTATGTACAATAAGTGATATAACAATTCATGTAAAGTGTATAAATTCTATGATTGATATAAAAATATTCAAACGTAGCTGTACATTATTTTTCTAAAAAGTTATATTATTTTGAATTTCTAGTATATTTTAAAATACTTTAAAGAATCATACTTCAAAGGCTCAATTTTAGTTCCCAAGTTAAATTTACAATAATATAAAAATTAGTGACATGAAAAAACATTTGTGAAATGAAAGTCTAGTTCGATATTTTTTTATTAATAGGCTTGTAAGTAGTGATAATAAATATTGATAACATTGTATTAATACAATGGATTAGAACACAAAAATTTTATTTCATTATTTTAAAATTTATTTTAAATTCTAATGAATTTTAGCTTTTTTTAATTTATGACTTTAACTTATGTGCAAAGAAAGATATTGCATTACACATATGTCTTTTAAAAATGAATAGATACTTTTTCTCATATAAATAATTATTGAATCATTTTTATAATACACAATTTGTTTTTATAAGCTTTCCTAAGAAATAGAAAGATAAATCTAGGTAACATTTTTGTTTATTGTAAATTTAATGATTAATATACAATTTTTAAATGTTCTTATTTTAATGTATTTGGAAGTTCAAGTTTTCTCACATCCCATCATAAACTTTAAATAAGATCTTGCTTCGGTATATTATTTCAAAATACGTGAAAAAGTTACGAGTTAGAAATTACTAAAGACCTTCCTTATATCTACTGTAATATTTTAATGGACATAATGTTCCATCAACATTATTTTAATGATATTTTGTTTCAGGTTTATGACAATTTTTTCATTAAGATTACTTCGCTGTTATTTTATTGGGATTTAAAATTTTCAGTTATGTTCAACGGTATTATCAATTACAATTGTCTAATACATTCAAATTTTGGCGACACAGCTGCAAACTTATTTAGAACAATCTAAGCAATCTCATATTTTTAAAACAAATAACTAATAACGCGGATCGCAGAACTTCCTGCTTGACCCTCCGTCCGTTACCATAAATTTAGAGACATAAACCGTAACCTGGATCATTAATGTCGTGTTAATGTTTCCCTTATAAAAATTGCGATGAAAAAATCTGAAAATATTCTGAAATACTTATTCATACTTTTTCTTTATAGCCTAATAGCTTATTTAATAATTTGTAATAAACAAGATTGTTTATGACAATTTATTTAAAGCGAGATATTCAATATAATAATTTGGCTTGGAAAATTAATGACCCAGGTTACGGATGGAGGGTTAATTATCAATGTTACTTGGTTTTAAATAAAAGATTAAAATATCCTTCAGAAGCAGAATTTACTATCACAGGTGTCGAGTCTTCTGTTGCCAATCAACCCTCGCTGACCGAGGACAATGAACTGCGTGTCGAGCTCGTATGATGTGTCAGGTCGGGTAGATCTGAAGGTAGGCACAGTGGCATAGTGCTTGGACCAGACACAGATTCTTGCTCCTCTAGCTGCAACACAAACTGTTCCTCTAATCTCTGTAATACCAAATTAAATAAATTATAATTTCAAGAAAATTGTATGTATGTATATATAAACGATTATTATTTTGTCATAGTTTTAGATTTTAATGAAATATTAATGAGTCTATTCTCTTATTTTTTCCTATAATAATATATTTATCAGTTGTTTAAAAAATCAATACACACTAAATTCAAAAAATTATTTTGATTCAATGGATGAATAATTCAATTTCAACAGAGTGTCTAGTGCTTGGTCTGGAAAAAATTTCCTTAATTTTTCAAGTTTTTTAAAGTTATGAAGATAAAATTCCAGGTATTAAGTATGCATGAAATAATGTATAGCAGGATTTGAAACATAGCAAAATTTAAACCATGAATTTTTATTCGACCTTCAGTAAGCTTTTCTTCATTAACTTTTGTGAACAATAGTAAATAAAGGATCCACGGGAAAAAGGAGTGTTCATTTTTGAAAATTTTGAATTTAATACTGATTTGTATGTTTTTGGATTCGTAGATCAGTTTCAATTATCCTACTACACTCAAAACATTTTTTCGAACTTAAAAAAAAGTATATAATGCTGAAAGGAGTAATGTCATAACAATATTATATCTGACGTCTCAGTAGTCAGCAAGATAACTTTCACATATCTAAAAGTTAATATCTGCATAATTTACTGCAAATGATCCGTAAATCATCCGTAAAGTTCAATATTTTGGCACGATATGTTTTCCTAGAAAATTCATGCGACCTGCAAACTTCATCGGAAGTTAGCAGAACCTTGTCAGAAATTTGCCACTTTTCGCCGTAAACAAATTCCAATATCAGAGTTTATAAAAATACATTATTTATATTAATAAGCTACGCGTACCGACACCGTGGATAAATAGCTAAGCGCACCTTGGGTGATTTATAGATAGATAGATAGATATTGATTTATTTTGTAAAAAGAGTACAAAAAGGCGTGCAATACATGGAATAATAAGTAATAATTCTGTATACAGTACACTGAAAAAAAAAACCGAAGCCAGCGCTGCGAAGTTAATCTGAGCGGTTGCATGCAAACAACATTCGAAGCGAGTGATTACAGAAAATCGTCATGTATGAATGCGTAACCATGTCGCTGTAAATAATTACGACTTTCTGTGTAAACGATTACGCTAATCCGAGCAGAGCGCCACAACTGTGTTGCGAGCACGCTTACTCCGACTCTCCGGCATCGCGCGTGCAGAAAACCGAGACCAAGCACAGCGGCAGAGCTGCGAGCACGCTCTCTTTGACTCTGCGGCATTTCTCATGCAGAAAGCCGAGACCAAGGGTAACGACAGAGTTACAGGCTCGCTCACTTTGAATTTCTGAACATTGACGTACCAAAAGCGAGGCCAAGCACTCTAAACGTTAAAAATTTACATTTAAAAAAGCGAAATTTCTTTTTCTTTTCTTTTTTTGTAAGTTTTAACACTTTATGTGAAGTATAATTTATTTAAGTAAAATTCTATAATATTATAAAAATTAAATTTTATTTCATAAAATATTGTTTAAAATGTTTCTTAACTTAAAAATTGATGTGATATTTTACTTTTACCATTATTCGCCTGAGTATATTAATGTAATAATGTAAATTTATAATTTTGATTTATTTTTAATACCTTATTTGTGCGATTATTAGTGCTTTTATACCTTTGAATTGATGTTAACTTTATTTTAATCCTTCTTATTTTTTTTATATTTATAGATTTATTAGGACATATTGAAACTCAGAAAGTTCAAAGTAATTTGAAAAAAAATTCTTTAAGTATTTATAAGTAGTCATTATTGACTTATTCTTTATAAACTATATTATTGTATTGTTACAAATTTCGTATACAAATGGAGTTTGCTTGGCGTTGGGGGAAGATATTTACTATTGATTTTTGGGTCGTAGTTCCAATTTTAAATTCAATAATTTCAAAAAAGTAGCAGCGTTATTTCTTTTATCTTTTATGAATATTATATATATATATATATATATATATATATATATAAATATATATTTTATTAAATTGCATTTGTTAATTGTTTAACGTATTTTTAAGAAAATGATATTTATTATAATATTTTATATATAATATTTATTCAATTGAGTAGGGATGAATGTAATTTTATACTTTCTTAAAGTTTATAACGATATGAAAAGTATATACCGGTTCTAAGTACATTTATTAATTTTTTTGTAGCTTTGAAGTAAAATAAGATTTATTAAATTGAAAAGTAAACATATTGATCAAAAGCAAAACAAAATGTTTTTGCTAAAAAAACATAAAAATTTTAACTTTCTTAAATTTCTTAACAGAAATATTTTTATTGTTTAAAGTTTTTTTTAAATCAATAATTTAATGAATTTTTTATTCAAAACTATCAAACCTAAAAAAAAATTTAATAGAAACATCTTTGTTAGAAATATCTAGAATGTAATTGAATTTTTGGAAATTACAATATGTAGATTTTTTAGCTTACTTGATTAGTGAAAAATTACTATTCAATATACACAATAACTGCCCAAGTTATTTTATTATTTAACGACTTAACTAATTTTTTTTATTTTTAAAGAATAATTAAATTTTTGCGACAACAGGGAAATAACTGAAAACTTCTTAATTCATAAAAAAGTATGAAAAATAGTCATTTTATAATCAATCATAATATATATATGGGTCAAAATAACATCTTTTTATAAAAGTGTGCGCATGTGGATCACCGATTTTGCTGATTTTGAGATATGTTTTAGTATTATTAAAGTTAGGAATCTGTGCAAAATTTCAGCTCTCTAAGTGCAAAACTCGCCGAAATATGGCCTTTCAAAGGTCAAAAACTCCGCTTTTTTCGGCTGTTTTTCACTCTTTTTCAAAATTCTGCCAAGACTCGAGTTTTTAACATATTTTAATTCGGCAGGCGGCAATTTCTTCGTTTTTATGTTAATTTTAAATTTTCGTAATTATATTTTTATAAAATTCTAATCAGGCTTCTGAAAACTCTTAGAATAAAATACTGATTTTTGACATTTTTGACAATTTTTAAACAGCTGTAACTCATTTGAATTTTGATATTTTTAAATTATCAAAATTTTGTTTTATTGGTCAAAAAGAAAGCTTTAATTTGCATTTTTAAATTTTCAAAAAGGTTTAAAATTGACGGAGATACAAAGGTTTAAAGTTTGCAAAATTTCTAAAATATACGTTTTTTATAAAATTTAGATCATTGTAACTCTGGCCGGACAACTTCAAATTCACTAAATCTTACAAGAAAACTTTCTATAAGTCACGTAAAATGAGGCCAAATAGGCCTGGTCAATGGTATCCTACGATTTTACTATTATTTGAACCTCTCATAATTCAGTATTTTGCTTCACAAGTAAATCAATACACCCAGCTGTTGCGTCTTCTACTCATAAATGCGAAAACCTTAAAAGATTCAACAGGCTATAAATTATGAAATGAGCGATAAAAAACTTGATTTTATGCTTGAGTATAGGTCTCTAGGTCGTTTAGAATAAAAGTTATAACAGTTTGAGAATTTTTTATTTCTCAAGGTATCAAATCCGTGAACGCTTACTCTAGCCGATTTTTAGATTGGTCTTAAATTTCCTATAACTTAATTTCTATGATACTTCAGGACTCTTATTGAAGCTCTAATTAAAAATTATTGCTTGTAATTTCAATATCTTTGATGAAGTATAAATGTAAGTCTGCTAACATCTAAAATAAACAACTTTCTTTTTTTCTTATAACATTATTTCGCGATGCTGTTGGCACATTAAACTTGACTAAAAAAAGTTTTATCCAAGATGATAAAACTGTAAGAGAAGACGTTCAATTTGATTTTTGGTGAATTACTAGCTGATACAAAGCCGGAGTTATAAATAAGTTGAGACCAATTTCAAAGTCGGATAAAATGAACGTTCACGGATTTATTACCTTCAGTTTATAAAAATCGTTAACTGTTTTAACTTTCGTTCTAAACCACCTAGAGACTTTCATCAAAGCTTGAATAATAGCTTTTGCTATCTACTTTAATAATTTATGACGTGTAGAATCTCCTAGGGCTCTCAAATTTTTTAAAAAACGCCACAAAAGGTGAAAGTGTTGGCTTACTTGAGAAGCAATATTCTGAATTTTGAAAGGTTTATATTATAAAAAGACTCAGGAGTCGGTTGACGAATTCTTTCTAGTCTTATTTTAAAATAATTCAAATAGTTTTTTACTAAATTATTTTACACTGCGCAATGTTTTTGATTAGATCCATGACTAAATTTATCTCATAAGAATAATCAAAAGATGTAACAAGTATAAAAAGTTTTTAAAGGTATTAAAATATAACATAATGCACTACATAATTTCGGATTTTCTTTTTAGAAATATTTTGTAAAGCAGTTTTTTTAAATTCATAAAATGACATCGATGTAGGTATAAAGGTATCAAAATGTATTAAAATATGTCCGTTATAAAAATATAAACATTTTATTTGATACCAAATTTTAAAAGAGGATTAGAAGGTATTGATGTATATTTAAATGTGCAAAACCCCACTCAAAACCACTTTCTTTGATGCACACTGATATTCTCTAATATCTTTTCATAACTTTTAATAGATATTAGTACTTTCAAAATTTTCACACTGGATTGGGAAATCATTTAAATTTCTAAATAATCAAATGAAGCATAGTAACACACTTAAAGTTGGCTAGCCTTATAAATAGTTATCTAAAAATGATAAAAAATCAAGTGAATAAAGAATAAAACAAAAGCTTATGCTGAATTAAAAATATAGTTTATCCTACTATTTGAATAAACTATATTTTGAATTTTGGAAAATATTTTTGGAATTACTATTTACTTTATGCAATATTAACTAATGCGAATTCATCATCAGCAGAGAAAATTTTAATTTTCATACGAGATTGGCTGATTGGCTCAAAATAGTGATGAATTCTAGTGTCACTAATTCTTCGAGCTGCCTGAAAGCGAGAATGAAGTTTTCGATCCCTTGCTTCAACATCTTGTTGATTAACATAAAGAAATCTATCAAATAAATTATTTATTACTATAACAAGAATAAATATCAAAACAATTATAAATTGTTAGTAACAGAATTAGTAATTTTTTTTACCTTATTCCTGAAATATTATCTTGACAATAATCAAACATTTGCCTTGCAGTTTGTATTTGATTATTGATAGGTCTTTGTGATGAAGCTCTTCTTGTCAATTTCTTAACAGTGGCACCAATTCCATCACATATATTTTTGCCGTGACTTGTTGCTGAAAAATTATGAGATATAACTTTGAACCTAAAATCTTCTTCATGATGGCATAAATTGATGAAATGATTCCTAAAACATTTTTTATTTTTATAAACTAATGAACTTGGATGAAAAATAAATAATATTTTACTTTTTTCAAAATTCTATTACTTATTGATGAATAAAATTATGAAAATAAATATATATTTACTTGTTTTTGTACTGGGTAGGTGCTCCGTCTGAGAAATATATAATATTTTTTATCCAAGGAAGAAGCTCCTTGAGTTTTTCTAAAACTCTTTCTTGAAATATATTAACTGCAACCGCTGTATGTTTTGTACAATCTGATATTACACAGAAATTTAAAATCTTCAGTTCTTCAGACGCTTCATCCTTGTAATATACAGCAAAAGGGTGTACAGTGGCTTGACTATTATTATAATAATAGCCCTGAGTCGAATCTTGACAGATAAAAGCAAAATTTTCTGAAAAATCCATTAAGATCAGACAGATGTTTTTGTCTAAATTTGATTTGCATGCTTTGAGGAATATTTTTTGATTCTCACTAACAAAATGGTGAGGCATTAATTTATAAATATCCTCTACAAGTTTATTTAAGAACTCATCACGAGGTTCTTCCAAGTCATTGAGAACTGTTTTACTAAATTGAGCTCCTTCTTTTCCTGCACTTGTCTTGATAGTTTCCCATTTTTTAAAACAGATGCAAGTGGAAAGTATTGACAAATTATCTTGCGCATTGGATAAGTATTGAAAAATTGCATTGCGCCCTGGACACATTGTACATGTTTGATGCAGCATGCAATTTTTGTTATCAATAGAGCAAACGGCTTCATCTATAAGCAGTCTATAGTTTATTTTTCTATTCCAAGCAGATAATCTTAATTTAACATTTTGATGTAACTCGCATACACAAACTGTGTGCGTTCCAGGGCTTCCAGCTGATACACATTCTTTAGGGCGCAAAGATGCAAAGAATGAAAAACATGGTTTCTCTTCACACGTTTTCTCCTGTAACCAATTATTGTATAGATCTCTAGTATCATACATCAAAAGTCTCTTTGGTACTGGAATCGATTTAGCATTAGGAACTTTTTGCATAACACATTCCTTCATCCCACTGCATGGACGACTATTGCAATCATTTTTATAGTATTCAATGATTTCCTTTTTTACTTCATCAGGAACGCGAGTGTATAACTTTCTGGAACGTGATGATTCTGGCCCTATGATAAAATAGAATTTTATTATATACATCATTTTATATAGATGGGGCATTTCATGTCAATTCACCTGGTCAAAAAATAAAAATCGCTGAAAATCTGGAAATATGTTATATTTGATACTCAAAGTATACAAAACAATTTTAAGAGGTCTAGGTCAAAGAGGTCAAGAGCAAGAGATCATGAAATTTTGGGATTTTTTGAATTTTTTTGTTAAATTATCATCTTTGATATTTTGTTATTCAAAAACTAAGGGTCTTTGAAAAAAAGTATCGAGACATTTTTTGTTGGACATTATGTGTAGAAACTGTTCAAATTTTTCCCAATTCCAGAGTTGCTATCTTCTGATTGATCCGTTATATAATTGCATATAATTTTAAATTACTCGAGTTCGTCCAGGTTCATTTTACTCATTTGGCATTAAAAAGTTGCATTATATATAGACTTTTAACTGAAATTTTCCCCCATGTGGAAAATGTCTCTGTAAGCAGCTATCAAACTTTTAATTTTTCCAAAAATAATGTTTTCAGTGTTATTGAAAATTTTTATTGGAAATTTTCCCTCGACACTCTTGATAATTCTTAATTATTAATATGATAATTATTTTAATATTATTATTATATTTTGAAATGTTATTATATTTTAACAATTTTAATCTCGATTCGTGCAGAATTAAGCTAAATCAATAACTGCACAACCGCATAATCAAAATCCACTCAATTAGATTAAAGGCCACTTAGTTGAAAGTCAAAGCACACTGAACGAAAAATTATTTCATTATTTTACAGTTGCATTCCAAACTGCTATTGAATTAATATTAAATTTATGGTAAATAAATTTTATTTATATCATTATATAATCTCATATTTTTTATTTTTATTTCAAGTACACAATACAAATTCGAAAGATTTTATTAAAAATTATTGTTTGCGACTCAATTTGACTGGAATCTTCTGCTTTGATAATAAAATTATATTTTCATAAATATATTTGTGAATTTAAAATTGATAACTTCAACCGTATTTATAATTTAAATTTATATCATAAAGCATTTCAAAGAATAAAAATAGAAATATTGATTAAATTAAAAATTTCAAACAATGCAATGATTTTATAATTATATTATATAAATTCTTAATTTTGCCATTAAAAAGCTACTTGTATGTGATACTTAGACTATGTCTTTCATAAAGTTTTATCACACCAATTTGGAATTTATTCTGAAATTGAACAAGACAAAGGACCTTGCTCTTGTCTGCATATTTACAAACATTGTACTAAATACACCAAGAGAATTAAAAAAATCAATAGCTTTTACAGCTATTTATTAAGTATACAATTATAGATGCTGCCTCACACTCAACAGTGAACAGTATCAATAAATCTGTAAGATAAATCAGTAGGTTCTGCTGATATTTTCGGGATTATCACTTCAACCTCAGCTTATTTAAACAGAAAAATTAATTTTTATTTATAACTTAAAAGTTATCAAGCTGAATAGCTTGTTCGCTTTCTTTCTATAGATTTCTGTTGTGTATTTTAAACTTGATTGTTTAGTGTATTGTGAGTTCACAATTTTTCTATTTAATATTAATTAAATAGCAATGTGGAATGCAACTGTGAAATAATTTAATAATTCTTTGTTCAGTGTACTTTGACTTTAAACTTATAAGTGGATTTTTATTATGTGAATGTACAGTTATTAATTTAGCTTAATTCTGCATTGAATAAGATTCAAATTGTTAAAATATAATAAAATTTTAAAATATAATAACAATATCAAAATAATTATCATATTAATAATTAAGAATTATCAAGAGTGTTGAGAGAAAATTTCAAATAAAAATTTTCAATATCACTGAAAACATTATTTTTGGAAAAATTGAAAGTTCCATAGCTGCTTACAGAGAACTTTTCGCACATGAGGAAAAATTTCAGTCAAAGGTCAATATATAATGCAACTTTTTAATGCTAAATGAATAAAATGAATCTGGGCGAACTCGAGTAATTTAAAATTATATGCAAATATATAATGGACCAATCAGAAGATAGCCACTCTGGAATTGGGAAAAATTTGTACAGTTTCTACACATAATTTCCAACAAAAAATTTGTTTATACATTTTTTTCTAAGATCGTTAGTTTTTGAATAAAAAAATATCAAAGATGATAATTTAACAAAAAAATTCAAAAAATCCCAAAATTTCATGATTTTTAGCTCTTGACCTCTTGGACCTAAGCCTCTAAAAATTTTTTTTGTATATTTTGGGTATCAAATAGAAAATATTTTCAGATTTTTAGCGATTTTTATTCTTTGACCAGGTGAGTTGACATGAAATGCCACAGATACAAAATTTTCAATTTCTAAAAAATTATGATTAAATAATGCTTCTAATGTGCATTTTAAACATTGTATGGATTTTAATTACTATGATTAGTTCATTAAATTTTTTTTATAATAGTAGAAATGAAATATTGTGTATTATACTGCAATATTTGATCATTGGTTTTAATAAAAAGTTTTTGTAATAAAAAATTCTCCAGATAAATTTGAACGAAAAAATTCATTAATTATTTTAGTATTAAATTTATAATTTATTTTTATTTATTAGTATATCACAATCATTGATTACTAACACTTTCCTGTGATAACTATAAACTAGTCATTTTTGTATTTTTTAAGGAAACAGAACTAGATAAAATATATTTTAATTATTGCATTTATTAATTAAAATTTAATTTTAACAATTATTATTTTTGTTATGAATTCTGAATCTATTTAACATTAATAATGTGATTATTATTATTACTGTTATAATATTGTTATAGTGATTATTATATTATTATCAATGTGATATTCAAATATTTACCTTCATTTTCTCGTAGTTTCACTACTCCATTATAAAAATAACGAGAACAGTCAAAATATTGATTAACCATTTTATAACTCCAATCATATGGCATCAAGCTTAAAATTTTTATTTTTTCATTAGTATTAGATGCTAAATTATAATAATTCACTGAGTTCTTGATAAATGCTTTAAACGCTACTGAATCCTGATGAATTTCATTTAAATTTGAAAAATTTGGTAATTCAATATCATATACTTTACACATTGTAGTGGTAATTTCGCCAACAATACATTGTAATGCATCTAATGCTTTATTTTTCAATCTATCAAGCGTTAATTTATTTTTATCTATAGGTGAAATATTAAACATTGCATAAAGTGAATCTAAATTTTTTGCATTTTGACTTGTAGATATGAAGTTCTCAGAGTTTTGTAAACTTGCTAATGATTCACTATTACTTTCGCTGCTTTGAGTCGCAGTAGCTTTCACATCAGATTTTATATTTTGTTGTGTTTCGAACTCTGATACTATTGACTGGATTCTGTTATAACAAGAGGAACATACTGTGACACCTGATAACAATTCAATATCGCTGCAGGCTACTGCAAATTTTACAGATATATTTTCATCTACTATTTTCAGAAAATTATTCACTGGATTTCTGTGTCTTTTAAAGGGATCACGGCAATAGTTATTTTGCTTACTATAGTTTAATATTGCAGTCTTTATTTTTCTATAACAATTACGACATATTTTTTGCCCTGGGATTAATCTAATGTTTAGAATTTTTTCAAAACTTTCACAATCCTGAAGACTTAATACATTCAAATGAATTTTCACATTCATTACATGTTTGTTGAATGGGTCGCAACATTTTTTTTGTTTCATTGAATAATGTCTTAAATATTTATCAGCATGGTGAGTGCAAATTACATCATTGCAATCAATTTTAAAACCAGGAACACGGTAACTCAAATATTTTAAGTCATCTTTGCTAAAAGAATCTATATTTTTTAAAGTATTATTTTGTGTATAAGAATCACTGATACATTTTTCAGTTTCATGTACTAATAGTTTTGCAATATAGCAATTTAAAGCCATATTTAAAAAACTTCTTGTTTATTTTTTCCCATTTATTTACTATGAGTAAAAGTAATAATTGCTATTTTAAAAAAACAACAATCGAAAGTAACATAGACGTTCATTCTAGTTTTATTTAGTACACGATCGTATAAACAGGTATGAAAATTCACAAGGTGAGGGTAGGGCTCGAATTTATAGTCATGACTTGAGTATTGAGTATCACTTGGAACTTAAGTATCATTACTTGAGTATCAGCTGTTACTTCAATTTTTTTATATGAAATATTAAATCACACAGATATGATAGTCGTCGGTAAAGATGTCACACTCAATTAAAGTAATAGCTGATACCCCTATTGAAAATAATGACGTCTTTGGACGTGTCTGGATTTGGAACAAAAAAAGACGTCTTTAAAAGACGTCTTCTAAAGACGTCTTTAAAAGACGTCATTATTTTCAATAGGGACTTAACGATGTTATAAGAAAAAAATAAAGTTGTTTATTTTAGATGTTAGCAGACTTACATTTATACTTCATCAAAGATATTGAAATTACAAGCAATAATTTTTAATTAGAGCTTCAATAAGAGTCCTGAAGTATCATAGAAATTAAGTTATAGGAAATTTAAAACCAATCTAAAAATCGGCTAGAGTAAGCGTTCACGGATTTGATACCTTGAGAAATAAAAAATTCTCAAACTGTTATAACTTTTATTCTAAACGACTTAGAGACCTATACTCAAGCATAAAATCAAGTTTTTTATCGCTCATTTCATAATTTATAGCCTGTTGAATCTTTTAAGGTTTTCGCATTTATGAGTAGAAGACGCAACAGCTGGGTGTATTGATTTACTTGTGAAGCAAAATACTGAATTATGAGAGGTTCAAATAATAGTAAAATCGTAGGATACCATTGACCAGGCCTATTTGGCCTCATTTTACGTGACTTATAGAAAGTTTTCTTGTAAGATTTAGTGAATTTGAAGTTGTCCGGCCAGAGTTACAATGATCTAAATTTTATAAAAAACGTATATTTTAGAAATTTTGCAAACTTTAAACCTTTGTATCTCCGTCAATTTTAAACCTTTTTGAAAATTTAAAAATGCAAATTAAAGCTTTCTTTTTTGACCAATAAAACAAAATTTTGATAATTTAAAAATATCAAAATTCAAATGAGTTACAGCTGTTTAAAAATTGTCAAAAATGTCAAAAATCAGTATTTTATTCTAAGAGTTTTCAGAAGCCTGATTAGAATTTTATAAAAATATAATTACGAAAATTTAAAATTAACATAAAAACGAAGAAATTGCCGCCTGCCGAATTAAAATATGTTAAAAACTCGAGTCTTGGCAGAATTTTGAAAAAGAGTGAAAAACAGCCGAAAAAAGCGGAGTTTTTGACCTTTGAAAGGCCATATTTCGGCGAGTTTTGCACTTAGAGAGCTGAAATTTTGCACAGATTCCTAACTTTAATAATACTAAAACATATCTCAAAATCAGCAAAATCGGTGATCCACATGCGCACACTTTTATAAAAAGATGTTATTTTGACCCATATATATATATATATACATGATATCTGATAAAATATTTATTACGTTTTCTTCAAAATTTAATACGTTTGGAGAAAAAATTATTATGATTGATTATAAAATGACTATTTTTCATACTTTTTTATGAATTAAGAAGTTTTTAGTTATTTCCCCGTTGTCGCAAAAATTTAATTATTCTTTAAAAATAAAAAAAATTAGTTAAGTCGTTAAATAATAAAATAACTTGGACAGTTATTGTGTATATTGAATAGTAATTTTTCACTAATCAAGTAAGCTAAAAAATCTACATATTGTAATTTCCAAAAATTCAATTGCATTCTAGATATTTCTAACAAAGATGTTTCTATTAAATTTTTTTTTAGGTTTGATAGTTTTGAATAAGAAATTCATTAAATTATTAATTTAAAAAAAACTTAAAACAATAAAAATATTCCTGTTAAGAAATTTAAGAAAGTTAAAATTTTTATGTTTTTTTAGCAAAAACATTTTGGTTCGCTTTTGATCAATATGTTTACTTTTCAAGTATATATATATATATATATATATATATATATATATATATATATATATATATATAATAATAATAATAATAATAATAATAATACCATTAGACGACATAAAAATCAATTGTAAATATCATATCTTCCCTCATACATCAAGAGAACTACATTCGTATACGAAATTTGTAACAATACAATCATATAGTTTATAAAGAATAACTTAATAAATGACTACTTATAAATATCTAGACAAATTTTTTGTAAATCACTTTGAATTATCTAAGTTTAATTTTATAATTATTGGAATTGTAACTTTACCATCTATAAGAGAAACTAAAATCGTTATGCTTGACGAGTACATTTTATTCATCATCAGCTTTATAAAAATACGAATTTATAAAAATACGAATGATTAAAATAAAGTTAAAATCAATTCAAAGGTATAAAAGCACTAATAATCGCACAAATAAGGTATTAAAAATAAATCAAAATTATAAATTTACATTATTACATTAATATACTCAGGCGAATAATGGTAAAAGTAAAATATCACATCAATTTTTAAGTTAAGAAACATTTTAAACAATATTTTATGAAATAAAATTTAATTTTTATAATATTATAGAATTTTACTTAAATAAATTATACTTCACATAAAGTGTTAAAACTTACAAAAAAAGAAAAGAAAAAGAAATTTCGCTTTTTTAAATGTAAATTTTTAACGTTTAGAGTGCTTGGCCTCGCTTTTGGTACGTCAATGTTCAGAAATTCAAAGTGAGCGAGCCTGTAACTCTGTCGTTACCCTTGGTCTCGGCTTTCTGCATGAGAAATGCCGCAGAGTCAAAGAGAGCGTGCTCGCAGCTCTGCCGCTGTGCTTGGTCTCGGCTTTCTGCACGCGCGATGCCGGAGAGTCGGAGCAAGCAAGCTCGCAGTTCTGCCGCAGTGCTTGGTTTCGGCTTTCTGCACGCGCGATGCCGGAGAGTCGGAGTAAGCGTGCTCGCAACACAGTTGTGGCGCTCTGCTCGGATTAGCGTAATCGTTTACACAGAAAGTCGTAATTATTTACAGCGACATGGTTACGCATTCATACATGACGATTTTCTGTAATCACTCGCTTCGAATGTTGTTCGCATGCAACCGCTCAGATTAACTTCGCAGCACTGGCTTCGGGTTTTTTTTTCAGTGTATTGCACATAATAAAATAAGATATCACAGTTGATTATTAAAATTAATATATAATACTGTATCAGTAAGTCACCATGTAAAAGTGATATCACAAACTATTCTAAATACACGTAGAAAACATAAATTACAATAAAAAACAGTCTTAAATATCTATCAGTCATAGAATTAAAATACATAATTTAAAAGAGGAATCACTGTCATGACATCAATAAAAATAAAATTAGACAATACTATAAAAATAAAATTGGAATATATAATAACAAAGTAATAGTAAATAATTAAAAAATAAAATAACAATAACATCTAAAGAATAAAAACTTAATACCGAAGATGTCATGACTTCTAATAAAAACAGAACCACTCATTCTTTCCGCATACATTCATCCATCATTCGCTAATAAATACATTTACACCTTAAATCTATATATAGGACAAAACAAAATAAATTAACATAAAAATTAAAATACTTAAAATTAATTTCACTCGAGGTCGAGTAAGTACCTCCTCAAAGCCGACTTAAACCTGCCAAGCGATGGAAGATTTTTTATCCAAAAATGCGCTCTTCGAACTTGGAAGGAATTTCTTCCAGTCTCAGTACGCATGAAGGGCACTGCAAAGCTCTTAATCTCTCCCCTAGTGGCTACCCTAGGTACAAATCTAGTGAAGAGACTCACTAGATACTCGGAAGTATTCATGCGCACGATTTTGTACATAAGTACAGCCATAAGATACTGTCTCCTTGAATCAGCACGCAGCCAACCAAACGCAGCAAGCAAGCTCTATGAGGAGAGATATATTCGCCCATTTCTACGCCAAATACATATCTCACACATGAATTTTGTAGTCTTTGTGATTGTTTTCTCAACCCCTGCGAAGCATCAAGCAGAACTACTGAGCAGTAGTCGAGGTGCGGAAACAGCAAGGCGGCTGCGAGTTGTTTACGCATGGCCTCAGTGGTGTACCGACAGTAGATAAGCTATAGGCATACTGGCTCAGGTTCATTCTGGATCACCCCTTCTCTCCTCAAAGTGATCGAGAATGTAATGTGTGTATAAGCCCATAAGAGTATCCCCTTCTTCGAGTGATTTTTTGAATTTTGGTTTTCATTTACGCCCACCCTTCCCTACTCGATGTGATCGAGAATACGACATGTGTATAAGCACATAAGAGTAGCCCCTTCTTCGTGTGATTTTTTGAATTTCAGTATTTTGTTCACGCCCACCCTTTCCTACTCCATGTGATTTAGAATCTAATATGTGTATAAACCCATAAGAGTTACCTTTTTATTGTTTGATTTGTAGGTGCCCCCATACGGTAGGGAGTCCCAAAATGTTTTTTTCTTTTGAAAGATTAATGTTTACGATTGCATGTTTTTCTTTTTTTCTTTAAGCCACCTTCTTTTGATCGATAGATATTTTTCCTTTGGTCAAGGAATATTTTTTTCCTTATCCTTTACAAATAAGAGTTCCCTTTTTTTAAAAACAAGATAAAAAAAGATAGCTGACCCTTATAATAAATTTTTTTCTCAAAAAAGATTTTTTTTCAAAAAGATAAAGACAGTATTATATCTTAAAGGTTGCATGATTCATTATTTTCATGCACCTGCAACTCAAAAAAGAACACACACAATGTACTGCATTAAGAGAAAGGACATTCATTTCCTTCTCTCCTAAAAGCAGGTAAATTTTTGTGCAACGTTCAAGAAAACGCATAGTAGGCAGCGCTACAAAAAAGACTCTCCATCCGCCGAAAAAACTTTATGTTTGCTAGTGACCCTTTCGCTTCCTCGCAGCGCCACTTAGTCGGCGCAATCAGTGTGCTGAAAACGAACTCTACTCCGATAATCTTAATGCAAAGACTCTCCATCCACAGAAAAATTTTACGTTTGCTAGTGACCCTTTCTCTTTCGCTTCCCCGCAGCGCCACTTAGTCGGTACAGTCAGTATGCCAAAAACGGACTCTGATTGCTCCGATAATCTTAATGCAATCGGCGCTTTACGCAATGCTGAAGGATACATGCGGCGCCTAATGTCTTTGGGTGCAGGTGTACACAGAAAACCCTCGGTCTCGTCATTGTTTACCACTGCATGTTTTTTCTTTTTCATCTCTATGACAGTTTCTTTAACCCACATGCTTCTGATCGATAGATATTTTCCCTTTGGTCACTTTCACATTACTTTACTATTCAAAGTCACTTTCTGCTTGTTCCGATAATCTTAATGCAATCGGCGCTTTACGCAACGCTGAAGGATACATGCGGCGCCTAATGTCTTTGAGTGCAGATATACACAGAAAACCCTAGGTCTCGTCATTGTTTTACCACTGCATGTTTTTTCTTTTTCATCTCTATGACAGTTTCTTTAACCCACATGCTTCTGATCGATAGATATTTTCCCTTTGGTCACTTTCACATTACTTTACTATTCAAAGTCACTTTCTGCTTGTTCCGATAATCTTAATGCAATCGGCGCTTTACGCAACGCTGAAGGATACATGCGGCGCCTAATGTCTTTGAGTGCAGATATACACAGAAAACCCTAGGTCTCGTCATTGTTTTACCACTGCATGTTTTTTCTTTTTCATCTCTATAACAGTTTTTTTAACCCACATGCTTCTGATCGATAGATATTTTCCCTTTGGTCACTTTCACATTACTTTACTAGTTAAAGTCACTTGTTTTCATTTTGTTGGAAAGAGACCTTTTTTTCCTTTTCGTAAAAATATGTTTTCTTTTACTGAGAAAAGAAACTTTTTTTTGGTTTTCATGTTTATAATCTTACAATCTTTTTTCTTTCAAAATTGAAACTCTTATAATAACTCTTATAAGATTAAAATATTTATTTTTTCTGTTTCAGGATCACAACTTCGGGAGAAGTCTCCGCAACCAGAACCCTCGGGTACAAGTAAGTTAAAAAAGCAAATATTTTATTAAAAAAGAAAGAAGATTAAAATATTTATTTTTTCTGTTTCAGGATCACAACTTCAAGAGAAGTCTCCGGAACCAGGACCCTCGGGTAAGAGTAAGTTAAAAAAGCAAATATTTTATTAAAAAAGAAAGAAGATTAAAATATTTATTTTTTCTGTTTCAGGATCACAACTTCGGGAGAAGTCTCCGGAACCAGGACCCTCGGGTACAAGTAAGTTAAAAAAACAAATATTTTATTAAAAAAGAAAGAAGATTAAAATATTTATTTTTTTCTGTTTCAGGATCACAACTTCGGGAGAAGTCTCCGCAACCAGGACCCTCGGGTACAAGTAAGTTAAGAAAAACAAAAAATATTTCATTAAAAAAAAAATAAAAAAAGAAAAAAGTTTAAAATATTAATTTTTTTTGAAAATAATAATTTTATCTAAATAACTAATTAATTTTTTTTTCCTTTTTTCAGAGGTGAATGGCAGCGCTACTATCCAGGAGAATAGACCTCCTTCTGCAAGACGAATCTTGCAGCTTAAAAATTCAGGAAAAAAAATTATGATGAATGAAAGGCTTCCTAAGTCTAACCAGGAGGATGAGAATGACAGATTCCCTAAATGAACGCAGGAGGATGAGGGAACAGTTTCGTCATGCAGTGGTCCCGTGATAACAGAAGATATCACATGGCTTGATTGAAAAATCGTATTGAAAAATAAATTTTATGTATATGTATTTTTTATGTAAAAGTAAAAAAGAATTTTTGTAACTGGCGGAAAAATATGTAATAAAAATTTTAATTCAATAAAAAAAAAAAAAAATAATAGTTCATAAAATCTTAATTTCGCTTATTTCATGAGCCTTCCTGTACAGTAATCTATTTTATAAAAAAATTTTTTTTTTACTTAAATAAATTATTATAATTAAAAATAGTAGTTGGTTTGGGAATATTAAATTAAATTATAATAATCATTGATATAATTTTTATTTTTTTAAAATCACATAATTATTTTTTTATTTTAGAAATACAATTATTTTTTTCATTTTAGAAATACAATTATTTTTTCATTTTAGAAATATAATTATTATAGTATTTTAATAAGATAATAATAAAAAAATTAAAAAAATTTTATTCATTTGCAAAATATAAACATGTACATTTCATTTTTTTGTTTTGTTTAAAATAATTATCAACCTCATCTTTATCAATAATATTTAAGTAATTTCGTAGCTATGCTCGTATAGCAATCGTATTATTGACTGCACACACGGGTCTTTTTCTTCTTATACAGAAAACGTGGTTCAAGCAGAAGTGGCGCTTATCACCTATTATTTCTTCTAATGCTGGACAGCCAAAATCTTCAACATTTGAAATTGACCTGCGAATAAAATAAACAGAATAATTAAACTATAATATAAAAGTATGAAAAAAGTATTAAAAAGTATGAGAAAATTAAAAAAAACTTATGAAAAAAGTATGAAAAAGTATAAAAAGTATAAAAAAAAGTATAAAAAAGTATAAAAAAGTATAAAAAAAAGTATAAAAAAATATAAAAAAATATAAAAAAGTATAAAAAAGTATGAAAAGTATTAAGAAAATGATTAATTTGAATATAAAAAATTTAAATATATTTTTTACTTACACACTTGGTAAAAGAGTTTTCAACCATTGCACTTTCTGCTCTCCTTTGACAAATAATTTTTTGATTCCTTGCGAGCAGATTTGGAAAACACGTTGTAGACGATGATGTGGAATATCTCCGGAATTCCATGCTATACCGTGATGGAACCTTTCCACCCACTGAGCCATGCATTTTTCTTCTGTATTACGTTCTTCCCATGTAATTGGAGATTTGAAAACATAGACTGTAGGTAAAGCTGTTTTTCTAAAATTGAGGAAACTAACTTCTTTGAAAATAAAAGAATCCTCTGATATTCTTTGAAATCCTTGAATATCACATATATAAATGCTTTCTTCTTCCGCAGACTGCATGATATAATTTTTGAACAGCATATCGTAATCACGAGTTCTAGCCATCTCGTAGCGTTGGATGTTTCAGTATGAATTAATATCGGGAAATGAGAATAGAAAATTTTCAAATCGTAAGTTTATGTCAAGCAATTCCCCTCTTTCTTTTTAAGATTGGACGATGGAAAATCGCTCAATCCTCATTGGTTAAAACTAAGAAATGATTCTGATAGGTTAAAAAAAGGTAAAAAATTCATCCCTACCCGTGAAAACCTCTCTTTTTTCTGAAAAACTTGCACCCCGTTTTACTATTGGTTAGTTAATTGAATTTTCCATTTCCCCTTATGTTAACTTTACCTTTAAAAAGGACTGAAGTTTTCTGGATGAGCATACTTCGTCAGAGGAGTCGTGAGTGTACATAGTCATCGGGACTAAACTTTCCTAATCGTGAAAGTTTGTGTTTGTGAAAGGTTATTTTAAATAAAAGAAAAAAAATGTCTTCAATTAATTTCTTTGAACGTCTTGTGCAACTACTCCGTGATACTTTACAAAATGTAAATGAACTGAACAATACCGATCTCCATTATTGGATAGATATGTGCAATGGTAGTTTAGAGAAATAAAATGAAAAAATTGCCAATTCTGATCTTACAAGAGGAGAAGTGCAGAGATGTCAAACTTGTGTATTACATCTTTCGGGTATTCAAGTTCAATTTGAACATCATCTTCAACGAGGAGGTGGTCTGCAATCTGAAGAAACAGAAGCTTCTGTTGAATGGCGAGATGTGCAGTCAGCTTTCGAAAACAGAATTAAAACTGGCGTAGTGGTAAATATAAATCATGTGGAAATTTTAAGTTTTTTAAACGACGCCCAAGAACTCTTTAAAGTACATGTACAGTCATGCTTAGAAAAATATAGTGCTCTGAAAGTGAATTCGGATTTCACCGCAGAATTTTCCATACAGAAAAGTAGTGAAGAATTGACAGATATTAAATATTTTACAACCACAAGTACTTCAATTTTCATGTCAACGAATCTAGAAGAATGGTTCAAAATAAATATCAAAGATTCTATTTTAACACAAATAGAAGAATTTCAGGAAAAAGATTCTGGCTGGGCTCTAAAAAGCATTATAAATCTGAGTATAAATATGAAAAAATATTCTCCGATCAAGGGCAGCTCGTACATTCCTCTACCACCATTTATACAAAAGAAAAAAGCATGTGTCAATGTTCGTAACAATGACAATCAATGTTTCAAGTATGCTATCCTCTCAGCAATATATCCAAGTGAAACTAATACTAATAGAGTTAATCAATATAGCATGCATGAGAACACGAAATTTAATAACATAGAATTTTCAGTGACACTTAAAAATGTCCCGAAATTTAAAGAACTGAATAATATTTCAGTAAATGTGTACATGTTGAAGAAGTTTGGACAAAAGTTTGAAGTATCACCTTGCCACATTGCATCGGATAAAAAGGAAAAGCATGTCAATCTACTCATTATCCAAGACTTTTACATCGATGAGTATGAAAAAGATAATCATTCCGATGATATTAGTTTACCCAAATACCACTACGTTTGGATAAAAAATATGTCTCGTCTTCTGAGATCTCAACTATCTAAGACACATGTAAAATCATTCCATTGTGAAAGATGTTTACAAGTTTTTTATAATGAAGAAAGATTGCAAGTTCATGAAAATGATTGTAAAAATTTGAATTATTGTCGAATTAATCTACCTGACTCGCAGAACAACATTCTGAAATTTGAAGATTATTATAAAAGCGAAAAAGTTCCTTTCATTATTTATGCTGATTTTGAATGTTTACTGAAGCCTACAATGAATGAGACTGCCTTCCAACTTCATGAAGCATATAGCATAGGATATTATATAAAATGTAGCTTTGATGACAGCTTATCTGCTTATAAGTCATATAGAAAAAATATCGAAGATTGACAGACTCCTGCACAATGGTTTGTTCAAGAATTAAAATCAATCAGTGAGGAAATTGATAACCTCTACAAGAATCCGAAACCATTAAAACTTACAGATTTAGAAGAATTATCTTTCCAGAGGTCAACCATTTGTCACATATGTCGAAAACTAATCCGTGATGAAGAACTCGCAGTACGAGATCACTGTCATCTCACAGAACGGTAAGATATTAATTATAGTTATATTTCAATGAAAAAAAATTTACTTTATCATACAAATTTTTTTAAAATATCTATTTTTTTACATTAGTTTCAGAGGTGCAGCACATAATTCATGTAATTTGAATTACAAGTATTCAAAATTTATTCCTGTGGTTTTTCATAACCTCAATTACGATACACACTTCATTTTGAAAAAGATAGCCACATCTTCATTGATGGGAGGACGAGTTACGCTATTGCCACATAATAAGGAAAAATATATTTCTTTTGCAAAATACATAGATGGCAGTGATCTAAGTTTTAGATTCATAGATTCTTGGCGTTTTCTTCCTTCGTCATTAGAAAAACTTGCATCATACTTGGAAAATGTGCCGATATTGATAAAAGAGTTTCGAACTGATGGATTTACAGATGAAAAAATTGATTTTCTCAAACGTAAAGGTATATTTCCATATGATTTTGTAGATGGGTTGGATAAGTTATTAGTTACGAAATTGCCAGAGAAAAATCAATTTTATAACCAACTCACCGATTCTCATATTGCTGATGAAGACTATGAGCATGCTATTCAAGTCTGGAGTAAGTTCAATATAAGGACATTAAGCGAGTATTCGGATTTATACTTAAAAACAGATGTTTTACTATTGGCGGATGTATTTGAAAGTTTTCGAGAAACATCTCTCAAAGCTTACGGTTTATGTCCAGCTCACTTTTATACGTCTTCAGGCTTGACATTTTCAGCAGCGCTAAAAATGACGAAGGTAGAACTGGAGCTTCTTACAGATATAGATATGTTGATGTTCATTGAAGCAGGTATTCGAGGAGGCCAAGGCGAACAATCCATATATAGGCTCTTCGTATGATGAAAAACAGAAAATGAAAACACTTATGTACTTTGATATTAATAATCTTTATGGATGGGCAATGGTTCAATATTTGCCAGTCGGAAAATTCAAATGGGTAGAATATGAGACGAATCCAAACTTTTACAACGCACCGCCAGATTCAGTTATTGGATATATTGCTGAAGTAGATTTGGAGTATCCTGAGGAAATACATGATGCACATCGAGATTTTCCATTTTGCGCAGAGCATAGTGCGCCACATGGCTCGAAACAAAAGAAACTTCTCACTACTTTGAAGAACAAGGAGAGATATGTTATTTACTATCGAACACTCAGACAAGTGTTGAAAAATGGACTTCGACTGAAAAAAGTGCATAGAATTTTAAGTTTTGAGCAAAAGGTATGGCTCAAACCTTATGTGGAATTGAATACTCAAAAAAGAATGCAGGCTAAGAACGAATTTGAAAAACTTTTTTATAAATTGTTAATCAATGCTGTCTATGGAAAGTGCATTGAGCGAGAGCGGTCTCGAGTTGATGTCCGATTGGTAAATAAATTTACTGGTAGATATGGACCAGAAGCACGCATAGCTCTACCAAATTTTCACAACTGTGCTATTTTTGATGAGAATTTAGTTGCCATTCAAATGAAGAGAACGAGCATCACAATCAAGAAACCAATTTATGTTCGATTTTGCTTTTTAGAATTATCAAAAACATTAGTTTATGATTTTTATTATTCGTATATGAAAAAGCGAGTTGGAGACAAATGCAAACTTTTGTATACTGATACTGATAGTCTCATGTACGAAGTTGAGGATGTTGACATGTACAAAATAATGAAAGAGGACATACATAAATTTGATACTTTCGATTATGAAGAAAATAATCCGTTCGAAATTCCTCGAGTTAATAAGAAAGTTCCGGGTTTGATGAAAGACGAATGTAATGGTAAGATAATGACAGAATTTATAGGATTACGAAGCAAAATGTATAGTATTTCAATCGATGGAGGAGAAGTTATAAAGAAAGCCAAAGGTATAAAGTCCAGTGTTGTTAAAAAATCAATTACTTTTGAGGATTACCGAAGCTGTCTTCAGGATCTCACTATTATATACCATGAACAGTGCAATATCCGTTCAAAATTGCATACTGTGCATACTGAAAAACAGAGAAAAATTTCTCCAAGTCCTAACGATGATAAGAGATTTTTATTGCCTGATAGTACAGATACTTTACCTTGGGGACATTATAAAATTGAAGAAATACAGATGGCGTAAGCTGAACTTGAAATAGAGAGGGAATATGCAAGAAAAATGACTGCTGAAAAGAAAGAAAAAGAGCGGGAGGTAGAAATGAGGAGGGGAGATACACGAGTGGAAATTGATGCTACAGAGAATGAAAGAGAGAGGGAAATCGAGAGAAGGGATGAAGCAACCAATGAAAATAGTGCAGAGCGAGTGGGGATGTCACTTTATGAAGGCGAGCAAATTATCATTAAGTATGATGTGTTAGAGGAGTTCATGAATGACTGGCATCCATCAATGGAGGGGGCAAGTTTCCAGGAAGGAGAAAAAAAGGATATATTGCGAGTAGCAATGGAAAGGGCAGACATCGAAGTGGGGAATGGGCTATATCAACCAACGGACCACAATGAGGAGCGCATTCAAGTAATCGAAGAGCTTGAGGACGATCAACCTTGCACAAAGAAATCTAAAATCGACTAACTTTTTAAGTAAGTTACAATCTATTTTTTTACCAAAAAACATTATTTTTTTTCATCAAAATTTTTCTCTAACAGAAATTTTTAATTTTTTTTACTTTTTCTTGTTTTCAGAATGGATTTATCTGCACTAAACAAGATTGCTGGAAGCGACTTCCTGCCAAGGAAGAAAGTCACAGACTTAGAAAAAGACCTGCAGTACATGGTGACTGCACTGAAACAAGTCAAGACAAGATTTGGAACCAAGGTCGTAGCAGATTTCGACCAAAGCTTCCAAGTCTTCTTATTAGAGAAGATTTCATCTGCAATTTTAAAAGATGAAGAATTTTTCTACAACCTCTGTGATAATGCAAATGAACTGCGTTTGATTGCAATATACCTGGGAGGATCTTCTTTTAAATTTGATCGGGCTTAAAATAAATAAAAATATACCCGTCAAATTATTTTTCGAACTATTTATTGTAAATTGTACATAATAAGAATACATGAATAAATGAAAATTAGTAAATATTATATAATTGTTTTTATTTATCACCACCACTTATAATTATATTTATTGTAAATTGTACATAATAAGAATACATGAATAAATGAAAATTATTAAACATTATATAATTGTTTTTATTTATCACCACCACTTAGAATTATTACATTTATATTGAATCATAAAAAGAAAATTTCAATAATAAAAATATTTTATATATAACTTAAATTAATGAACATAATGAAATTAATTTTTTTTCTTTTTTATTTATTACACTGAAATACGTTGTAAAATACATCTTAGCTTATTCAAATGATCTCATTTTTATCTATCCAACTTTTATGCTTGCTATTTAGACCTAACCACTTAACATATACACGTTTACCACTTTTCTTTAAAACTTTTTCTACTAAATAAATTTCTGGATACATAGTCTTTTGAATTTCCGTTTCATAAAAGCCGCCGGAGACTGGTTCATCATAATAATCTTTGACGTGGTAAGTGATGGGATTGGTTTTTACTACTCTTGTTATTGTGAAAATTTTAGTTGACCAATTTGGTGTATAACCTTTTTCAAAAACTTGTTTTATCTTACTTATTCGCACTTTATCTCCTACTTTGAATTTTGGTTTTTTTACAGGTTTTTTTTCAGTTGGGTAATTTTTCTTGATTTCTTTTTCATTTATCTTCGTAACGTTTTCAGGCTCGATTCCTATTGTCCGATGTTTTCTTGAATTGTATGCTTTCACTAACTCAGGCAGAATATCCAACCATTTATAACTTCCTTGTTTGCTGAATTCTAACCACATTGCATTTTTTAAAGTTCTATTAAAGCGTTCACATATGCTTGCATTAAGATTACTATGTGAAGAGTAGTGATTTATCTTGTACTTTTTCATAAGATTCTGAAAGTTTAAATTGTAGAATTCTTTTCCTTGGTCAGTTTGTAAATTCGATGGCACCCGCCCTTGTTTTAATATTGACTTCATAGCTAGAGTAACATCATTGCCACTCTTTGATTGGACTGGTACAGCCCATGCATACTTTGAAAATATATCTATGACAGTTAGTAAGTAGCGAAAACCTTTGTTTTCCTTAAAATAAGGTATCATTTCTACAAGGTCATTTTGCCAAGTCTCATCTAATCCGCGTATGTCATATTTTCTTTGCTTGTACCTTCGACGTGCTGGCTTGTGTAGCTCTTCAACTACTCTTTGACGTTCCATCTTAAACTTCAGCTTTAGCAATATCCGATTGTCTATTCATTTCTTTAATTATATATTCAATACTTGCCAAATTTCGTTGAGTCATATCATAGACATAAGTTAATTTTTCGTCTATTTCTGCTTTATATATTTCAACTTTGTTCTCATATTCTTGTATAGCTTTAGCAACTTCTATAATTTTAGAAGATAAGTAATCAACTTCTTTCTGTAGGATATTATTTAGTGAATTCAAACTAATAGCATCATTTGGATCATTAGCCTCTCCAATATTGCAAAGCCGCTTATCTTCTAAATCAAAATCACCATCTGATGTAACATTGAATCCAATACCTCGAGGACCACGACTCACTTGCGAGCCCTCAAGTTTTCTTCCAAACACATCGAGACTCATGTTACTACTATTGATTTAAAAATTGTGTGCGTCAATATATATGCCCAGCTTCACGTAGTTCCTCTATGATTGATTGGATTTCATTGTTGTAATTATTATTTCCAGCAGATCGTTCAGCTACTAATAATCGCAGTCTTTCGACAAGCTCATTCGGATCATCCTAGCAGACTAGATCTATGGAAGTATTCTTTTTTGCTATTTTATATTTAGGTATGAGACCTCCTCCGCTGGTAGACATTCTACTGCGATCACTGTGGAACATTGGTGCTATGATTTTTGAATATTTTCTACTCTTCGAAGAGCGTATATTCTCATTTTTGCTATGTCTTTTTCTATGGGCATTTGTTGCTCCCAGGATAATGCGATAGTTCTTGCGATCTGTTGTACTTAAAAGATTATCATCTGGTTCTTTTTTATAAAGCAATACCATTAGACCACTGCTTTTAGGAAAACTTAAATCTTTCACTTTTATCATTTTATCATCAAATTGAATTTGTGAATCACCCATCATGTATACCCCACTGACTTTTCTCACTCCGTATATGTTATCGATTTTGCTGCGGCTTCCATTTAGCATTGATAAAAAGTCTGTCGGTTCAGTTTCTTTATGCGCAGATACAAATGGTGAATATATAGATTTGAATGATGAATTTGCAGAATTGAATGATGAATTCATCATTGTGCTATTTATCGGAGAAAAATCATCGCCATTAGAAGCATCATTATCAAACGCCGAACCCGAGTTATTAATATCGTTTACAATATAACTTGATTCATCAAATCTTAATCTTTTTTTTTGCAGATTTTCTGTTAGTGTCTATGGCCGAAATTCAAGTGGTGTGATAACTGGTTTCAAAGTATCACCAATAACCTTTTCAAAATCATCTCTCTCCTTTTTTAACAAAGAGTATTTTTTTTTAATAGCCTCACGTGCTCGTAAGAGCTCGCTAAGAACATTTTTTTCTTTCTTAAAGTCAGACATGCTGACAAGATGCTGTCTACAATGAAACTGCAAAGATTAGGATTTATACTTCCTTTTTAATGGCAAAACTGTCAAATCCTTTTCTATATCTACCATCATTCATTGCTCCATCTTTGTCAATAACAACAAATCCATACTTGTCATTTTTCCAGCATTCTATACAAAGATTTCGAAATGCATTTAAAGTTAAATCAGTATTCACATGGTCTTCATAGATATGTTTAAGATTAACATCATATTGACGATAAATTACCATCAAATTAATATTGTCCCTGATGAGATGTTTCGGTATATGAGCATATGACTGACATAAATAAAAGCTATCTACACTTTTGTGTCTCCCCATACAGAGAAAAGCTCTGACGTTATCCTGCTTCTCACAAGCCACATCATCAAAAATCATAATTGAATTAGGTAGGGCTTCATCCGGAGATACTACAGATGCATGTTCACTGAACGGTAAATATCATATACCTTCAATTGGCTCTAAAACTTTTTGAAGAAATTGGTATTTCGTTTGATTTAGAGATTTAGAGTATACATACAAATTTTCAAATCTAAGACCATAAGGGTGTGTAATTAGAGCTAATAAACTATTAGTTTTTCCACAGTTCGATGGGCCACAGAATACTGCTCGTATATTATCTGGAAGTAACTCTCCGTGTCGCTTTTTTCTTTTTGTTTTCTCAAAATCAAAGTTGGCGACGGGAAGTTTGACGTTCTGCTCAAAAAAATCCATGTTTACGTAACAAAGTCAAATCTGAGATTGACCTTTTTAAAATATAAACGCTTGTTTTATATTTTGATCATCAGTTGTAAATCAGCACTCGAAGAAAGATGCTCGTAAACAAATCACAGAAGCACCCTAAGGGTAAAGGGTTACTTGATAAAGTAATCGATTACTTACCTATTGAAATGCATATTCCTGGATATCAATATTGTGGTCCCGGAACAAAACTGAAAAAGCGTCTTAAAAGAGGTGATAAAGGTATCAATCCACTTGATCAAGCATGCAAAGAACATGACATATCTTATTCTGATAAAAATGCTGATCAAAAAGTAGCTGACATGAAGCTCGCTGATAAAGCTTGGCAGCGTGTTAGAGCCAAAGATGCAAGTCTTAGCGAAAAAGCAACAGCTTTTGCTGTTGCAAATGCTATGAAATTAAAAGGAAAGACAGGAATGGGTGTAAAATTGAGTAAATTAGTAACTGCAAGTAAAAAATCATTAAAACCAAGTAAACATTCTCGCAAAGTTAAACAGTCCGCTTTAAAAGGTGCACGTGAAGCTCTCAAGATCGTTGGCGGTAAAAAAAAAATTATCATTCCACGTATTCTACCTGTTCCATCAAAAATAGGTGGCGCTCTGCCTCTTCTCATACCATTGTTCGCAGCACTAAGTGCAACTGGTGCTCTGGCTGGAGGAGCTGCTAGAATAGCTATAGCAGTAAATGAGGCTAAAGCTGCACAGAGAAATTATGAAGAAAGTAAGAGACATAATAAAACTATGGAAGCTATTGCTCTAGGGAAAGGTCTCTATCTTAAACCATATAAAACTGGAATGGGATTATTTCTGAAACCTCATATCGGTAATGGTCAAGTTAAAAAAAAAAAACTTCGATTGAACTTTGCTAAATCGTGCACTGACTGACTATGATCTTATAAAATATGCTCGTATGATGCAAATCCCATATTTTCGAGGTGTTTTCATGAGAAATAATCTACCTTCTGATGGCCCATGGCATAACGAATCTGCTATAGTTAACTTAGATGATTTTCAAAACAAAGGCACTCACTGGGTATGTTATCGAGAACAAGGTTCTGAAGTGATTTATTTTGATAGTTTTGGTGATCTTAAACCCCCTATAAATCTCATGTTATATTTTAACGTGGAAGAAGTTAAATACAACTATAAAAGATATCAAAATTTTGACTCATTTATTTGTGGACATCTTTGTCTTCAATTCTTGTGTGAAAGACTATAAAAGAAGAGTTTTCAGACAAGCAGGATCATTCTTTTTCAAACAGTCATTGAAGATAGTTTCACTTTGAGTCTTTCAGGCAAATCTTCTATCTTAGAAGCGCAATATTTTCCTTTAATAGAACTACCACAGCATAAGAATTTTGTTTTAGGTTTAGTTGAACTTTTAACATTTAACTCGATTACCAATGTTGACGATTCGAATAATAAACTTTATATAAACGGAGAGAAGATTATTACTGTTCCTACTGGCAGTTATGAAATTGATGCTATTAATCAATTTTTGCATAAAGATTTGAAATCTAAAGACATCGAGTTTTCTTTGAAAGCTAACAACAATATTCTCAGAAGTGAAATTTATTGCAGCCATCAGATAGATCTTAGACCTTGCGATTCAATAGGCAGTCTTCTCGGTTTCACTCGTCGCGTTCTTCATGAAGACATTCATCACAGCTCTGATTTACCTGTGAAAATATTGAAAATAAACGCACTCAGAGTAGAGTGTAATATTACTACAGGTGCTTACATCAACGACAAAAAAGTTCACACGATCCATGAGTTTTTCCCAAAAGTTCCTCCAGGATATAAAATCATAGAAGTTCCATCGCATGTCATATATTTACCACTTAATGTTAAGAGTATAGATCATCTTCAAATCCGAATCGTTGATCAAGACAGAAATTTAGTGAATTTTCGAGGAGAGGAAATTACTGTTAGACTTTACATAAAATCTGTATAATGGGAATCGTTTATAATTCAATTGTGCATATAAGTCAGCCATCATGTCAACCCACCATCAGTCGTCCAAAGGTACTCAAACCGTTAACACGGAAGAGCATCCAGTTTCCCAAAAGCATAGGTCTCAAAGTACGTGGAAAAAGATAAATTGTATCATTCTCTGCTGCTTTCAGAAAAATGGACGAAATTCTAAGCATTTAATCAGGTGTCGCATTCGATGAGTCTATTGCTCATTATGAGGTTCACGCAAATCAACCATACTCCACATTAAGTTTCAATAACAGTGATGAAATCCGTATTTCTATTCAGCATCAAGATTTATGCCTCTTACCATCATGTAGTTACATCCATGTATGTGGAAAATTACAAAAATCAGATGGACAAACACTAACCAAGACTAATTTCGTTAACAATGGCATTTGTCATATGTTTGATGAAATTCGATATGAACTTAATGCTGTAGAGATAGATGAAAGTAAAAATGTTGGTCTGAGTAGTCTCATGAAAGGATGCACTTCATTTAATCCAAATCAGACTCTAACATTAGAAAATGCAGGCTGGCTTGGTGTTGAAGAAGGAAACAAAACAATTGTAGATGATCATGGAAATTTTGACGTTTCTATCCCTCTAACTAGGAGAGTCTCACATCTCCGGATCAAGGATTTTGCTCTAACTTTGAGATAGGTTTTCAGATGTTAAAATATAGGAAAAGCCAGAGTTATAGACCCCAACGCTCAATATTTCTCTAGTTGCAGGCAATTAAAGAAAATCACTAAAAAAGTTACTAGATTTTCAAACGCTTATAATTCTTTAGCATGAATAGCTAGACGCTTGTAACTGTTTTTAAATGAAAGCTACGTTTAAATCCTTTCGAAAAAGCACCTATAGCATATCAAAATATTATTTTTTCTCAAAGTAACAGCTTTATAAGAATTTGAGCTGAATTTCCTTTTAAGAATATTAATTAATGATAAATGTTAAAATGTAGTACAATTTTTATAACGCTGTAACTTTGGGAAAATATAATATGTTGATATGCTATAGGTGCTTTTTCGAAAGGATTTGAACGTAGCTTTTATTTAAAAACAGTTATAAGCGTCTAGCTATTAATGCTAAAGAATTATAAGCATTTGAAAATCTAGTAACTTTTTTAGTGATTTTCTTTAATTGCCTGCAACTAGAGAAATATTGAGCGTTGGGGTCTATAACTCTGGCTTTTTCCATATTTTGACATCTGAAAACCTATCTCAAAGTTAGAGCAAAATCCGTGATCCGGAGATGTGATACTCTCCTAGTAAGTATGATTTTAGGCTTCGCAGAAGATTACAAGAAAATTGTTGTTAATATGAAGCATGAACTCATTCTCACAAGATCAAGAAATGACCTGAATGCTATAGTACAGGAAGGTACTGTAGCCAACAATGCAACCACATATGAACCTTATCAAATAAAAATATCAAAGATAGAGTGGTTAATGCCATATGTTATTGCATCAGATAAACAAAAAATCCAGCTGTTAAATTTCATTAACAAAGATAATCCTATTTCTATGAGTTTTCGTTTATGGGAGTTATTTGAATATCCTCTTTTTCCAACAACAAATAAACACGTCTGGACGGTAAAAACTTCAAATCAATTGGAGAAACCACGATTTGTTATTCTTGGATTACAATCGGGGAAAAAAGGTTCAAGATCTAAAAATGCAAGTCGCTTTGACCACTGTAATACAGGGTTGCAAATATTTAAATCATTTTGGGCTTTAAATAAATTTTAATTCACAAATCCTTTTTGAATTCGTAATTAGAGTTTTATTTAATTAACAATTCCTTTTAAATTAATAATTAAAAATATTTTAATTAACAAATCAAAATCTAATCGTGAATTGAAAAGGTTTTAATTAAAAAATCAAAAGGAATTCTTAATTAAATAAATTTCAATTAAGAAATCAAAATGTAATCGTGAATTGAAAGAGCGTCAGTTATGATTATGATTTGTGAATTCGAGGGCTTTAATTAAAAATTCTATAATTCCTTTTTAATTAAACGTTTTAAAGGAATTTTTATCATATATATGTATATAGAAAAACATATGTGGACGCGCACATACATACGCACCTGGGCTCATATATATGCAACATTTCGTGTCGACCCAAACGCACACATACAGACAAGTTGATATATATATATATATATATATATATATATATATATATATATATATACACATACATACATACATACATACGTATGACATTCCACGTCAATTAGAACGCACCCACAGACAGGTTTATATATATGGGACATTTCATGCCAATGCGCATGCACACACACAGGATTATATATGTATATATATATATATATATATATATATATATATATATATATATATATACATGGGACATTTCAGGTCAACTCGTACGTACTCATGATCACAGGCTTCTCTATATGGGACATTTCATGTCAACTTGTACATACTCATAATCACAGGCTCATCTATATATATGGAACATTTCATGACAACTCTCACACACCTATCCGAGTTCTCAGGTTTTCATACATGGGACGTTTCGTGTCAATTTTCATTCATGCACACACACGTTGATATACATGGGATTTTTTCTGTAAATTTCAACGCACGCACATACAGGTTTATATATATGGGACATTTCATGCCAATGCGCATGCACACACACAGGATTATATATATATATATATATATATATATATATATATATATATATATATATATGGGACATTTCATGTCAACTCGTATGTACTCATAATCACAGGCTTCTCTATATATATGGAACATTTGATGACAACTTTCACATACCTATACGAGTTCCTTCAGGTTCGCATATATGGGACGTTTCATGTCAATTTTCATTCATGCATACACGCTTTTATATACATGCGACTGTTCATGTCAACTCATGTACGACCTTACTGACAGGTTTTTGCATATGTATATATAGTCCATTTCATATCAAATTGCTCACGTTTACCCGCAATTTTTCTGTTTCTATATATATATGGGACATTTCATGTCAACTGGCACGTACTCGCAAGCACAGGTTTTTCTATATATATATGGGACATTTCATGACAACTTGTACACACCTATCTAAGTACCCTTAGGTTTATATATATATGAGACGTTTAATGTCAATTCGCATGCATGCACACACGCGTTCATGTACGTGGGACTTTTCATGTCGACTTACAAGCATGATATAAACATATATATATATACATAAGGGACATTTCATGTAGAATCGCACGTACACACACAGGTTTATTCAAGTTTATATGGAACATTTAATTTCAACTCATACGCACACGCACACGCTCACACATACAAACACATATTTAACTTTATATATACATATATATATATATATATATATATATATATATATACATACTTTACCTTATCGATGTAGAAAATATTTAAAAAATAGTTATTTATTATGCTGTGGTACCCACGATCGCCGTCTTTGGATACCTAGGTGTTAATGACAACTTAAACATCATCTACATCTAAAACTTTTGAAATTCAACTTATAGTTTAATAACTACTTTGAAGTTGTTTCAAATGTTATCTAGCCAATCATGGATGTTCCGAGTAAGATAAACATTGTCTACAAGAATATCTTTTGAAATTTAGCCATTATTTATTAATAACATGTACGTTTCCCGAGATGACATCTCACAATATCCAGGTGATCCTGGCTACCTGGAAATCGTCTATATGAATGAATTTTAAAATTTTCCATACCGATTATGAAGTTTACAGATATTTGCAGGGACTACGTCAAATGAAACTTGGAGATTCTTTTAGATTTCGATTCTAAGGTTGTTTGATTAGGTCGGAGAATACTCGGAAATAAAAAGATTTTAAAAGAACAATTGTTTAAGATTCATGCAAGTTCCATGAAATATGTTGATTTACTCGTAGTCGATACCCATATATAAAGATCATTCATACAAATCATCTCGCATATAAATTTGCGGTAGTATCCCTACTAATTTATGAATTTTTCGTTCGAATAATGCCAGCGAAATTTAACTTCGAAAAAGCATATTATTATTGTAATTAGTGAATAATTTTAACATTTTTTCATCAAACATCATTCCGATATACAGGTAATAAGCGCTATTATTTAAAAAATTTAAAAAAAGTTAATTTATTTATTTTATACTTTTTAGTCTATTTATTCAATTATTGTATTTTATTTTTAAAGCATGTTTTTAAAATTTTGTATTTTCTATTTTTAAGTTAAAATTGTTTTTATTATCATTTAGAGTTACATTGCAACCAGACTTTTCGAAGATTACACTCAGGTACATCCGTTATCGGCGACTTGGTACTCCAGTTTGACCTCTTCATCCTAAATCATTATTATGCATTATAGATTCACTTTTAAACCTTGAATTAGGTTTTAGAAGCCCCAAAATCCCCCGGGGAACCCACCTCGACCCAGAGAAAGCCTCCCCACTTGTACTTCCTCGGAGACGACGTCCATGCGTATTCTGGACAACGTGCATCACTTTGTGGCAATTGTTTGATCTCAAATTCGATTTTAGCAACCCTGAAAACCCCCGAGAAACTCGCCTTGACCCAAAGAAAGCCTCCCCATTTATACTTCCTCGGAGATGACTTTTCACACCCATTATCATTGACCTGGATGTCCAGGTACCAAAATGACAACTGATTATTGTATTGTTATCCAAGACCAAAGTCTATGCCAATTGTCAGAATTTATATCTGTCAAAAAGTGCCTGAAATCGAGCGCGCAAGATTTGATTACAGACAGACAAACATGCAAACAGACATGAAGGCAAATATAAGAAAAGCGTATATAAAAAAATAATATTTACCTACGTTAAGTCTGCTTTGAGACTAATTATCTTTCGTTTTTTATGACAAAAACAAGTAAATTGAATTTGAGAAAATTTCTATAAGTTACTTAAATTTATGAAAAAGTCGATATAAATCGTCATTTTTGCAGAATTATGAAGATAATGATTATTTTCGCGGAAATTATAAAGTTATGGAAATTATTTATGGAAACGTTTTCGATTGGAAAATTTGTGATTATTGCAGTTGAATTTTGTTACATCATCATCAGTTATATCCTCGTTAAAATGACCCGAAAATTTCTAAAAGAATCGGAACAAATATTTTTCCGGTCTTTAAAGAATGTTTAAGAACTATTATGAAATGAAAATTGATAAATGTTTCAAGTTTTCCGAATCGTTTCGACATTGAAATTTCAATTATAAGCCGTTACTCATAAAATTTGGAAAAGTCTATTGTATGCAACTATTTTTCCAGTGATTCAGTTGTAATTTATAAAATTGTGAATTTGGGTGATTCATTATGTTTCTTTCCGTAATATTTATCTGATGTTGGAGCTACAGCAATCAAATTTTGCTTTTTTTATTTAATTAATATCATTTTAAATTCGTAAATTAATAGTATATTGTGTAACGAGTAAGGTTTAGTTGACTATTGCGCACGAGGGCAAGTTGGCGCACGAGCGTAGCGAATAGCGCCATTGCCCGAGACTCTCTCTCTCTCTCATATCTGCCGTACGACTGACTCGCAATAGTATATTTCAATACTTTTTGGTACTATTATTTGTAATTAAATTACATACTTTTAGTTCACCAATTTCACGTTTATACGGAATAATTACGATTTCGTTAATGTAAAAATAATACAAGAATAGATGATACGATTTACTTTGTCAGAGGTTAAAGCGAGATAGAGTATAAAATTCATCATATGGTCGATGAGATACAGTATGAGGGCGCTGCGCTTGTATAAACCTTTGCGATTTTACATTAATTAACGCTTTTGCGTGACATTATTTTACAGAATGTAACGTATTTACGTGATTTAATACAAAATAATATTATACATAGCTGTGAAACACACGCCCTCAAAAAACAACACACGCAGCGCGCGCTATTAGCTACTTACTACCCCGAAAACGCATGCGCTATAGGCCGCTTACTCAGCACGGATGAGAAAAACAAATATAATGACTTGTCCGCACTAAAGCTATGTTAATACAATAATTTTTGTTAAAATAAAAAATCATTTAAACTTGTAAATTTTTTATGAACTTGGATTGGAAATTATATCAAGCTCGACAAACCTAATCTTAAAATACGTTACATTGAAAGTTTGTATTATTACTTTTTATGTAGTATTTTCGTGGGTTTCTTGAGTTGTCCGCACTCGAGTTGAATCTTACAAATATTTTCTTTGTCGCAAAAAAATGTTATTAAACGCATTGTTTATTCATAACTTGGGATTGGAAATATTATTAGAAGACTGGAAGCTTCGTCATGCTCTTAAAAATAAAAATAATGTTATCTAATTTTAAAAATAATATTAATCTGAATAATATATCCTCATCAGAAAAGTTATTGTAATTTATATATTTTTAGAACCTTTCCAATTTCATGTGTACCACTATGGTATTATATGGGGATATCCATCCAACTTTAAATTCTCTAGTAACAGGTCATTATTTAAACTAGGTTATAATCTTTTGTGCTATCCTGTAACTCTATTTCTGATGTATTTTGTAAATGTGCCACAAACGGCGCAGCAGATAATTCTATAAAAAGTAAATTTACACATAAGATAAATTACGGTAATTTTTTATGTGTAAAAATGAATGTTTCATAGAAATATCTACTGCGCCGTTTGTGAAACATTTACAAAATACATCAGAAATAGAGTTACAGGATAGCACAAAAGATTTGAACCTAGTTTAAACAATGTGCATCATGCGGTAACCCAGTAACAGCTGTAATATGACCTGTTACTAGACAATTAAAAGTTTTGTGGATATCCCCATATATCAAAAAATATGATTATGACTTCTTCAGATTCTTTATGAATTTCTAATATATTGAATAGTGATTTTTGAAGGGCATATCATAGTATTAATTAAATTAACTTATTAATGAACTGAAAAATTGCCTAGTATTAATAAATTAGTGCGATTTATTGTATTTATTCACAAAAAAAATTTATAGCTTAGTCGTGTAAAATGGCTTTATTTCCATTAACAAACAATTTCATGGTATGCTTAACTATTTCAAGAGTTAAAAAAATTTAATAATATGTATATTTTTTTATAACTTCAAGATCGTTACTGAGAATCATAAATAATTTTCACGGTATTTTATTAATAGCTGGTCGTACATCTCTATCCTTTTATAATAAAAAAATTCAATTTTCTGCAAAACCTTATGATTGTAGCAAAAAATAAGAAGAAAGCCCCATCTCGTATACTAAAAGCAATATTTTCTCTTATGAGAAAAAAATTATTTTTATCGCTTCGTTTCAAAGAAAACTTTGAAAAACTGAATTGTCCATCCAAACCTCGATATTTTATGTTTTTCAAGGTTTTTTTCAAAAGGAATCGATAAAAAAATTTTTTCCTAATCAAAGAAAATATTGCTTTTTATGATACAAGATGGGGCTTTCTCTTTATTTTTGCTGAAATTATTAGTTTTTGTAAAAAAATCAATTTTTTGATTACAATAGGACATATATACTCGACCTCCTCTTAAGGATTTTTAATAGCTATTAAACTCTTTACAAGATTGTAATAATTCATCTCGATTTACTTCCACAGAGTTCGTGAAGTTTCATTAACCTTTCAATCAATATACAGAAAATATAAAGATTCATCCGTATTCTTAAATGATCTCATAGGAGTCGGTCTGTGGCTCATTCGGTAGAGCGTTGGATTCGTAATCTCGAGGTTCCGAGTTCGAATCCCGCTCTCGGCCGATTGATACAAGCACCACTGTACGTTACATGTGCTTTGTTCACAAACACACTTACGAGCTCCGTCGCTGATTAGCATAGCATAAATATAGCGACGTTAAAAAAAAAAAAAAAAAAAAAAAGATTTCATAGATTTATAATCATTTATTTACCAATAATTTAATAAATATATTCATACGATGATAAAACGTGAAAAATATTTCTGAAGAATTTTTTAAAATACAATCTAGAAAGATTCTCCTGAAAACTTTACAGTGCTGTTCAATTCTAAAGCGATCTTAATTGTTCATTAATTGTGAATACGATAAAATTAAGGTTACTATTCCTTAGTAAAACTTAATGAATCAAAAAAGTTCAGAAGGTATCAACGAAAATCATGACAATTTTTTTCATAAGAGTTCACAAAGTTGTATTATGGACTGGTACCAAAAACCGCAAAAAATTAGAAAGGTTCTTTTACATCAGAATTTTTCCAAACCTTAATGTATATGTTCACCGGGGTATTTCACCTGAATACGGAGGACATTTATAACTAATATAGGTAGCTAGGAGAGTTTCCGTAGCCGATGGAGATCCACGGCTCCACCAAAGTTTTTCCTATGTATTTTGGTGCCTTGAACACGAATTTCGAGGGTGGATAGCTGGAAAATAGTTAGGAAAATCTCTAAAGTAAATTTTCTGGTTGTTAATTCTTCGCAGAAAAACATAATTTTTCGTGTTTTTCATCAAATATTAAGTCGAAAATATTCTT
>JAFFSR010000014.1:242500-392500 GCA_017163975.1 Anastatus disparis
AAGTAGAAACCATTTGTTTCCTACCTGATAAATAAGAGCTGATCCACTCAAGTGCAGCCCTGGAAAACCCCATCGATCTAAGCCTCGCAAGCAATTTGGAAGGGGAGATCGTGTCGAATGCCTTACTAAAGTCAAATAGAAGTAGTATCGTGGCAAGTTTCTTGTCAAGACCTGATCTTATGTCGTCTGTAAGTTTAAGGTGGATCATCCGCTAGCTATAGTTTGTAGTTCATAAAAATTAAAAGTTTAAAAAATTCTTCAATATTTTGAAAATAATTAATTTATAGCAAGAAAAAAATCCCCGTAAATTTTCAAGTAGCCTCAACGATTAATTTTTTTATATGTGCTCACTCAAAGTTTGCGTGTTTTGTATCTTATAGTAGTAAAAAGATAAACTTTAAGTGAGCATAAATAATAAAATCAGTCGTTGAGGCTAACTGAAAATTTACGGGGATTTTTTTCTTGGTATAAATTAATTATTTTTAAAATATTGAAGAATTCTTTTAATTTCTAATTTTTATGAACAACAAACTATAGCTAGCGGATGATCCACCTTAAGTATGGCAGTCTGCGTAGAATGATGCTTTCTGAAGCCAATCTGCAAAGAGTCAAGTATTTTGTGTATCATAATATACACCTGCAGTTAGTCATGGGCAATCTTCTCGAGAACCTTTGGAAGAAAATATAATATTGGTATGGGCCTAAAATCTTTAGGCATTTTAGGTGCAGGGCACTTCTTTAAAGGCACGATGCGTGCGCGATTCCAAAGGCAAGGGAAGACCCCCCGTGCAAAAGAGGAATTGAACAGAGTCACAAGATGCTCTCTAATAACCGGTAGTGCTTTAAGTATCACACTCTGCGGGATGTCATTCTCGCCACAAGCCTGTGATGAAAAATGCGAAATCGCAAGGATTACATCAATAATATTAATGGGCTTAAAAGCAAAGCCACTTTTACTACACTCAGAAAGAATCCTTTTACGTTCCGCAGTATCATCGTGTGGCGAGACTGACACCTCTGCAAAATGTGCATTAAGCTCATCTGAAGTGAATCCATTCAAGTCCCCTTGAGGTTCGGACAGGAGTCCCAGGTCTTTTAACTCCTTCCAGACATTACCTCTAGCAAGAGCATCGAACAGTCTATTATGATAATAATTTGCTTTAGCTTGTTCTGTCTGTTTGTCTATTATTTTACGCAGCTGCAAAAATTCGGAGAGATATCGCTCTTCCTTCGTTCGTTTGAATCTACGATACGTGGTATCTCTCTTGTGCCGACTCTGCGACAACTCTTTATCAATCTAAGGAAATTTATCTTTACCAATTTTAAGTGTTTCTAGTGGCGCTAGATTTTGGATTGCCGCCGTAAGGTTGTCACAGAGGTAACCAAGTGCAGATTCTGGGTCAATTGTACCAACTGTGAATGGCGTCCAATCAGAGTCGGCCAAACTCTGTACCAATAAGTTTGGACAGATATCTTTATGATTCCTATACTTAATTATTCTATTATCTATCTGGATGTGATGACAAGAAATACATACATCAATTAAGTTAAGCCGACTGTGAAAATTCGCCGGTAAGTTGCGTGCGTCAAGTACTGTGTCATTATCGTCAACAAGAATCAGGTCAATCCACGTGTGAGACGTTGGAGTGTGATGCGTGGCACTATGCTGAACCAACTGTAACGAAAGCTGAGCCGACAATTTATTAATAAATTTGGCATCACTGCTCTCACACAGGAGATCGGTATTCAGGTCTCCCATTATAATTTTATGAGAGTATTCAGAAGAAAAATTTCTTAAATTATCCAAAAAATCGGTAGTTTTGAAAAAGGAAATTGCAGGAGGTTGATAAATAACAGAAACCAACACGGCTTCGGAGCTGCCTAATTACACGGAACAAAAAATATACTTAGGTACCTCCGGTTTACCTTCACTATGATCAGTTTGAGTATCTGAAGTAGCCAAAATAGTGCACTTTAAATTGTCTTTAACATACAAAGCAACTCCTCCACCACGCAAGTTTCTGTCCTGTCTGAATACTTTATACCCTTTGACCTGAATGACGTCATCCGTAACAGACGGACCCAGCCAGGTCTCAGCCACTCCAAATATGTCGCAAGAAGGACCATCACTTAGAAGCTCACGTACCTGCCCAATGTGAGCCCTCAACGAAGTCACATTAAGAAAGCACGCTCGCAGTTCACCCCTCTTTCCTGCACGACTCTCAGAGGAGGCCCAGTGCAGTCATTGGGGAGAGGCCGCACACGACGTTACTCCATTATTTGTACTTAATAATTGATTTGTCGACATATTTCGTTGATGTTCAGAGGCTTCATTATTATCGCATATATTATTATTATTATTGCACTAAATATTCGATGGAGTTTCAGAATTTACATTAATTACATGTACACCGTCTTTCAATTTCTTACTTTCTGTTAATAAATTATCTTAATCATTTTCATTGAAAAAATTGTGAGCTCTCTCCCCTTTCTCTCCTTACCAAAAATTTACCATGTCTGTGCCCAACAAATTTAATGCCTTTTTCTTTGTCATACTTTTTCAACTTTTTAAAATTAACATATTTTTCTTCAGGTGAAAATTCATTAATAAATATTAAGCCGTGGCGTTTGATGGCTGGAAGACTGCCAAGGAGAGAGGGATTAAGATCCGCTGTCGAAAAACCTGTGGATTGCCGTTTAGCCTCAAACACCTTTTGCACCAGGTCCTCCTCAGAAAGTCCAACTAGCAATGAGAATGGACCCTTCGGTTCGCCACTGAACCCACGATCTGCAGACACCCCGTTTACATCATCATGTTCAGCGATTTTCTTAACTGAAATTACATTTGTACGCTTGATTGCCGGAAGAATGGTACCAAGGACGGCACAGGCGTAATCATCCGGCTGAACAGTCAAATTCGCCAGAGATCACCAATGTGCCACTCCCAGAGCCACACTCCGTCTTAACTTGACGAGGTGCCTCCTCACTAATTACAGTATGAGTATGTGGTGTTTTTGCATTTCTACAGATTTTAGATGTGTGTAATGTATGCTCATTCATTCCTGTGAGATCCGCGACGGCCTGCGCCACGCCAGCTACCCTGGTTGTAAGGTCAAAGTAACCCTTGTCCACTCCATGAAACTCGTTATTAAGAAAAGTTTGAATATTATCAAATCTACAACTAATTGTTTTATTATACGTTTTAATTTTATTATTTAGAGCGGACAAGAAATTCCTTTCTGAAGTGACTATTATTTCCTTAAGTTTGCGATTTTCTTCTAACAGCTGCATCTGCTCAATTTCTAATTTTTTAATATATTCATTCTCTGTTTCAATTTTGGACACAATATCCCGCAGGCTTTTGTCAAAATTTAACTTGGCTCTCTAAAGCCAAAAATCGATCAAAAGAATTTAGTATTGTGTCAAGCCTGCCAGATAGTGCGCCCTCTAGAGCAGATACAGCTGCCTGCAATGGGGAAAAATCTAAGTCACTTCGGACTACATCAGAATTATTTTCCTTAAAATTATTACTATTATTGTTATTATTATTCGGGGCAGCGAGCGCAGCGCCACCTCCCAATAGTTTATCAGATAAAGACATACTTATTCTACTTCTCCCTTTATCCGCCGTGGCACCGCTGTTTGCGACAAAGGAAGGTTTGAGGACAAAGTTTGCGATATTAAAGTAGTTTTTACTCTTCCAGGCTGCTTCTGTGAGGTGTTGACAGAAGTCACTTTTGAGTCAGTTCTTGATGGTGTAGAGGCATTGATGGGCTGATTAGGAACAGCTTTGCGTGCGGCCTGTAAAACTCTATTGGCCTCGATGCTTGCACCAGCAGACGACATTGAATTATTTCTTATTTTTCCCATGCACCTTTTACACTCGTATTTTGTGCCATTTTCCATTTTTGAGCGAGTCATGCATTTCGCATGACAGCGCTGCCGGCATGTGAAACACAAATGGAACTTTGCTATGCCCCATTTATCGTTAGTAGATAGCTTACAGATCGCACAACTGTCCATAACTCCGACCTCTTGTGTGTACTCCTTAAAGGGTAAGGTAAACTTCTATCTTATTGGTCGAGGAGTAGATTGAAAAATTAGCCACCAGGATCTCTGCCTGCAGATAAAAATTGCTTCCCAACTAACCTCAATAATTCTAACCTCCAAAGTTCAGCGTCTTGATGTAAATTATAAGATAAAATGCAAGGACCGCTAATAAAACTGATGATTTATAATTGAAACGGTGCCTTGCAAATTGAGCGTGCAAAAATCTATAAGAAAAACGCCCTAGGGCACAAAAATGCAGTACCAGAACAAAAATAATAAGAGTGAAAAATAAAGCATGTTTAACTACTGACAGATGGAGGGAGAAGATTACATAGTTAAGCAGGACTGGCCGTGGTTAGAACTTCGATGAGGGACCGTTCATTCAGGGAAAGTTGCGCTCAAGACTGACCCGCTTGGTATGACGATCGTTCATGTGAGTTAGTCACTCGATCATGTAAACAGGAGGTGTGGCAAATACATTGTGGGTATATTTTGTAAAGAGTCCCTAAAACCAAATTGGCCTTATGCACCGCCCATTCCGGAAGAGGTTTTCTTTAAGGATTTATCGCTCTTGGTTGGCCTACAAGGTTTTTCCTTCCTCACAATGCAAATGTGGAATAGTGTAGGTTTAAGATGGAAAAGAATTTTGTTGATAGGGTAGGGACGGCACCCCTCTAATGTAAGGTGTTAAAGGTACCGAAGGATTCGACCGTCATGACAAAAAGGGTAGAGGAGAAAAGAGAAAAAAATAACTCTCATGACCTGCTAAATTCATGACACAACTTGAGGAACCGGTAAAGGAAATGACACACAGAATCATAACTTAGCTTATAATTTGCTGCTTTTTTGCCGTGAACAAATTCTATCATCAAAGTTTATGAAAATTTATTGTCTATACTAATAACCCAGGTGAGCTGATAACTTCATGTATCACCTTGGAAAACCGCCGAAGAAAATTATGTAACTTATGAAATGAATTTATGACATAACTATGGTAATGAATTTTGTTTAGGCAAAGCTGCGATATATTCTGAGCTTAGTTAGAATTCTCTGCATCATTTTTTCTGCTGGTTTTCCAAAGGATCACATGAAGTTTGTAGCATTAAATTCACGTGTATTATTATTGTAAAAAATAACTTTTCATAAACTTTGATAATGGAATTTGTTTGCAGCAAGAACGCCCCAAATTATAAGTCTAGTTAAATTTTTCTGCATCATTTTCTTTACTGGTTTTCAGGGGGTGAACTGCTAATTTATTATAAATTCAGAAGGTTCCATGAGTTATTATTAAAAATAAATTGCTATAAACTTTGGTCATGAAATTTGTTAACGGCAAAAAAGTAGCGAATATAACCTAGTTAAAATTTTTAGCGTTACTTTCTTCACTATTTTTCGGAGGTATTATCTAACAAATTTCTTTAAATTTAGTAGATCACATAGGTTATTAGCATGAAAAAAAAAATTATTAGGAACTTTCTAAAATAGAATTTCTTTACGCCAAAAAAACGGCAAATTTTAAGCTTAATTACAATTTTTTGCGTCATTTTTTCTACCGGTTTTATAAGCTTCGACCAGCCAACTTTCTATGAATTTTGCAGGTCACGTTGTTTATTACTATAAAAAAATTTCTATAAACTTTGATAATGGAATTTTTTTACGGCGTAAAAGCGCCAAATTATAATACAATGCGTCCCATAACTATAAAACCACCTAAGATTTAGATGAAACTTTTATCGGAATGTCAAAAAGAATTGCGATATCGTTTTCAAAACTATGGAATATTTTTAAAAACTAATCTCAAAATAGAAAAAAAATATCATTTGAACATTTATTTGAAACTTTAAAACTTTTCTTTACTGTAACAATTACAAAATCAACATAAATAACACTTTTTATTTTGTTCTATAACTATAAAACCAGTTGGAAAATATTATCATAGAATCAGCGATGCTGATAGTTGTAGCGTCAGAGCAAGAAATTGAAAAATTTCGAAAATAAAAGTATTAAAAAAATTACTTTTTATGATTTTATAATTAATAATAAATTCAAAGAAAGAAAGTTACTGTAACAAAATGAATTTATTGCTCTTATTTATAATTTTTTAAATAATTTAAAAATTATGCAATATTTATAAATTATAAATAAGTGCAATAAATTAATTCTGTTATAGTAACTTTCTTTCTTTGAATTTATTATTAATTATAAAATCATGAAAAGTATTTTTTTAAATATTTTTATTTTGGAAATTTTTGAATTTCCCGCTCTGACGCTACCACTATCAGCTAGAATGGAATTTTTGACTGTCACAAAATGTGTTTTAACGGTCAACGGTTTAAAATTCTATTTTCATTGTTAGATATTTTTATTATCGCATTTACACATTTTATTATTATATTTAAAAAAAATTTATTATAATGCCCCGAGGTAAATGCTTATCTGAACAAAAAAAAGGAAAAATCTTAGCGTATCGTGAAAATAATATAAGTATTTGAGATATCGCTCAAAAACTTAAAAGATCGCACAATATTGTTTTAAATTTTCTTAAAAATACTGCTTTTTATAGTAAAAATAAAAAAGGAAGACCAAAGAAAAAGGTAACTGCACGGATTGAGCGACAAATAATAAAAACAGCAAGTAACTCTCCAAAAAGATTACGAAAAATCGAACAACAATTGCAATTGTAAATTTCACGCAGTACGATTCATAGAGTAATTAAAAAGTCAGAACATCTCGTAAGACAAAAGTTGAAAAAGCTCCAAAGCTACTACAACGCCATAAAGAGGCTCAGCTTGAATTTGCAAGATTTAACATAAACACTGATTGGTATAAAGTAAGTAAATGAGTATTGTACTAATATCGTAACAATATTGTGAATTATGAATTGAAGTTTAATTTATTTCATTATATTTCAAGGTTATTTTCTCAGATGAAAAAAAATTTAATACAGACGGTTCTGATGGCAATCGCTCTTATTGGAGAGATTAGAGAAAGGAATCTCAGTATTTTTCACGTACAAATTTTGGAGGCGGAAGCTTAATGGTTTGAGGAGCTTTTTATCAAAATGGGTTTCTACGTTTAGCTTTTCCATCTTGTAAAATGAATGCAACAGAATACATTGATGTACTGAAAAATCGATTACTACCTTATTTAAATCAAAACGAAACAGAAAATTTAATTTTTAAACAAGGTAATGCATCAATTCATGCAAGTAAAGCTACAAAACAGTGGTTTGTTAATAATGACATTTTAGTTTTACTATGGCCAGCTTGCTCTCCAGACTTAAATCCGATGGAAAATTTATGGGCTATTCTTGTACGTAGAGTGTATGCTGAAAACAACCAGTACAATACAATTAATGAATTAAAATAGGCAATTTTAGAAGCTTGGAGTTAAATCGAAAAAGAAATTATAAAAAATCCAATTGACAGTATGTCCAATAGAATTTTCCTGGTTATACATAACCGTGGAGGACCAATTGAATATTAACAAAATAAATTTAAATACTAAAATTATTAACAAAAATATTATATCATATTAAGGTATTAATTTTATGTTTAACAAATATAATTGCGCTGTTTTCCCAAAATGGTTTTATAGTTATGAAACGGATAAAAATGTAATATTGTATTAATTTTGTAATTATAACAAAATAAAAAGTTTTGAGTTTTCTAATAAGCCTTCAGACGATATTTTTTTTCTTTTAAAAGTGATTTTTAAAAATATTTCATAGTTTTCAAAACGATATCGCAATTCCTTTTGACATTCCGATAAAAGTTTCATCCAAATCTTAAGTGGTTTTATAGTTATGGGACGCACTGTATATGAATAAAAATATTCATATTGTACAAAATATGAATAAAAAAATAACTTATTATTAATTAAATGATATTAATGATCAATATTATATTAAATTTAAAATCATGAAAAAATTTTTAAATAATTACTTTTGATAAAAATTTTGATAATATTACATTTGATGTATCATAATGTTTATTTATGTCGATTTATAGGATTATTTTGGTATAACTCCTTTTTCATATCTTTTTGACTTATTTATGTTTTGTAAGATAGATGAAGAATTTTTTAATAAAATTTAGAAATTGTTTTACTTTAATATTTAAAAATAAGTGACGTAATCGTTATTCATATTCATATGATCATTAAATCATTACATTTTTCTAATTATTTCAATGTGTATACATATATATATATAAAATAATTTTGAAATAGTAGACTTACTTTCTACAATTTGTTGTACGTGCATATAAACAAATTTGAATTCGAACCAATCTAAAGGCATTGCACTATTTTAATTTAATATATTGCACGTGCAACAGTATCAGCAGTGATTCAGTGTTGTTTATCAGAAATTCTAAGTTATGTAGATGTAAAAAGATTGAAAATATATCTGGGTACTAATATAAGACTTAGATTAGTTATCATTTTCTTTTTTTTGTCTCTATAAAACTGTTATTATTCATAAAGTAAGTTAATCATTAAAAGAAAAACTGGTTCGAGTTGAGAATAAACGCTTCCAAAATATATGTAACTTATTTACTATTATTTTAATATTTTTTTAATTTGCAAGCTTAGGACCAAATTAAAAAAAATTTTATTTCTTTTTAACATATTTAATTTACAATGATACCAGTATTCGAAATGTACTTGAAATATTTTTCCAAAAATTATGTTCTGTATTTAAAATATAAATTTTTTTGAATTTACGGTGGCTACATAACAATTTTATAAACAAACACTTCAAATTCTTTCAGCATTGATTTATCTTCTTTTGTACTGGTAAAAAAATCAGGTGGCAAATCACCTGATTCTCAGGTGATTTATCATGTCAAAACATCATGTAACGATTTTTTTGGTTTTCACGCGTTTCAAACCATGCTTAGTCGGTTCGGAAAAATTTTTGAAAATTTTTACAAATTGTTTTTATTTGACCTAAAACACTAATAGAAATTATTGAAAACTTAAAATTTAATTAAATGAGTAAAGAAAAAATGTATATCGGGTTCTTTTTCAACTAAAAATCTCATGCAGAAACTGCCGAACTGCATAATTCAACATGTGTGGTATCGAAAAAAGTGGCCAGTCTATATATATATATATATATATATATATATATTTCAGTAAAAATGTCTAGAAAAAGAAATAATGAAAAAAAATAAATGATGACAACTCATTAATTTGAATTTTTGAAAACAAAAATTAAAATTAGTGATAAGTTAGCGTAAGTGTTGATTTTTCATTGATAAAAATTTAAAGATAAATTATTTATTAAATTTTAAATTAAATTACTTTTATCTTTCCTTAATTATTAGATCACTTGTAACTTACATTAAAGATGTTTTTGAAGAAGAAACCTATATCAATAAAAAAAACACTAAATAATTTTACAGTATTAAAATTTATACTAAATAATAATAATGGTATTCGCATTCAGAGCAATATATTTGATGAAAATATAAATAAATTTAAACATGAAATTAAATCATATGAAGTATTTATAATTCTATATTTTCCACATAATTTTTAAAATAAATTTATTATAATGATAAGATTACTTAATCCTATTTAAAAAAATATTAATTCAAAATGTTACAGTTTCTGATGTAAAAACTATACTAAGGGAAATATTCATCATGAATTGACTTTACAAATATATTTCAACTATATTATCTCTTGGAGAAATAGATATTTTTGATAATTTAGATCCAACGAAAATTGATTTCATTCGAATTCTGCATAAAAAGGGATTAATAAGTAAAAATATTATTTATTATTAATAATATTTATAATGAATTAAAAAAAAAATTTTTAAATATAAATTATGACAAATTATTTTTAATAATCTTATATTTCAAATTCATTAAAATTTAAATTCATTTTTTTATTATAGAAATAGAAAGATATTTACCGAACACTTTTTATGGAAAAAAAATGATTTAGAATACTTTTCTGCAATTACAGACAGTAATTACAAATAAGAAATAGTAGTTGTAACAACTGATTAAATATTAAAAGAGGAAAGAAGTTAGAACTTATAGAAGATTTACAGGAATGTGGTACGTACATTTTATTTTCATTGTATTTTATATTTCTATAAAAGAACTTTTATTAATATTTTATGAGATTTCTTTTTTTCTTAAATAGGAACTTCTTTTATATTGAAAATAAAAAATATTGAACATAGGGTAAGTGTATGAGTTATCGTGCCTTTAAGGTTAAGGCAGACACATTTCCGTCAATCAAACAAATCTCATTATTTTTTAAAAGTTTTATAAACTGTTTATTTAAAGTAAAGCACATTATCTACGAATAAAAGAAATTCCCTAAGTGAAAATTTAAAAACTATTAATTTGCTGATTGAATTTACAAAGTTTATGCGATGTGTCAGTTTATCGTGTGTCGTCTGCTTACCATATAAATGCATACTTTTATTATCGTGCTTTGATTATCGACATCGCATGCTTTAACATAGGGCACGATAACCGGGGAGGGCACGTTAACTCCCACACTTACCCTATAAAGGTTTTCGATGAAATCAGAAAAATGAACTTAAATAATTTAATTATAGGAACTGAATTTTTTTTCAATGAAGTAAATATTCCAAATAAGTTTAATATTAACATATACTCAAAAATTTTTTCTTTTATTTGCAGACAAAACAAAATGATCAAGAAAATAATGAATGTAAATAAGTTAAAAGAAACAATAATTGTTATGTATTCTTAATAAAATACTTAAGGATATATAAAATTAATAAGAATAAAATATTTATTTCATACAAAATATATATATTTCAATTTTTATAATAAATATAAATTTTTATTTTTATTATATTATTTTATTAGTACATTACGTAACGGGTATAAAAAGGCTTTATTTACGAAACGAGAAGTTTACGGCCTGAGCCGAAGGTAAGGGCTGTAATGAGTTTCGCAAAAAAGCCTTTCTATACTAGTTGCGTAGTGTATTTTTCGCCATGAGAGGAAAAGAGCAACGAAGTTGTGATTTTAGGGTTAGAATGGCGAAAAATATATTTATTACTTAAAATTTTAATTTACTTATAGAAGATATAATTTAAAAATTTTATTATTATGGATAAATAAAAGTAATTATAAAAATTTAAATATTTAAATTAATTTGATCACAGTATTTAATTTTTCAAATAATAATCAATATTTTTATTTTTTACAGAGAAAATATAATTTATAAACAATTGCCAAATGATATTTCTATAACATGTAACATATGTAACATAAGATTTATGATAAACGAATATTATAAGAAGCACAAAAAAGAAAAACATAGTAGAATGGTTTATATTTTTTCAATATGCGAAACAGTTATGAAAAATAAAAAACATCAAAAGACAGTTACAATCACATGACAAAAATAATCAAAAATTTACATGTCATGATTTTTACAAAAAAATTTTACATGACCATTTTTTAAGACATTTAGGAGATCATAATAGTTCCTATAATCATTTAGGTGAATGTCGAAAAGGTTTTCATCGATTAGATGCTTTGAAACAACATAAAAAAATACATAAGTAAGTACTGATGTAATAAATTAAATTTCTGTCATTATAAATAAATTATCTTTTCTTCTTCTTTTCAGTAAAAATAATATATTTGCATTATAAAGCACTTTATTGTATTAAATAATTAACAAAACTTACAATAAAATTTTTTTTAAATTTAATATAAATATTTTGATACATCTTAAAAAATGTAAAAAAAGCAAAAGGATAATAAAAAGGAATTACAAATATATAGTCCTACACTTCTAAAACTTAAAATTACTACTATTATATTAAAGTAAAGAATTAAGACTTTTTTTTTCTTACGTGAATATCTTTTGCATTATTGTCACATGCATACATATCTATACACACGAGCAGCATTAACATACACATACTCATATACACACACATACACAATATCCGTTACTCCATCTCTCCATCTCCCTCCCTCCAACTCCGTCTCTCTAAGCTTCAGCGTAAGTAGCGCCAGGCACGATTTTCTGCTCCTGCTATACACACTTTTTTTAACCATTTTTTGCACTCTTGAGAGTGAATTTTTTTTCCAGGAAGCCGTCCAGAAACGAGTCTTGCAAGCTCTGGCTACAACTTTGCTGCATTTCTGCTGCATTTTGGGACTCTGGGCGACTTTCTTTTTTCGCATTATTCCACGGCCATTTTTGTCTCTGCTGCTGCGCTGACTGCCTGTCTTGCTGCTTTACTCTATTTTTCGCTCTTTTATTCCTTCTGTGGTGCGGACTCAGTGAAGTGCATTTGTAGTGTAGAGCTTTTTGTGTTAGTGAGTGGTGGCGTTCCTTGTTGAGTGCATCGCATTGTGCATTTTTTTCTCCTGCTTGCTATCTCTGTTGTGGCGCCAAATACTTCCATCTCTTTTCCACGCATTGTCGGCGTGTTATTTTTATCTATCTTTTTCTCACACATGCTTTGGTGCTGCCATCGCACCTTGTCTAATTTGCTTCTATTCACCTCTGAGCGTCGTCAGCTGTTATACTGCTCTCTGTTTAGTACCTTTGCCGCCATCTCTTGTTTGCTCAACGTACTGTACTATATATACTTTTATCTCTCTATCTCATCTAAATTTATATCACTGTGTAATCCAGTATTAAGGTTTTTCTCCACTGCTTTTTCACTTCTCTGCTGCTTATACATTATTAACGCTTGTTTTTTGTGAAATCCGCTATTAAGGTCGGTTTCCACTTTACTCTTTTTCTTTTTACTTTATTCTTAATACTTTTCTCTTGTAATTGCTCAACTGAAGTAAAGGTTGTTCTCCACTTGCTTCTGCACTACAGTTCACAATGCCTAATCAGTGTTTTCTTTGTAGCAGAGCTTTCACTTACACATCCAAACCTCAAGTCTGTGCGCGATGTAAAAATTCCTTCCACAGCACATGTGATAAGCTTAATCATGTCCGTTACCTTGACCAAACTGTGAAGGTATGTAATGGTTGTATTGCTGCTTCTAATCTAGATTGCTCGCGCACTCGCTCCAATTCTGTAGGCTCTGTTTCTGGACTTTCTTTTTCACCTTCTATTTTCTCTTCTGCTGCTGAGTCACCTGCTCCTGCCACTTCTCCATCGTTGGCGCAACGTTCTGATGACGCTCTGACGTTAATTCTTTTTAAGATGGAGAAACTTGATAAACTCGATGTCTTGGAGGTGAAGGTGAATAAGCTGGATGCCATGGATGAGAAGATTACTGCCATCGGCACGAAGTTTTCTGCTTTTGATGCCAGGTTTGTTGCACTTGAGGATCGTGTAGGTACACTGTCTTCCTCTATCGAGGAGCGCTTCGCTGCCTGTGATGCTAGAGTTGATCGAGTCTCTGCCGATCATCATGAGCTTTTGAAGAGGCTGGAGAGCGCACCTGTGGAGATACCTAATTTATCTGTCCTTGAGCCTGTGTCTGGTAGGCTTCAGGAGTTAGAGACCTTAAATAGGTCTCTTTTGCAGCGATGCGAGACATTGTCAGCGCAGCAATCACGCCTTGAGCGTGCTTCTGATCTGGTGCTCGGAGGGCTGGTGCCCGAAGAACTTAACGACCTTAAGTATTGAGTTTCCGCTGTACTGGCCACTCTAGATTCTAGTCTCTCTTTAACAGATATAACTTCTGTCCGTGCGCTTCAGCGATCCAGGGTCTCGAATGATGCTGCTGTTGATGACGCTTCTGTGGAGATTGCATCTGAACAACAACGTGTTTCAACGTCCAAAGTTCCTCTTTTGGTCTCCTTGAAGTCATCTTCGCTCGCCAGGTCTATCATCGCTGCTAAAATCAGGTTAGATAATTTGCACACTACTAAAATCAAGGAGCACCTTCTCCATGGAGTTAAACTGGTCGATACTCTCACCTCTGGATTCATCAATATAAATTAATTTCTACCCTCTGCTCTGTACCAATTGAAACTCCGGGCGCTAATCAAGTCCAAGGATGAGCGTTCTGATTTCATTACTTTTGTGAGAGATGGTAAGCTGTTTGTCCGCAAGAAGAAGAGTGGTGTTCCTATCCGCATTACCACTGATGCGGATCTGGATGCATTTTTAGCGAAGATTTCTCCTACCAGAAATCTGACAACGTCTTAGCTTGTGATGCTGAGGTAAGTCCTTTCTCTTTTTCAATCACGCCTAACACTCTACTCTCCACTAACAACATAGCTTCATCTGCCAATAATCACCACTATACTGCTAAGGATGGTCTAAGGGTTTGTAATTTCAATGCTAACTCCATCAAAGCACACATTGAGATGATTAGGCTCTTTATGGCTTCTCGCCCTTACTTCCACGTGATAGCTGTGACCGAAACCAAATTGGGCCAGATTGTTGGTGACTCTTTGATTGCTTTGGATGACTATACTCTTCATAGGCAGGACCGCAATACCAGGGGTGGTGGTGTTGCCTTATTTATTCATAATTCTCTTTCTTCAAAGCGCTTATGTTCCTCCAAGGAAGGATGGTGTGGTAAGCCTGGTTTACCAGAATATTTATTCTGCGAAGTCAATTCTAATGACTTGGCTTCGCCTGTTTTTGTTGGTGTCGTCTACAGGCCCCCACATGCTCCGTTTTCGTTAAACACAGATTTTATTTTCCGACTTAAATTCTTTCATTCATAATTACAGTACTAAGCTTATTCTGGGCGACTTTAACACTAATTTATGTACTGATTCTGATGATTCTGTGTTTCTTAGGAGTTTGATTATTGAAAATGTTCTATTTTCTGTGCCATATGAACCAACTCACCATACCTCTACTTCTGATACATGGCTCGACTTGTGCCTTGTTGATGCGAATGACTTGCTGCTTGACAACTGGAAGACTGATGTTCCATTCATCGACGGACATGACTTCATTGCAGCTACTGTTCAGTCATCTCTCTCTGAGCCTTTGCTCAATGACTTTAGCTTTCGTGATTACAGTTCCGTTGATGATGCTGTTTTCTTAGATTACTTTCGTTCACTGAATTGTTCCGTGTGTGGCGGCGATTCCTTCCTGTCAGATTGCCTTTAATGTCTCTATCAACATCTGAATGAGGCAGTTGCACTATTTGTGCCTCTTAGGGGGGTCCGTCAGGGGGGGCGTCGTTGACCGTGGTTTACTACTGAGCATCATCATCTGATACAAGAGAGGGATCAGCTGTACAGACGCTATAAACGCTCAAAACTACATGCTGATTTACTTTGCTACGGGGTTGCTCGTAATCAGGCTCATGAGCGCATCGAATCGGCTAAACTGCTCTACTACCATAACAGACTATCTGGTATCACTGACTCTCGACTGATCCAGAAGGAGCTCAAGAACCTTGGTATATGCTCTAGTGGTGATAGATCCGGTCATACTTTTTCTATTGATAAAGTTAATAAATACTTTGGTAAGGGCGCGTTTGATCCTTTGGTACCTTCTATCTCTGCTTACTTAAAGTCTTTATCTGTAAATGAACCTTTTATACCCTTGTTCAAATTCAATGATGTTACTTTGGATGAGGTTGGAATAGCTATTAGTCGTTCTAATTCTCAAACTAGAGGATTTGCTGCTATTTCCCAATCCATCATAAAATCTGCTTTTCCTGTCATTGGCCCTCAGCTCTGTCGCATTTATAATGATTCGTGCGTTTTTCCTTCTTGTTGGAAGACCTCGCTGGTCACTACGATCAACAAGGTCTTTTCCCCGCGCACCATAGGTGATATACGACCCATCTCTTTGTTGTCTTTCATGTCCAAGGTTCTTGAGCGCCTTGTTTATGATCAATTATACAATTACTTGACAACTAGACAGTTACTAGACGCATATCAGACTGGTTTTAGAGCTGGCCACAGGACTCAGACTGCTTTACTTAAATTGACAGAGGACATTAGACTTAATATGGACGGACGGTACGTTACGATGCTCCTGTTATTCGACTTCAGCAAGGCATTCGATACGGTGTGCCATGTCACCTTACTTCGGAAACTGCATTCACTCGATATTTCGATTATTCTAAAAAGTATTTAAAGCAAAGAAATTCAAGTCCTGAAATATTGGAACCTCAAGTTTTCTTTTTTTATGAAATTAAAATTTTTTATTCTAATTTTAAATATTTATATTATTATATATTTTTGTATAAAGGGAAATTCATACGAAATTAATTAGCTTGCAGGATATATAATATTCATTTTAATTGAATTTTATCAAATTAATACATTTGTTACAGATATATATATATATATATATATATATATATATATATATATATATATATATATATATATATACATTTATTTTTAAATTATAACATATTTTTAAAAATTATTTTACGATTTAAATATGACTGCGATTGTATTCACAAACTGATTTTAGTGCAGAATAGTCAGGATGCAATTTGCTAATACTATATTTATTCCGTGTCTTCTTAATGTCTGCATGAACACTTTCTATAGCTTGCTTGTGTTGAATCCAACGATATAAATACATAACAATGTTATCCAATTACTCTTTATACATTTAGTTATATATGTCCTTTGACCGTATTCAGATGGAGTATGATATAGATTTCTGCTTAAGCGACGAACATTGTTCGAGATTCAGATTGCACCTGAACAAATGGCCAAAGGACATAGATGATTTTATGTCCGAAGTAGGCCGTACGAGGAACTATAACTTATTAGTTGAAAATATTAATCTTTTTTCTAATACTTTTAAAATTTAATTTTAGTTTTATTGATTTTTTCTTTTGTTTATTAGATTGACATTTTGTAATGAATATAGCTGCTGTCGAAGTGCGAGTCATTTTTTTTTTAACCTACGTTCAATATAATTGCCTTTTCACATATTGAACGAAACATATTAGAATAGGTGATGCAATATTGATTTCTCCTGAGACATATTGAGCCTCAAGTACATAAAGAACATGCTAAATTTGTATTGGCATCGCATGTGTCTCAGGAGGACATATGAATCTTGTTAAGAGTCGAGGAGCGCGTCTGGGACATATGCGATGCCAATACAAATTTAGCATGCTTTGTATATACCGAATACGGCCTACGAGGACATGAACGTTTATACATTTAGTTACGTATGAACCTAGGCATGTTTGTAGTTTGTTATATCAATTATATGAAAGAGTACTATGATATTTATACACTAATTAGCATATTAATATAACATCACAAAAATAACATTAAAAATTATTATAACTTTGAAAATGAATTAATTTGATGAATTTTTCTAAAAGCGAAAATAAATTTTATACTTACTACAATATAAACCCTGATAGAAAAATCACCATTATGTCATCATGATATGGTAAATTAGGATGTGAAAACAGCATTATGGCGAGATTATGGTGAATTTTCTACCATAGAACACTTAAAATAAATAAATTTTTTAAATCGCAAAAAAAAAAAAAAAATTCAATCTAAGAAAAAAACGCTGCCAAGTGCTTTGGCGGAATGCTTTCTCATAGAGCTCTTTGAGTTTCATTAATTTTTTTATATTTATTCAAATGTGATTTTAATATATAACTAGTGGGCATATATTTGCACTTGACTTATCTAATTCTTATCTAATTCTGGGGTAAAGTGCTGCTGCAAGGTTCTTACGGAAGACTGCTCCAATTCTGCTGCAAGTATGCGTGTTTATTCTCGTCATATAATTGCGCTCAACTTATGTCATACTTATGTAATTCTGGGGTAAAGTGCTGCTGCAACATTCTTACGGAAGACTGCTTCGATTCTGCTGCAAGTTTGCGTGTTTATTCTCGTCATATAATTGCACTTAACTTATGTCTTTCTTATGTAATTCTGCAGTGAATTGCTGCTGTAATATTCTTACGGAAGACTGCTTCGATTTTGCTGCAAATTTGCGCGTTTATTCTTATCTTTGAATCGCACGTTTCAATTGGCAATCTGTTACAAATCTGTCGCACGTTTCAGTCGCAATTAAATTTCAGCAGATATGCATTAAAATGTGAAAACAGACTAAAATTTTCTAAAATGAAAACTACGCTAAAAAGATCGGTTTATAAAAGTTATCCTTCTTTTGGCAGATGCAAATTATTCCCATGGAAATCTCAAAGCAAATTCATCAATTAACTTACGTAAAATACAAAAAAAAAATTAAAAATCGAAAATTTTTTTAAATTCTTAAAATGGCTCTATAAAAAAAAATACACTATGAATACAAATTTTCAATAGCTTTCCGCCTAGTTATACAAAAACATAAATGGTATACAAAATTTGAAGCAAATCTATCGAGTAATTTTCGAGATCTAACTGGTTAAATAAATAACATTTTCTTTCCAAAATTTCTTTTTAAAAATTTTAAAAATGCTCTAAAATTAAAACTACGCTATGAAAATCAATTTTTGAAAATTTCCCTTCTTTTTGCAGTCGCAAATAATTTCCCTGCAATTTTTAGAACAAATCTATCGAGTACTTTACGTACAATAAAAAAAAATAAGAAAAGAAGAATCGAAATTTTTTTTTAAATCTTTAAAATTCTTTAAAATTGTAACCACTCTAAGAACATTAGTTTTCAAAAGCTTATTTTTTTCAGACAATAGCGAATAATTTGTATGAAAATTTTGGAGAAAATCTATCAAATGGTTTTCGTAAAATAGAAAAAAATTGAAAATAAAAATTTTTTAAAAAATTTTTAAAATGTTCTAAAATTAAAAGTGCGCTAAGAAAATTAGTTTACAAATTTTTTTATACTTTTGACAGTCGAAATTGAGTTCTATACAAATTTTCGAACAAATTCTTCGAGTAGTTTACGTAAAATACAAAAAAAATGAAAAATCGAAATTTTTTTAAAAATTCTTAAAATGATTCTAAAGAAAAAATTACCCTAAGAAAACCAATTCTCAATAGCTTCCGCACCAGTTCATCAAAAAATTGAATTGTATGGAAAATTTGAAGTAAATCCATCGAGTAGTTTTTTAAATTTTATTGGCTTAATAAATAGAAACATTTTTTTCAAAAATTTCAAAATGCTCTAAAATTAAAACTGAGCTAAGAAAATCAGTTTTTAAAAATTTATTTTATCTAGGCAATCACAAGTAAATTTCATGCAAATTTTGAAGCAAATTCATCGAGTAGTAAACAAAAAAAAACCAAAATACGAAAAATCGAATTTTTTTTTTTTTTTTTTTTTTACTTTAAAATGAAAACTACGCTAGAAGAACCAATTATCAATAGCTTCCCAGCAAGTTAGTCACAAAACTAAATTCCATGCAAAATTAGAAGCAAATCCATCGAGTAGTTCTCGAGTTACAGTTTACTGACTGAATTCATATATCCACACACACACACACACACACACACACACACACACACACACACACACACACACACACACACACACGCACGCACGCACGCACGCACGCACGCACGCACGCACGCACACACACACACACACACACACACACACACACACACACACACACACACACACACACACACACACACACACACACACACACACACACACACACACACACACACACACACACACACACATACATACAGACATTTTCTGGAAACCACTTTTTTCGACTCACTGAGTTCAAATATGTACAAATTAATGAAAAAATAGAAAAAAAATTTTTTTATTGATACAATGCTTTCTCTATGAGAAAGCAATTATGATGAAGAATCTGTCGAAGTTTCTTATCTACTTGGATACACAAGTAAGGTTTTTCGTTAAACTGTTAAAAAAAAATTTTATTTTTATATTTCAGCAAAAACATTAATATATTTCTCACTTCGTTTGTTTGTTCAATTCAGAAAGAATCTAGTAACGTAATTATATATGAATCTGACGTTTCTATAATGGTATATGTTGTATTTGAGTTGCTACTATTTAGATCTTTTTTTCTATATATTTCTCTTTTCTTTCTCATATTAGCCTCCTAATAGCTTATAATTAATCATTTTAATTTTATGACTAAACAAAATTTTGAATAATTTATCTTACTTTGTTTATTTTTCAAAAGATGGCAACCTTTTTCACTTCTTCTATTAGATTTGCACATTTGAAAGAGCGTTTTTTTCAATTGTTCAACATCGTAGTTATTAATATCTGTAATTTTTTCTTCTTCAGCAATATCACTATAAATTATTATTTTATCAAGGTAATTCTTCAAACTTACAGTTCATGTTTATAACAACTTTACAACAAATTGCTTTCAACATTGAAAGAGATTTTTTAACTAAATTTTAAATAGGTAAATGCCAATAAATGAGCATATTGGCCTGATGCTGGTACTCTTTCTGTATCACTAAAATTATAATTCAATAAGGTTTATTTGAATGTTAACCACTACATTTTATCCAATGAAATACAAGTATTATCATCGATAACATTATATCCTATAAATGTTACAAAACCTTTTCTGACTTATTAAGATATAATTGAAAAATTCATTTTTTAATATATAGTAACGTTTTTACGTTAATGATTTATTATCATGTGGATATCTTTTTATCACGACTAAGCTTGGTAAATCCAAATAGTGAATTTTAATGACGGTAATTAAATTAACAAGATGAAAATTAAAATAAACTGATAGATTTACTATTACGTTAATCGCGAGAAAGAGAAATGTATTATAGATATATTTGAGTGAGCGTTTTTTTAATAGTTCAACTTCGTAATTATTAATATCTGTAATTTTTTTCTTCTTCTTCTTCTTCTAATTTTCTTCTTCTTCTCTTTTCTTTCTAATAATAACCTCTCAATAGCAAATAATTAATCAATTTAATTTCATGACTAAAAAAATTATTAATAATTCAACTTAATTCGTTTATTTTCAAAAAGATGGCAACCTTTTTCACTTCTTCTATTAGATTTGCACATTTGAATGAGCGTTATTTTCACTAGTTCAACATCGTAATTATTTATATCTGTAATTTTTTCTTCTTCAGCAATATCACTATAAATTATTATTTTATCAAGGTAATTCTTCAAACTTACAGTTCATGTTTATAGCAACTTTACAACAAATTGCTTTCAACATTGAAAGAGATTTTTTAACTAAATTTTAAATAGGTAAATGCCAATAAATGAGCATATTGGCATGATGCTGTTACTGTTTCTGTATCACTCAAATTATAATTCAATAAGGTTTATTTGAATGTTAACCACTACATTTTATCCAATGAAATACAAGTATTATCATCGATAACATTATATCCTATAAATGTTACAAAACCTTTTCTGACTTATTAAGATATAATTGAAAAATTCATTTTTTAATATATAGTTACGTTTTCACGTTAATGATTTATTATCTTGTGGATATCTTTTTATCACGACTAAGCTTGGTAAATCCAAGTAGTCAATTTTAGTAACGATAATTAAATTCAGTAGTACTATTATAAATTTTCAAGAGTAACTCAGAAAACAAAAGAAGTGATCAAAAGCTACGCTAATAAAATTATTTATTTAAAACTTGGTTTATAAAGATAGCAGCAAATAATTTGTATACAAATTTTAGAGTAATTCTATCAAGTACTTTACGTATTTTTACGTAAAATGGAAAAATACTGAAATATGAAAATTTTTAAAATTTTCTAAAATGAAAACTACGCTAAAAAGATCGGTTTATAAAAGTTGTCCTTCTTTTGGCAGATGCAAATTATTCCCATGGAAATCTCAAAGCAAACTCATTAATTAATTTACGTAAAATACAAAAAAAAAAATTAAAAATCGAAAATTTTTTCAAATTCTTAAAATGGCTCTATAATAAAAAAAATACACTATGAATACAAATTTTCTATGGCTTCCCGCCTAGTTATACAAAAACATAGATGGTATACAAAATTTGAAGCGAATCCATCGAGTAATTTTCGAGATCTAACTGGTTAAATAAATAACATTTTCTTTTCAAAATTTCTTTTTAAAAATTTTAAAAATGCTCTAAAATTAAAACTACGCTATGAAAATCAATTTTTGAAAATTTCCCTTCTCTTGGCAGTCGCAAATAATTTCCCTGTAATTTTTAGAACAAATCTATCGAGTACTTTACGTAGAATAAAAAAAAATAAGAAAAGAAGAATCGAAATTTTTTTTTAAATCTTTAAAATTCTTTAAAATTGTAACCACTCTAAGAACATTAGTTTTCAAAAGCTTATTTTTTTCAGACAATAGCGAATAATTTGTATGAAAATTTTGGAGAAAATCTATCAAATGGTTTTCGTAAAATAGAAAAAAATTGAAAATAAAAATTTTTTAAAAAATTTTTAAAATGTTCTAAAATTAAAAGTGCGCTAAGAAAATTAGTTTACAAATTTTTTTATACTTTTGACAGTCGAAATTGAGTTCTATACAAATTTTCGAACAAATTCTTCGAGTAGTTTACGTAAAATACAAAAAAAATGAAAAATCGAAATTTTTTTAAAAATTCTTAAAATGATTCTAAAGAAAAAATTACCCTAAGAAAACCAATTCTCAATAGCTTCCGCACCAGTTCATCAAAAAATTGAATTGTATGGAAAATTTGAAGTAAATCCATCGAGTAGTTTTTTAAATTTTATTGGCTTAATAAATAGAAACATTTTTTTCAAAAATTTCAAAATGCTCTAAAATTAAAACTGAGCTAAGAAAATCAGTTTTTAAAAATTTATTTTATCTAGGCAATCACAAGTAAATTTCATGCAAATTTTGAAGCAAATTCATCGAGTAGTAAACAAAAAAAAAACCAAAATACGAAAAATCGAATTTTTTTTTTTTTTTTTAAACTTTAAAATGAAAACTACGCTAGAAGAACCAATTATCAATAGCTTCCCAGCAAGTTAGTCACAAAACTAAATTCCATGCAAAATTAGAAGCAAATCCATCGAGTAGTTCTCGAGTTACAGTTTACTGACTGAATTCATATATCCACACACACACACACACACACACACACACACACACACACACACACACACACACACACACACACACACACACACACACACACACACACACACACACACACACACACACACACACACACACACACACACACACACACACACACACACACACACACACACACATACAGACATTTTCTGGAAACCACTTTTTTCGACTCACTGAGTTCAAATATGTACAAATTAATGAAAAAATAGAAAAAAAATTTTTTTATTGATACAATGCTTTCTCTATGAGAAAGCAATTATGATGAAGAATCTGTCGAAGTTTCTTATCTACTTGGATACACAAGTAAGGTTTTTCGTTAAACTGTTAAAAAAAAAATTTTATTTTTATATTTCAGCAAAAACATTAATATATTTCTCACTTCGTTTGTTTGTTCAATTCGAAAGAATCTAGTAACGTAATTATATATGAATCTGACGTTTCTATAATGGTATATGTTGTATTTGAGTTGCTACTATTTAGATCTTTTTTTTCTATATATTTCTCTTTTCTTTCTCATATTAGCCTCCTAATAGCTTATAATTAATCATTTTAATTTTATGACTAAACAAAATTTTGAATAATTTATCTTACTTTGTTTATTTTTCAAAAGATGGCAACCTTTTTCACTTCTTCTATTAGATTTGCACATTTGAAAGAGCGTTTTTTTCAATTGTTCAACATCGTAGTTATTAATATCTGTAATTTTTTCTTCTTCAGCAATATCACTATAAATTATTATTTTATCAAGGTAATTCTTCAAACTTACAGTTCATGTTTATAACAACTTTACAACAAATTGCTTTCAACATTGAAAGAGATTTTTTAACTAAATTTTAAATAGGTAAATGCCAATAAATGAGCATATTGGCCTGATGCTGGTACTCTTTCTGTATCACTAAAATTATAATTCAATAAGGTTTATTTGAATGTTAACCACTACATTTTATCCAATGAAATACAAGTATTATCATCGATAACATTATATCCTATAAATGTTACAAAACCTTTTCTGACTTATTAAGATATAATTGAAAAATTCATTTTTTAATATATAGTAACGTTTTTACGTTAATGATTTATTATCATGTGGATATCTTTTTATCACGACTAAGCTTGGTAAATCCAAATAGTGAATTTTAATGACGGTAATTAAATTAACAAGATGAAAATTAAAATAAACTGATAGATTTACTATTACGTTAATCGCGAGAAAGAGAAATGTATTATAGATATATTTGAGTGAGCGTTTTTTTTAATAGTTCAACTTCGTAATTATTAATATCTGTAATTTTTTCTTCTTCTTCTTCTTCTAATTTTCTTCTTCTTCTCTTTTCTTTCTAATAATAACCTCTCAATAGCAAATAATTAATCAATTTAATTTCATGACTAAAAAAAATTATTAATAATTCAACTTAATTCGTTTATTTTCAAAAAGATGGCAACCTTTTTCACTTCTTCTATTAGATTTGCACATTTGAATGAGCGTTATTTTCACTAGTTCAACATCGTAATTATTTATATCTGTAATTTTTTCTTCTTCAGCAATATCACTATAAATTATTATTTTATCAAGGTAATTCTTCAAACTTACAGTTCATGTTTATAGCAACTTTACAACAAATTGCTTTCAACATTGAAAGAGATTTTTTAACTAAATTTTAAATAGGTAAATGCCAATAAATGAGCATATTGGCATGATGCTGTTACTGTTTCTGTATCACTCAAATTATAATTCAATAAGGTTTATTTGAATGTTAACCACTACATTTTATCCAATGAAATACAAGTATTATCATCGATAACATTATATCCTATAAATGTTACAAAACCTTTTCTGACTTATTAAGATATAATTGAAAAATTCATTTTTTAATATATAGTTACGTTTTCACGTTAATGATTTATTATCTTGTGGATATCTTTTTATCACGACTAAGCTTGGTAAATCCAAGTAGTCAATTTTAGTAACGATAATTAAATTCAGTAGTACTATTATAAATTTTCAAGAGTAACTCAGAAAACAAAAGAAGTGATCAAAAAGCTACGCTAATAAAATTATTTATTTAAAACTTGGTTTATAAAGATAGCAGCAAATAATTTGTATACAAATTTTAGAGTAATTCTATCAAGTACTTTACGTATTTTTACGTAAAATGGAAAAATACTGAAATATGAAAATTTTTAAAATTTTCTAAAAAGAAAACTACGCTAAAAAGATCGGTTTATAAAAGTTGTCCTTCTTTTGGCAGATGCAAATTATTCCCATGGAAATCTCAAAGCAAACTCATTAATTAATTTACGTAAAATACAAAAAAAAAAATTAAAAATCGAAAATTTTTTCAAATTCTTAAAATGGCTCTATAATAAAAAAAATACACTATGAATACAAATTTTCTATGGCTTCCCGCCTAGTTATACAAAAACATAGATGGTATACAAAATTTGAAGCGAATCCATCGAGTAATTTTCGAGATCTAACTGGTTAAATAAATAACATTTTCTTTTCAAAATTTCTTTTTAAAAATTTTAAAAATGCTCTAAAATTAAAACTACGCTATGAAAATCAATTTTTGAAAATTTCCCTTCTCTTGGCAGTCGCAAATAATTTCCCTGTAATTTTTAGAACAAATCTATCGAGTACTTTACGTAGAATAAAAAAAAATAAGAAAAGAAGAATCGAAATTTTTTTTTAAATCTTTAAAATTCTTTAAAATTGTAACCACTCTAAGAACATTAGTTTTCAAAAGCTTATTTTTTTCAGACAATAGCGAATAATTTGTATGAAAATTTTGGAGAAAATCTATCAAATGGTTTTCGTAAAATAGAAAAAAATTGAAAATAAAAATTTTTTAAAAAATTTTTAAAATGTTCTAAAATTAAAAGTGCGCTAAGAAAATTAGTTTACAAATTTTTTTATACTTTTGACAGTCGAAATTGAGTTCTATACAAATTTTCGAACAAATTCTTCGAGTAGTTTACGTAAAATACAAAAAAAATGAAAAATCGAAATTTTTTTAAAAATTCTTAAAATGATTCTTAAAAAAAACTGCGCTAAGAAAACCAATTCCCAATAGCTTCCGCACCAGTTCATCAAAAAATTGAATTGTATGGAAAATTTGAAGTAAATCCATCGAGTAGTTTTTAAGATTTTATTGGCTTAATAAATAGAAACATTTTTTTCAAAAATTTCAAAATGCTCTAAAATTAAAACTGAGCTAAGAAAATCAGTTTTTAAAAATTTATTTTATCTGGGCAATCAGAAATAAATTCCATGCAAATTTTGAAGCAAATTCATCGAGTAGTAAACAAAAAAAAACAAAAAACGAAAAATCGAATTTTTTTTTTTTTTTTTTAAACTTTAAAATGAAAACTACGCTGGAAGAACCAAATTATCAATAGCTTCCCAGCAAGTTAGTCACAAAACTAAATTCCATGCAAAATTAGAAGCAAATCCATCGAGTAGTTCTCGAGATACAGTTTACTAACTGAATTCATACATCCACACACACACACACACACACACACACACACACACACACACACACACACACACACACACACACACACACACACACACACACACACACACACACACACACACACACATACAGACATTTTCTGGAAACCACTTTTTTCGACTCACTGAGTTCAAATATGTACAAATTAAAGAAAAAATAGAAAAAAATTTTTTTTACCGATACAATGCTTTCTCTATGAGAAAGCAAAAGAAAACTTGAGGTTTCAAGATTTCAAGACTTGAATTTCTTTGTTCTAAACATCTTCTGGAATAATATCCCGCAAGAATTTTCCGCGTGGTATTCAACATCATTTAAAATTTTTAAAACCCATCATGTTCTCTATTGGATCTGGATAGCTTGATGGTTGATCTTTCTACATTTCTGGTTATACTCGTTAAGTTCGTTTTAAGTGCTATGCTCCATTTTGTTCGGTTTTATTCAATTAAGAAAAGATACCACGCTGCCATTTTTTCCAATATATACGAGAGAGATTTTCGGTTTTTATTTTTCAGAGAGCAGAGGAGATTTCTTGTTGGAGATTTTTATTATTAGAGAGTAACACTCTTTATTATTACGGTGAGTTCTCCATCTTTCTTCTTTTATTAAAGTGAAAATTCAGAGTCGATGCGCGTCGCCGGTTTGCTCGTCATAGTTTAGTGTCGGTTTCGCTGCAATTGTTAATTTTACTATTAACGTCATACCTTTAATTTGATTTTTATTGTCGAAAATTATAAATCAATATAACCTTCATTTTTGGATGTGCATTTCTAACCTTGGGGTTTAAACTTTCCAGAAAAGTTTTTTTTTATAATAAACAAAATGGTATAGGTTGGGTCTTAAAAGCCGCGTGGATAATTTCCGTACCTTTAACCCGCTATATCCTTTAAGCTAACTTTTCGGTAATTTTTAGCTAGATTTTAACTTAGTTTTAACTGGATTCGAGATAATTCTAGCCAATTTTCGTTTAAATTTAGCCAACTTTTAGCTAACTTCATGCAAACTTTTAGCATGATTTCATTTAACTATTAGCTAAAATCTAATCAACTCAATGAATTTGTGATTGAGGCGCGATTCTTGAATCCTCAACAGAAGTGGCAACGAATATAGACATGAATAGAAGCGCAAATTCTTTTTTCTTCACAGCAAATATTAAATTTTTCACATTATTAAATTTTTTGTTACAATCAGAGTCATAGCGCTGATTTATTCAAAATCATCGTGTATTATTGTGATATTTTAGATTTTATTGCTATACATTTCTACACAAATTCTTTTTGTAATCTTCAATTTACATTACAAAATATTCAAATGGAATTAAGGTTAAGATATGCCGAAAAGAAAAGAAATCATCATGTGTTTGTATAGATATATATACTAACTGTAATATAGATAACTTTTAATCTGAATAACTTTTATAAATAATGAATTGTAAAATTGTTTCAATACCGAGTTTGATATTATTTAATAAATTATTATTTAACAGTTTAAAAGACTTAATACATTGGGCTCGCTTGCTTTCTTTCTTTTCCACATTCGCACGCCGCTTCTTCCTCACTCGAATAAACGCTAGTGCACAGGTCTACTACTCGATGCGCCGACGCACTACAGCTGCAACAATTTTAATGAATTTTTATTCATTTTTTATAAATAAACATTTATTGTTGCGCAAACTTTTCGCCGGGAATAAGGAAAAATCGTATATTCACCTCGGGAAAGAAGTTGACCATCAATTGCTCGCGTATCTGCCCCTCTCGCTGCGCTCGGGGGGCAAACAATAGTCAACTTCTCTCCCTTATTTAATAATATACTATTACTAAATAAAACTTAATGTCTAATGTTCTACCTTACACAGAAAGAAGATTTCAGAATCAATAGTCTCTGTAAAGTATAACAGCTCGGCTGTTGTCGTATAAATACCTTTAAATTCAAAAAGAAAACTTGAATAACACTGAAGAGTAATCTCTCAATTTGATCAAGAAATATTAATCAACTAGTCGATGCATATCTACTTGACTGGCGCACCACTAACTATTAGACTTTTAAACATTTAAAATGTTCATAATATGTCTCTTATGTAAATAAAGAATTAATAAACTATTTTTAAGAAATTTATTTTTGTTTTTTAAGAGACTGCTGTATTCCAACACAGATACCATTTTTACCATCTCCGTTTAAAATTTATTTTTTATTAAAACTAGTTACTAGAGGACAAAATTAAGAAATGGTTTTGATTCGTATAATAAATAATAATATTTTCTCTGATAAGAATTAATTAATTTTATCGCTTCGTTTTCCAGAAAACTTCGAATAACTTGGAAATCATATCTTTTGCCTCTAATCTTTAATTTTATAAGTTATTCCGACTTTTCTTGAAAATGAAGCGATAAAATCAATTAATCTATCTTGATCAAAGAAAATATTGATTTTTATTATATAAACCAAAAACATTTCTTCATTTCTGCCTTTAGCTGCTAGTTTTTGCAAAAAAAAATAATTGTTCAATTAGAAAAGGATAGAGAGATACAGAGGGATACATGAGATAGAAAGGTGGCCTCTTTATTTTTGTTTTCTCTTCAGATATCATGAATTAAAAAAAAAAGAATTTATCTTAAATTTGAAAAACTACTTAGAATTTAAAAAAAATGTTAAAAATCATCCGATAATTGGTGATTATAATATAAACATACTGGAATATAACAACATTAATTTAGACTTTTTAAACAATTTTCTAGAAAAAGGTTCTTTCCCTAGTTTTATGTGCACGACTAGGTCATGTAATTTGGCTGCTGAAGGCGGATCATGTGTTGACAACATTTTTATCAAAATTGAATCTATTAGTACTAAAACTATCAAATCAAATATACCTGTAACTGATCATTTCCCATATTTAATTAATATTAAAAAGAACCTTAAGAAGGTAGAAAAAAAAGTCTAAAACTAAATATACTTATAATTACAAAAAAATTAGTTAATGTAATTGGAAATGTTGATTGGTCTCGATATGAGTCGATGGATAATTCTGATGAAGCCATAAGTTCAATGATAAGAGAGATTCAAAACTGTATTGAAATATCTAAAATTAGAGAAGATATAAACCACAAAAATTTACCTAGAAAAGAATGGATGACTGTTTCCATTATGAAATAATGTAAAAAAAGGAAAACTTTATTAAGAATTTTAAAAAAATCCAATCAATAAGGAATTACAGTTAAAATATAAGAATTATATTACAGTACTTGATAAGATAATAAAAGATGCCAAAATAAATGACAAATTTAGTATTCAACAAAACTCTAACAACACTAGAAAATTATGGACAATAATAAATTCTAAAATTGGCAAGAAGAAGAAGGAAAGTATTATAATAAGTGAATTAATAAATAGTAATAATGAAGTAATTACTAAAAGAAAAGAGATCGCTAATGCCGCGAATGCTCATTACTGCACAGTAGGTAAGAAAATGAGTGAAAACAATCAAAATACCGAATAATAAATCAATTAAATCACCCCCAATGACTTTGAAATCAACTTTTTTACAACCAGCAAATAATTATGAAGAACAAAAAATAATTGAACAACTAAAAGATAAAAATGGAGTTATAGACAAAATAAGTGCTAAAGTACTTAAATTGATATCTCATTATATTGATGATGCTTTGGTAAGCATTTTTAATAATTGTATGGATGAATCGGTGTAGCCAAATGCACTTAAAGCTGCTAAGGTGGTTCCAATTTATAAATCTGGACAAAAGCAAGACATGTGCAATTACAGACCTATATCTTTAATATCAAACTAGCTTCAATTACCTCGCTTCTAACGTCGCTCGGTTTGATTCTTACCTTTATAAAAAATATTTTTCAATTTAAAATATTTTATATTTTAAAGTATCCATTTTTAAATGTATTTGTGTATGTAATTATATATATATGTATGTATATATATATAGGTATATCATATCAATATAAAATGTAACATTTATACATTTTTTTATATAACAAATTTTTTATTATGATATATATTTATATTATACATAATATTATATAATTGTACATTTTTTATCAAATTTTTATTATTAACATAGAAACATGAAAAAAAATAAATCATATTATTTATGTAAAATATCTGAAAAAAATTATTAATAAATTTTAATTATTATTCATAACATATAGACTAAGCTGGTTTTCACACCACCTTACATTTTAAATCTTTTAGATTTTCATCAATGTGAATTGAATTAGAATTTTTTTAATATGAAATAATTATATATATATATATATATAGAATGATTTTATAAATATTTTCACTTTTTCCTATTTTATATTATTGTTATTATTATTTTTCAATATATAATGAATATTAATGAAAAAGAAAATTTTCTAATGAAATATTTTTAAATCATAAATTTCTAAGTGAAATTTATCAATAGTATTATTTGATATATTTGAATGTATACTTAAGATTTTTAAGATTTAGAGGATTATTTTGTTATGATTCCTGTTCGATATAATATATTGTGACATCCCATGGAACTATGCCCTTCAAATCAATATAATATTATTAAAACATTCTTAAATTTAAAAATTATTAATCTTTATTTTATTTCTATTCAAAAGGTTAACAACCAAAATTAATTCCATGCGATGTCCTGAGTCAGTGGTTTCCCAATACCGACTCATTGCGAAAACTCAACCGTCAACTGTAACTAAGTGTAAAGGAGAGACAGAGAAGAATGGAAAAAGAATTCATTAGTAAGCAAGCTAATAAACTTTTAGGAAGTTAAACGACTCCTGTCCTGAAAATTTTGACTACATATCGAGGTTTGATTGGAGCTTCCATCTCTCGATCGCCCGGGCGCGAGGTAATAAAAACAAACCTCTACGTCACTACACCGCCTTTAGTCACAACAAGACGGCAACCGCAAGAGTCGGCTCTGCCAGGTTCACTGGGAAAATCAGTGTTACTTTAAATCTTTATTACTTAAGTTATTTTAATATAAAATATTAGTGAGTAGATTAGAGCCCTACTTCACTAATAAATAAAAATAAGAAAACACTAAGATATAAAATTCAAATTTAATTACTAAATCAAATCAAAATCAGTTAATAGTGACAACGAGTGTAAACTTGAGATCTAAGGTGAATCAAGGTGACGATCGAGGTAATAATCTGAAATATTAACCGAACGTTCGAGCGATTAAAGGAGGAAGCCCAACCTTATCTTGCCACGGACATTCTCACCGTGTAGTTTAAGGAGTCCGAGTATAGAAAAAATCAGGACGATCGAGTCGGAAATAAATTCATCTCTTTCTCTCCTAATTTGTGAGTTATCTATATTAACGAAATTTACGAAACAAATTAACGACGAAATTAGTTAAAACGTAAATAGCAAAATTAGAATAATAAAATCATACGACTATTTTCTGTTAATATTCAGAAAATCTCTCTAGTAATTAAGTTATAGAAATAATAATATATTATAAATAATAAATTACAAGTTTATATTAATCATAAAAGTGTATGATTTACACTAATCGAAAATTTCGTATTTAATTGTTAATTAAATTGTAAGACGGGATATAAGTGGAATTAAAATTTTAATTGTAAGAGGAAAATATATAAAAATATTAAAAATAAAGAAAAGAATAAATTTAAATTACTGTAGTTGATTTAAGGTTTTTTTATATTAAAAATTTGACTAATAAATAAATATATATATATTTACATAAATATTAAATAACAACCACATGTATAGAATTATAATATAAATTATATTTAAACGTTTATATATATATATATATATATATATATATATATATATATATATATATATATATATATATACATACATATATATAACTAAATTGAACATATAATAAAAGAAACGAATAGAGTGAATGAATACATGCGAACGAATGGGACAGAGCGAACGTATATAACCGAGAGAACGAGCGTGATAGAGCACGCGAACATATCAGAGCGAACGAATGAAGTATAGCGAACAAGTGGGGAGAGCGAACGAGTATAAAAGCGAACAGAGCGAACAGAGTGAACGTGAATAAATTATAGTAATCATAACTTCCATTAATTTAATTAAACAAATAATTAAATTTAAATTGACGTGATTAAATAAATTAAATACACATATGAAAATTTTTGTATATTATTTTTCATGAATGTGTATATGTATGTGGATATATGTGTATATTTTATAAATTTCATGAATAAAGTGAAAAGGTAAGTCCTGGGACGGAAGACTGGTTCCCAACGAAAATAAAATAATTTTTGTTGTGAAGAACTCAATTGTCCGAACTAAGTTCGGCCATAAAAATATTATTAATTTATTAATATTTAATAAATACATTATTATAATATAGGGGGGACAGTGGAGGGGTCGTGAGGGTGCTGTGGGGTTGCCGTGGGGGTGTGTGTGGGAGGGGGGAAGGGTGTGGAGGGTACTTAGACCAAAAGCAACAGTAAAAAAAATTGTAATATTTTAAACAATTTTTCGTTATTTTGTGGGTGGCTGTGGAGGGGCTATAGAGGGGAGTGGGGAAGAAGTGTGGGGGTTGGGGGGTCCAAGGGTTAATTTCTTATATAACTATATAATATAGGAAGATATATATACATATATACATATATATATATATATATATATATATATATATATATATATATATATGTGTGTGTGTGTGTGTGTGTGTGTGTGTGTGTGTGTATGTGCGTGTATGTATATTTTTGAATATGCATTTGTTTAAATATATGTATATATATATATGCATATGTGTAAATATATGTTTTTATGTGTGTGTGCGCATGTGTAAAAGTGTATGTACATGTGTATCCATGTATTTGTATGTATGTGTGTGAGGGCATGTGTAAGTGCTCATGTTTGTACATTATTGCTGAATAATATATGTGTGTTGTAAATGTATGCGTATGTATGTATGTGAATGTGGATGTGTGTATGTGCAAATATATATATATTCTATGTGAAATGTCACCAATGAATGAATAGGTATAGATTTAATTCCAAAAATTAATCATTATAAAAAAATATAGTTTTATTTATCAATTTCATTTAAAAGAATACTTTTCAAACTTTAATTTTGATATTACATGTTAAACGATAAATTAAAAATGTATCTAGAAAACATCACATGAATCACACATATTATAAAATTCACAATAAATATAATAGATATTAAATACTTAAAAAAAATAGACTTTTTTTTTATTAAGTTCTCAAAACTTTACTAAAGAATATGATCCAAGTTTGATATTTCAAAAAGATGTTTAGATATGAAAAAGAAATATTTCAAAATGAATTTTTTCTAAACAATTCATTTATTGGTGCAATAAATGCATATTTTTTAAATGAATCTTGATATAATTATTGTTACGTTAAATTATATCTTACTTATTGTATTATATTACAATATATTTCACTTTCAATAACATATAATATATACGTGATAGCAAGATTTAGTTAAATAATAAAAATATATTTAACATTATTTGAATTAACGTAAAAAGAGTTCAGAAAATTATTACAACTAATAACTTGTGATTTATTGTGTTATTTTACTCAATGAAATTTCGATAAAGAGCACCAAACACCTTTTCCCCTTACATTTATTTCAATTCTTTTTGGAATAAAAATATTATTTAAAAGCAGAGTGAAGATTTTTGAAATACAATATTTAAGAAAAACTGTTTTGAAGTTTCTAGTAATTATATCTTGAAATTATTAATTCTATACTTAGCTTTTATAAGATAATTTTTTCCTAGTATCTCTTATTTACATTAGCTAATGATATGAAAAAAGATACTTGAAAAAAGAATCTTGTTATTTTACTCGTTGTAGCTGAAATGCAAAAATATTTGTTATCGAAGTAAATAAATATAATAATTCATATTATAAGGTAATTTAAATTGATTAGTACTCATCTCAACGAATGAAACAATAGATTTGTTGTGAGGTCAACAAATAAATTATTGATTGTTACACTTGAATAAATCTTGAAATAATTATTGTTATGTTTAATTATATTTTACTTATTCTTTTATATTGCAATATAATTAGTACTCATATCGACGAATGAAACAATAGATTTGTTTTAAGGTCAACAAATAAATAATTAACTGTTACACTTGAATAAATCTTGATATAATTATTGTTATGCTAAATTATATTTTACTTTTTTTTGGTATTGCAATATTTTTCACTTTCAATAACTTATACTTATAATATTTACATGATATTAAGATTTAGTTAAATAATAAAAATATATTTAACATTATTTGAATTAATGTGAAAAGAGTTCAGAAAATTATTATAACTAATAATTATAAGTTATTATGTTATTTTACTCAATAAAATTCTCAATATAGGGCACTAAACACCTTTTCCCCTTGGATTTAATTCAATTCTTTTTACAATAAAAATGTTATTCAAAAGCAGACTGAAGATTTTTAAAATTCAATATTTAAGAAAAACTGTCTTAAAGTTACTTAGTTTGATACTTATAATAAATGCTTATAAAAATGTATTTAGTCATTTACACTGCAAAAATATAGTCGATTCCTCTAGTCATATATGTAAAAAATACAATAAAATAATTAAAGCGACAAAAACATGCAAAATATTGTCATAAAGCGAAAAATGCCGACTTGACATATATTACATGCGAAAAATTGTCGCTTTGACTATGAAATGTTATTTTTCGCCTGACGATAATATTTTGTATATTATTATGGCTTTAACTATTTTAAATTATGCATGTACATGACTGGAGGTATTGACTTAATTTTTGTCGTATGAATAAGTAATTAAATTATTATAAGCGTTTATTATTAACACTGAACTAAGTATCTGATTTGGTTCCGACCGCCTCTTAACAAAATAAAAACGAAATTAGATTTACATAAGAAACTTTTCGAAGATTATTTAAGATATATTCATTAATAAATCAGCTAATTAAAAAAAATTTGTATAGTTTATCATATTATTTTAGCTATGAATTTCTGGAAAATTGCAAAATTGAAAAAAGAAATGAAAATCATTTAAAGTTCATCTTGCTATATTCATCATATAAGTAAAAATAAATAAGATAGAATAAAAAGATTTGTGAAAGGTATTTTGTGCCTTTAATTACATTATTGCTAAGACTTAATTTTATTAGCATTCAATTTTTCTTCTGATGATAATTCATAGCATTTTTCATATTTTTTTTTTGGTTTTTCAGCTTTTACGTATGAGAATACAATTAATCAAATAAGTTAATATAAAAGCCATTCTAAGTTTATTTAAAGTAGATAGAAAGTGTTGAAAGAATTTTAATTTTCAATAATGGGTCTGACTGAGAAAAATAAATTAATTGTTAAAGGACAAGGATTGTATAGTGGAATTGCTTCGATGTTAACTGATAATCATATATTAGAATTTAATAATATTTTAAAACGGTGCACCTCATTTATTATGCAATCAACTTTACTTATTCCGAAACCGCAACATATTAATTCAGTACCTAATATTAATTGATACCCAATTTATACAATTATTATTTTCTGGAAATTTCAAAAGTGGTCACTGGATTTGTATGTATTATAATAATAAAATAATTCATATATATATAACAGCTTCCCTGGTAGAAATTTGAACATTGAAAATGGTGTAAACAACAATTTATGACCATTTTCAATAGTAATATTTTGTCATGTCAATATTGGCGAATAAATGGCAATTTTTTGCTGAATCTGCAGAGCTCAAATTTTTTGGTATATTGGTTAGCATCTTATAGGCAAAAAATGCTAATATAAAAATGTTGTTAAAAATTTTTGTATTTAGCCAAAAAGATACGCATTTTAAGTAAACGGAGAGAAAAAATCAGTAAAAGCTATCTAAAAATTAGGTAAACTGTGGACAACTTTTTTTGACTAGTTATATAACTTTTTAGTAATGAGTCCTTAATTTTTCAGATCATAGGTAAAATCATAACCTCACTTTTGCCACGTGGCGAGAAATATTGATTAGTATTTATTCACATTCCTTCGTCAATGTTTATTTTTATTGGAATTTATAAAAATAAAAATAATATTAAATTTTATTAAAATAAAAATATGAAACGCAGTACGAAACGAGTATAAAAATATCGTTTTTTAAAATAATAAATGGAAAATTTTATTAATCGTTTAAAAATAACCTCTAACAATCCGATCACAACTCAAAATATACGCGCGAATATATTAACAAAAGTGATTCTATTAATGATTAATGATAACTTTCAAGGAAAAACCTTAAATGATTCTTAATAGTAATCAATTAAAGCACAATTTGATAGACTCTACTGTTAACTATCTATATTCAAATAATAGTGGATCAGACTCAACATTTTATTAGCATTTTTTAGCACTATGAAGGTTGAAAAAAACGTTTCATATTAGTTCAAATAATGGCCATAAAACATTCCCATTTTCTGCTCTTCACTTTAAAGAAATGGCCATAAAATGGTAGAAAAAGCGTTTCATTTTCTACCAGGGTTCAATCTTAAATATTTACAAGATGAGCATAAAATCTATATAAACAAATTATTTTTGAACAAATCAGAATTAAGCATAGTTTTCAAAACAGTACAATCACAAACAAATAATTATGATTGCGGCGTTTTTGCAATTGCTTTTGCTGTTTCAATACTTCACAATTTATGTCCATGTCGCTTAAAATACGATATTTCCCAAATGCGATTACATTTATTGAAAATTTTTGAAACACAGCAAATAACAATGTTTCCAATTTTACATAATTATAATAATGTAACTATCAATTACAATAATCCACCGACATGATAAGAAGAAGTTTTTGTCATGAACCTTGTTTAAATAAAATACCATTAAATTTAGATAACGATATGGTTGAACTTCTTGAAAAAAAATTACAAATGCAGTTATTAGCAGAACAAAAAAAAATGATGCAAATGTATTGCAAACCAAAAGATTCTAATCTTGAAATAGTTCCAATGGAAATTGACAATGACTCTTCAGAAAAAAATTTTTTAAGACAAAATGATTATTTAATGGATTTTGATGATATTAGCATAAATTATAACGATGATAAAATTAGGAATAATGAGATTGAATTGAATCAAGAGAGAAAAGAATTAAAAGAAATACATAACAAGGAATCTTCATGTATAACAAAACTGATTAAGAAAAAGGTGACAGAAAAATCGAATGAATATCGAAAAAATGCAATAAAACAGAAAATTACAAAAATGCAGGAAAAAAAATAAAAAATTAGAACAAAAACTTGTCAATGAGGCTTCACGTAAGAAAGAAGCTTATATAAAATTAAAAGATTCTGAACCAAATAAATATATAGAAAAGTTAAAAAATACTAAAAAAAACAAAATGGAATCCAAGGAAAAAAAAGTAATGATGAATTGGAACAAATACGTGCGAATGAGGCTTTACGTAAGAAAAAAGATTATATAAAATTAAAAGATTCTGAACCAAATAAATATATAAAAAAGTTAAAAAATACTAAGAAAATTAAAATGGAATCCAAGAAAAAAAAAATAATGATCAATAGGAACAAATACGTGCGAATGAGGCTTCACGTAAGAAAGAAGCTTATGAAAAATTAAAAGATTCTGAACCAACTAAATATACAGAAAAGTTAAAAAATACTAAGAAATTAAAAATGGAATCCAAAGAAAAAAAAAGTAATGATGAATTGGAACAAATACGTGCGAGTGGGGCTTCACGTAAGAAAGAAGCTTATATAAAATCAAAATATTCTGAACCAAATAAATATATAGAAAAGTTAAAAAATAATAAGAAAACCAAAATGGAATCAAAGGAAAAAAAGTAATGGTGAATTGGAACAAATACGTGCGAGTGAGGCTTCACGAAAGAAAAGAGCTTATATAAAATTAAAAAAAGAACAATCACATAAATATGAAAAAATATTAGAATAGAATAGCAAAAGTAAAATCGATTCAAAATATAAGTACTGATGAATTGAAACAGCTACGTGAAAAAGAAGCATTACGCAAAAGAAAAACTTATAGAAAATTAAAAAATGAACATTATGTTGAATATGATAAAATGGAAATAATTGAAAAAATTGACGATCAACAATTGGAAATTTCAGATGTTATTGACAAAACGCAAATGAATAATGATATTTACCAATTTCAACATTTTAATTATAATATTGGAATGCATAAACTAACAGACGAGAGAAAGCGAAAATATAAATATGATTATCAATTAAAAACGTTACTTATAAAGTGTAAACGATTAAAAATTGAAGACATTAATTATTATATTGAAAATAACAATAATAATATTTATAATAACAATGATAATGTCATGATAAACAAAAAAAATGATAAAATTAAAGACATAATGGGAAAAAAATTAAAGAAATTGAATAAAAAAGTTCTAGCAGAACAAAGTAATTCTAAACTCATTGGTTGTATTGTAAAAAAATATTTTAATGAAAATGTTATATCTGAAAATTACATTCGCTCCATGACACATACATGTGTTTATTGTGATGCAAAGCATTTTGCTTTTGAATATAGTATAAGTAAAGATTTCTCCAATTGTTGTCATAAAGGTAAGGTGGAAATGTTAGACAATCCTCCTTACGCAGAACGATTAAAACTTTTAGCAACTGAACGTACAAAAAAAAGTATTGATTTTTGACAAAATTTAAGATTATACAATAATGTTTTAGCGTTCGCAAGTTTTGGCGCTAATTTTGATGAATTGACAGGTAAAGGACCACAAATTATGAAAATATGTGGACAAATTTATCATAATGTGTATTTTGCTTTGCATCCTAATAAAGATGAAGCACGTAAATATGGACAATTATATGTTTTAGATAATGAAATTGCAACGATTGAACGTAATAAATTCAATACAAATTTAGTATTATTAAAAGAATTAGATAATTTGATAAGAAACATTAACCCTTATGCAAAAGCCTATAAAATGATGCATGAAGTAGAAAAAGAAGAACTACAACGATGTGCAAAAATCAATTGCCTCCCAAGATCAGTTGCAATTTCTATTGTCCGCAATAACAATTTGGATGAAAATAGATATAATGTACCTACCTGTAATGAAGTCACGATATGTTGGAAAAGATGATATTCTATCGAATCTTCTACCTTCTATCGAACGTGATATTGTCATTTACTCTAAGTATGAAAAACCATTTAGTATACCAACAATTAGCAAACATACAGATCCTATGACATATCCGCTAATTTATCCTAATGGTGGTTATGGATGGATGCCAAATATGAAGAGTAAATTTGGAAAAACTGATATTTTAAATTTGCAATCTTATAATTATAGATTTCGTATTAGAAATGAATTAAATCCATACCTCAATTTGGGAAAAATATCTCATCAGGCAATCATTGATGCATTTGTAAAAGTTGAAACCTCTAGATTAGATTTTATACGAAAAAATCAAAATATATTAAAAAGTGATTGTTACAAAGGAGTAATGGACTATTTACGTAACAAAAAAGAATCAGAATCGTCAAAAATTGAAAAAATGGTCATATTACCATCAAATTTTACAGGCAGTCCACGATTTATGAAACAAAATTACATGGACTCGATGACACTTGTAAATTATCATGGTAAACCTGACCCTTTTTTTAACTATAACGTGTAATCCACATTGGAAAGAAATAATTAAAAACTTGGAAAATTACGAAAATTGAATAGATGGGCCGGATATTGTAACAAAAGTATTTCATCAAAAAGTGGAAGAATTTAAAGATTTAGTAATTAAAAGAGAAATATTTGGAAAATGTGTTGCGTATAGTTACGTAATTGAATTTCAAAAACGAGGATTACCACATATGCATATGTTATTATTCTTAGATAAAAATGATAAAATTAACACTCCCGAAATAGTTGATGAAATAATAAGTGCAGAAATCCCAAATGAAGATATTTATCTGAAATTATATAGTATTGTTAAACAATTTATGATACACGGTCCCTGTGGTATGCAAAATATAAATTGTCCATGTATGGATAAAAATACGAGACAATGTACAAAAAGTTTCCCAAAAAAATTTAATGGTCCAACAGTATTTAAATCCAATAGCTATCCATTATACAAACGTAAAAACGATGGCGTCAAAATAATTCTCGAAAGTAAATTTACAAAAAGAATTGCAGATAATGGATTTGTTGTTCCTTATAATCCTTACTTATTATTGAAATTTAATGCACACATAAACGTATAAGTTTGTTCCACTGTACACTGCATTAAATATTTATCCAAATACTGTTATAAAGACCATGATTGTGCATACATTAAAATACATCAAGTAAGTGTGGATTTTCAATCAGAAAATAAAGACACTTTTCAAAATGACAATTGTGAAAATGAATATGAATATGACGAAACCTAACGATACATTAATACATGATATTTATGTCCACCTCAAGCAATGTACAGATTATGAAAATATCCTTTACGTGTTATTTCACATACTATAAAACGTCTAAGCGTTAATGACGAAAATCAACAAAATGTATTTTTTATAGAAGGAAAAGAAGAAACAATCATGCAGAAAAATGTGGGAACAACATTAACAGCAAATGTCGAATTAAATCGAGAAGATTTAGAAGCTCGAGATTACTTCTATACAGAAATACCGCATCTTTATATATTTGACGAAAAACTAAAAAAGTGGAATAAAAGAAAAAAAATAAGGAAACCAATACTTAGTAGAATGTATTTGGTAAATCCAAAAGATAGAGAACGCTACTTTATTAGATTATTAATATTACATATTAAAGGCGCCACATCTTTTGAAGATTTACATACTATTGATAATGTAATATATACTTCTTTTTATGAAGCAGCTGAAGCTGAACAATTAATTAATGAAGATGAAGAATGGGACCGATGTTTAGAGGAAGCATCATTAACAGGATTCCCTCTTTGTGAATTATTCGCTTTTATTTGCATTTTTCATAATCCCATAAATGCACGAGATTTATACGAAAAATATAAAGATAAGTTTTATCATCCTAAATACGAAAAAGATATAAATGAAAAGAAACACAAATAATAATTTGGGATGAAATCTCTATGACTTCCAAATTTGTTTTCGAGGCAGTTGATATTCTTTTTCAAGATTTATGCGATGTACAACACCAACCCTTCGGTGGTAAAACTGTAATTGTATCAGGAGATTTTAGGCAAACATTACCAATTGTTCGACATGGAATTCGTTTTAATATTATAGAAAATTCGGTTAAATTTAGTTTATTATGGCAAAATTTTATGCGTACGACATCAAGTGGAAATCTGCGAGTTTCAGATAATGATAATAATTTCAAACAATGGTTATTAGATATCGGAGAAGGAAAACGTCGTAATCTTTTTGAAGATGATAATAAACTAAGTGCTATACCAGAAAATTTTATAATTAGAGAACATCTCGTCGAAGAAATATTTGGAAATAAAATAAAAATAAATAGTGAAAATTTTAGTCCAATCAATAGAGCAAAAAAAAAACTATTTTAGACATTAATTAAAGGCTTGATGAAACCTATATAGAGTTGTTAAGGGCGATGAAAAAACATACCCTATATAAAATGTAACCAAAAAAAAACGGTAGAAAATGCTCCAGGAGGCTGCAAAGTTGGCTAAAACAGCTTTTTTAATTCTCTGAAGCAACCTATGCATTTTAGCAAAAAAATTAATTAATAAAAGTATTGGAGAATAAAAAAACTTACAAAAAACCATCGAAAATGGCCATTTCTTGGATATCAATTATTTATTGCAAAAATAATTTTTTAATTATTTTTAAACTTTTAAAAGGAAGCCTTCATGAATACGAATAGAAAGAGAGGTTGTAAAAGCAAATTGGTTAATTTGTTGCTGAGATATTCCCTATTATTTATCCCAACACGCATCATGTTTATTGCTATAATTTTTTTTGGCTGAACATATTGAGTTGCATAAGGGCTTAAACTCTTCATGAAGGTTGAAATTTTCATATTTCTTTGAGAGCAAATGAGAAAATTGAATTGCAATATTTTTTATAACGCTTTAAAAAAGAGGGTATTTTTTTTATAAATAAATAAAGTTGGGGCTTTATTTATAACTTTTACGAATTTGCTATTTGAATATTCTTATAGCTGTGTTCAAAACGAAGATTTAAAAAAAAAAAGAACTCTCTAAGGCCAATAGGAGCCGAGATAAGATTTTTTTTTTTTAAATCACAGTTACTTTGTTTATAACAATTAAGATACGAATCAAGCGTCATTTTTTAGTTGAAGACTTATATTTTAAAAATCTATGATTAGATTTTTGAAAATGCGACTCTTTATTATTAAAACTAAAATAATAATAACATACAAATAATAATGTCAAGGTCGGAGTCGTGGTGGGGATGCTTATCTTTGCGCGTGAGGGAAGTTAACGAAGGATCCCGTTCCAATAAAATTCGTAAAAATTAACCGTATCTCCGTTAATAATGGACCGATTTTGATGTTTCTTTTTTTAATCTGGGGTAGCTTGAAAAATTATTAATATTGGTGCAAATAGTTTTTCAAAATAGGGTGTATTTAATTTAAAAAAACTGTACCTAATACGGACACCTTAAACGCAAATGATTGTTGTGGCTCACTAAATCAATATTTTTAAACGTGTAATGTCTCATTTTAAAACTAAAAGAAATTAATAATTATTTTTTTATTTATTAAAACTAAAAATTAATTATAATAATTAGTTAAAATATAGAAATAATACAAATTTTAATTAAATTTATCTCCAGGTTCCAAATGTAATTATTACGAGGAATAATAAGGTAAGTTCATTTACAACATTTACGTAAATCCGCGTGCATTTCGTAAATATTGATTGTAATGAAACTCATGATATCTCATTTTAAAGTTCTTTCTTTTAGTTTTAAAATGAGACATTACACGTCTAAAAATATTGATTTAGTGAGCCACAACAATCATTTGCGTTTAAGGTGTCCGTATTAGGTACAGTTGTTTTAAATTAAATACACCCTATTTTGAAAAACTATTTGCACCAATATTAATAATTTTTCAAGCTACCCCAGATTAAAAAAAGAAACATCAAAATCGGTCCATTATTAACGGAGATACGGTTAATTTTTACGAATTTTATTGGAACGGGATCCTTCGTTAACTTCCCTCACGCGCAAAGATAAGCATCCCCACCACGACTCCGACCTTGACATTATTATTTGTATGTTATTATTATTTTAGTTTTAATAATAAAGAGTCGCATTTTCAAAAATCTAATCATAGATTTTTAAAATATAAGTCTTCAACTAAAAAATGACGCTTGATTCGTATCTTAATTGTTATAAACAAAGTAACTGTGATTTGAAAAAAAAAAATCTTATCTCGGCTCCTATTGGCCTTAGAGAGTTCTTTTTTTTTTTTTAAATCTTCGTTTTGAACACAGCTATAAGAATATTCAAATAGCAAATTCGTAAAAGTTATAAATAAAGCCCCAGTTTTATTTATTTATAAAAAAAATACCCTCTTTTTTAAAGCGTTATAAAAAATATTGCAATTCAATTTTCTCATTTGCTCTCAACAAAATATGAAAATTTTAACCTTCATGAAGAGTTTAAGCCCTTATGCAACTCAATATGTTCAGCCAAAAAAAATTATAGCAATAAACATGATGCGTGTTGGGATAAATAATAATGAATATCTCAGCAACAAATTAACCAATTTGCTTTTACAACCTCTCTTTTATTCGTATTCATGAAGGCTTTCTTTTAAAAGTTTAAAAACATTTAAAAAATTATTTTTGCAATAAATAATTGATATCCAAGAAATGGCCATTTTCGATGGTTTTTTGGCTTTTTTGCAATAACTAATTGACGAAAATAATCGCGGCAGTACTCAAATTGTAGGTTTTTTTATTCTCCAATACTTTTATTAATTAATTTTTTCGCTAAAATGCATAGGTTGCTTCAGAGAATTAAAAAAGCTGTTTTAGCCAACTTGGCAGCCTCCTGGAGCATTTTATACCGTTTTTTTTGGTTACATTTTATATAGGGTATGTTTTTTCATCGCCCTTAACAACTCTATATAGGTTTCATTAAGCCTTTAATTAATGTTCTCAAAATGTCTCTATTGATTGGACTATTTAATAGATAAAGTTAGTTTGGCTCCTAAAAATAATGATGTTATTCAAATCAATAACGACATTTTGAATATAATAGTAGAAGACTATGTTGAATATTTAAGTATTGATACAGCCGAAGATGATAACAAAGAAAATTTAGATGTTATATTACCTACAGAATTTTTAAATACGTTAATTTCTAATGGACTTCTACCACATAAATTACATTTAAAAGTAGGAGCTATTATAATTCTTTTGAGAAATTTGAATGTAAATAAGGGACTTTGTAATGGGACAAGGTTAATAGTAAAAAACCTACTAAGATATTCTATACAAGCTGAATCGGCAAGTGGAAAAAAAAAGGTAAATTAGTTTTTATTCCAAGAATAATTTTATCTCCATCTTAAGAAGATATCCCTTTTAACATGCAAAGAAAACAGTTTCCTATTAGATTAGGTTTTGCAATGACTATTAATAAATCCCAAGGACAATCTTATGAAAAAGTTGGTGTATATTTGCCATCACCCATTTTCAGTCATGGTCAATTATATGTTGCCCTTTCAAAGACAGAGAATAAAAATAATTTAAAATTATTTTCAAGCAAAAGCGCAATAGTCAACGGAGAAAATAAGAATGATCAAGACATAATTTATACAAAAAAACATTGTATATAAAGAAATATAAATAATATTGTGATAAAGAAATTATGATATCTAATATAATAATATTTGATATAATATTCAAAATCATGATGCATTTTAGAAAGCACTGATGAATTGACTGTTCACGAAAATGCGTAGTAATATAGATTGCATTTGAAAATTCACAGTACAATCGGCTGCATATGGAGATGCGCTGTTGAATCGGCTGCATATGCACAGAAAGAAATTTGGCAATAAATAATTACCATATTTTGTTCGTGTACGATTTCAGAAATAATCGAAATAATATATTTCGAATTCGGTAAAGCGTTTTTCTAAAAATTGTAATACATCATTACAAGAAGTTTTGAAATACCGTATACATTGAATCCTGTATTACAAGGAACGTTGAAGTAAAAAATTACAACTTATTTCATTTACGAATTCAAAAATAGTAATGTTAGTTATAATTACATTTAGCATTTTAAAAGACATTAAAATCTCCTAACGCCGAATTTCTTTCTGTGTGGGGATGCGCTGTTAAATCGGCTGCATATGGGAATGCGCTGTTGAATCGGCTGCATATAGGAATGCGCTGTTGAATCGGCTGAATATGGGGATGCGCTGTTGAATCGGCTGCATATGGTGATGCGCTGTTGAATCGGCTGCATATGGGGATGTGCTGTTGTACTGGCTGCACATAAAGATACACAGTCAAATCAACTGCTTAATAGTTATTGCTGAATATTGTGCAAATAAGCATCTGGAGCGGAGCCTGTTATAAAAAAATTTAAAAAAAACGCTCCACTGACGAATTCTTTAAAAAATAACAGGCTTGGATAAAATGCTTTATTAGAGTAAAAACTAAAAATGCAAGAGATGACAACAATGCAAGAAGCTGTAAAAAAGCAGAAGAGCAAAATAGAGTAAGAAAAAAAACAAAGAAAAAACAAAAAGCGACGGCAAGCGAAAAAGACAGCAAGAGACAGAAAGAAAGAAAATGCATGAGAGAACAAAAAGAAGCGTAAGGGAGCAAGACGTGGGAATGCAAGAAAAAGCATGAGATAGCGTGAGAAAACGTAGGAAATCGAGAGAGAATGTAAGAGAGCAAGAGAGGGAGAGAGACCTAGTTTGGTACTTATAATAAATGCTTATAAAAATTTTTTTAATTATTTACACTTCAAAAATATAATCGGTTCCTCTAGTCTAATAGGTCCTCTAGTATATATGTAAAAATACAAAAATTAAAGCAACAAAAACATACAAAATATTGTCCTAAAGCAAAAAATGCCGACTTGACATATGTCACATGCAAAAAAACCATATGAATGACTAAATAAATTATTAATTGAGCCCAAAAATTAAATAGAAAATAAGACCCGAAAAAAAGACTGAAAAAATAAAGCCCAAAAAATTAGGATAAAAATATAGCAACTATGAAAAAATAAGGCCCTAAAGATAAGGCAAAAAATTATGATATCTTCGAATTATTAATACTTCACTATCTTTTACAAAATAATTCTTAAAAAATGTAAGGCACAAAAAAGTATAAGTTCCAAAAAAATATAAGGCTCAAGAAAATATAATGCTCAAAAAATATAAAAAAGAAAAAATTTTGGGCCCAAACAAATAAAAGGCACTAAAAAATATGAGGCTCAAAAAATATAGAGAAGGAAAAATTATTGGGCCCAAAAAATGTAAGGCCCAAAAAAGTATGAGTTCCAAAAAAATATAAGGCCTAAGAAAATATAAGACCCATAAAATATTGATTACAAAAAATAAAAGGCCTAAGAAAATATAATGCTCAAAAAATATAGAGAAGAAAAAATTATTGGGCCCAAAAAAATATAAGGTTTAAAAAATATAGAGAAAAAAAAATCACTGGGCCGAAAAAATATAAGGCACAAGAAAATATAAGGGCCGAAAAAATATAAGGCTCAAGAAAATATAAGGCCCAAAAAAATATTATGCCCAAAAAAAAGCCCAAGAAAGTATAATGCTCAAAAAATATAGAGAAGAAAAAATTATTGGGCCCAAAAAAATATAAAGCCCAAAAAAATATAATGCCCAAAAAAATATAATGCTCAAAAAATATAGAGAAGAAAAAATTATTGGGCCCAAATATAAAGCCCAAAAAAATATTGGGCCCATAAAATATTAGGCCCAAAAAAAAGGTCCAAGAAAATATAATGCTCAAAAAATATAGGAAGAAAAAATTATCGGGCCCAAAAAAATATATGGCTCAAAAAATATAGAGAAGAAAAAATTATTGGGCCCAAAAAATATAAGGCCCGAAAAAAATTGCTACTTTTATTAAAAGATTAGACACATTTGAAAAGAGCGGAGAACCGGAGAACTGGAGATTCGGAGAAAAACGTGGTTTCACTTTAATATAATATAGGATATCGCAAAAATTTTTGAACAAATTATTTTTAACAAAATTTATGATTTTATATTTAAAAATAATTTATTGAGTACAAAACAATTTGGTTTTATCAAGAATGTTGGAACTAGAGATGCTTTAAGTTTCATTACAAAAAATATGTATGAGAACCTTGATAAAAGCTCTCCTATTACGATAATGTTCTTAGATCTTGCCAAAGCTTTCGACACAGTAAATCATGATATCTTGTTAGAAAAAAAGTATGCACATGGCATTAGAGAGAACGCGCAAGTTTTAATTAAAAACTGTTTAAATAGAATGTAAAAGGTGAAATTAGAACAATTTGAAAGTAATTTTAAAATTATAAATACAGGAGTTCCACAAGGAACAATTTTGGGACCTCTCCATTCCATATTAAATGTTAATGATTTTTTAACCAGCATGCCAAATGATACCATAATGTCGTATGATAATGATACGGCATTGATAGCTACTGGTAATATTTAGAAAAAAATTGAATATGATATGAACAAATATCTTGAGAAAGTGCCGGAATGGTTGGCATTAAACAAACTAACTCTAAATGTTTATAAAACAGTATGCATTAACTTCGGAAATTATTGTAATAGCGTGCCAAAAAATTTTGTATTAAACATAAATAAAAATAGACTAAACAGAGTAAATAATTGTGAATACCTGGGTATTATGTTTGATAATAATATGAAATGGAATAAACATATTAATTGTATAATGAAGAGAACAAGATACTGAATTTTCATCTTTTATAAAATATCAGGTTATTTAGTAACAAAAATTTTAGTTATGATATATCATGCTCATTTTCATAGCATTATAAGCTAAAGCATAATTGCATAGAGAGGAGCCTACAAAAATGATTTGAATCTACTTAAAAAAATACAGAATAGGTTATTAAAATTAGTTTTTTAAAATAATTTTGTTCAAAGAAAACCCTACATTAACTATTTCCTCTGGAAAGTTTTAAGTATTACTATAATAATCTTAAAAATATCTATATTAACTCAGTTAGTAAGACTAGGTATAAAATTATACCACTACCAAGTTTACATAGGACTGTAACCGACAAGAATAGCTTCATAATAACAAAAAAAATTTTCAATCAACTGTCAAATAATTAAAAAGTTTTAGATATAACTAAAAAACCCTCTAATGAGAAATTAAAAGAGTGGATATACGAAAACATACTGTTATGATTTAAACTGAATATTAAATGTTATGTACAGAGAATAAATAAAAATTTTTTATTGAATGTCATTGATGGCAGTTTTACTGCAGTCAACTTTTACATATGTTTATCACTAAAGTGCAGAAAGCCAAGTAGAAGAGAATGAAACAAACAAATTATTGTATGAGAGGTATTGTATGAGTGAGTATTGAGTGATGTGTGGCTGGAAGATTTTTTGTGTGCTGGTACACACGATAATCTAACCCGCATTATTATTCTTATTCTATTCTATTCTTTTTTTCTTTCATTTTGCAAACCAGACCTTCGACCAGGAAATATTATTTTCCTCTGCAGAATTTGCGGTGTTGTTTCTGTTCATTTATTTGTTTATTAATAGTACTTGAAATTGCCTGTAAATGTTCCTATGTAACTCTGCATTTAAATGAAATAAATAAAATTTGATGATGATTTATTTTCTTAACACTTTCAAGATTATGTGAAAAACACATGTTCATGCAAACCGGAAGGGTTTGCAATATTGGTTACTCGAATAGCACAGGCACGCAAAAAAAAAAAGTTATCTGAGTTTGAGACAAGACCCATATACTTATAGGTTTTTAAGTGCGCTGAATCCAAATCCGAGGTCAGGCTTCGTCTATCACCCTCAGGTTTTCGCCTAGCTAGGGATAAACCCTAGGTAATTGCGTAATCCACATCTACTCTCATGATCTCGGAGAACCAGGTACTCAGACGTTGCCTAACTCAGGGGCTTACACTAAGTTCGTGTAAAATGAAATATACACATCATAAATAACACTCGGAACATAACCTCGAAACGAAAAAACCCCTAGCATTTCCAAGAATTTATTAATTCTTCAATTCCAAACGCAACCCTAGTCTTCAAGTTTTCGAGTGCTCTGAATCGGAATATGAGGACAGATTTAGTCCATCACCCTCAGGTTTACCACTAGATAAAGAAGAACTTTGCCAATAGCATGAATAAGTTATTCCCGTGGCTTTGAGGTTGCCTCATCTCTAAACCAGATTCCAGACAATAAGAAGATTCCAGATTTTATTGCAGTAGTCTCATATTATATGAGGCTGTTAAGAATAAGGTTTTATGTACTTTTATTGTATTATAAGTTTTGAATAGCGCGCCTATATTATTGTATAGTAAACGAACATGGATGGCGCTCTATAGCAATCTAACCTAACCTTTTCCTTCTCCCTACTCTCTCTCTTGTTCAAGCAGCCTTAAGAGAGGCAACGTAATCTTTGTATAGTAAATATATATAATCCTAATTATATAAATTAATCACTGCATTTATTATTCAAACTGCACCAAATAATAAAAGGTTATGTGCCCAGGATACGCAAGTGAATAATATTTTTTGTTTAAGTGATTAATAAGATTCTTTTAAGAAAGTTCTAATTTTGAGGGCAACCCAGCCTTAGTGCAACACGTGGAAAACTAACCCTAAAATGGATACAGAGATTACTAGAATTACGAAGCTGCAAGGTGCTGGAAATTGGGCGCAATGGAAATTTCAAATAGCAGTGCTATTAAAAGGAAAAGAGGCATGGCAAATAACAAATGGTGAGAGCGCAATGCCCGAATTTGCAAACCCAACAGAGCAGCAAACTACTCAAATAAAGCAATGGCTAAGAAAAGATGGTGCAGCACAGCGCATTATTGCAACTACTGTAGCTGACACGCAATTAGTTCACATTATAAACGCCACTAGTGCAAAAGATATGTGGAAAGCTTTATGTAATTTGTATGAACAAAAGTCAGAGACGTCAATTCATATGCTGCAACAGCAATGGTATAAAATGGCAAAAGATTCGAAAGACGACATGGCAGCGCACATTGCAAAGTTGAAGGACCTCGCTTATCGTCTTCAAGTATTAGGTGAGCCAATAGCTGATTCTATGATTATGACAAAGATTTTAATGACACTACCGGCGACATACAGTCATTTTGTTACCACGTGGCAGTCAACGCCTCAGACTGAGCGCACTTTACCAAATTTAATTAAAAGATTAATTGCAGAAGAGACTAGAAACAAAGCTCAAGAGCAAGAAACTAATGAAGCTCTTTTTAGCAATAAAGCGTCATATAATTATAGAAGAAAATGTAAAAATAATTATAAGGATAGTCACATGTCTAACAATAATAGTAACAAAATACAGTGTTATAAGTGCAAAAAGTTTGGCCACATAGCTCGGAACTATTACTGTAAAGATAATGAAAGTATAAAATTTTCTATTGAAAATAAGCCAAAAGGACAAGCCTTAGTAGCTGAAGCAACAGTGTGTTTGGAAGACTATTACCCAAACAATGTAAATGATTAGTATCTTGATTCTGGTGCTACACACCATATGATTAATCAGAGAGATTGGTTTATTAACTTTAAAGATTTTGAAAAACCACATAAAGTCAACATTGGAAAGAAAGGCACTTCCATAGAAGCCTTAGGTCAAGGAGACATAAATATATTAGCCTACAATGGAGAAGAATGGTTAGAAAAAAATTCATCTTCAGTGTTATATGTACCTAATATAAGATACAATTTGTTTTCAGCAGGTTCAGCTCTCGATAAAGGCCTGGTGCAAACGTCAACCTCAAAAGGATGTCATTTTAAAAGAGAAAAGACTATCGTAGCAGTTGGAGTCAGAGAGGATAAACTTTGTAAAATGCAGTTCAAAGTTCCTGTTCCAACTACAACAGAAGCAACAGCAAACTTAGCAGAATTGAGTACCCTAGAGTCCTGGCATGAAAAATTAGGACATCAAAACATAAAGTATGTTGAAAACTATTTAGAAGCTGAAGGCATTAAATTTAAGTCAAGTGATTTCTTTTGTAAAGCATGTGCATTAGGTAAGTCACATCGTATGCCTTTTCCTACAAATGAATTACAAAGGGTTAAAACTCAAGCCCCTGGTGATTTGATACATGCTGATCTTTGTGGACCTTTTCAAGAGAAAAGTATAAAAGGATCACGTTATTACTTGCTATTTAAAGATGATTTTTCACGTTACAGAAAAATTTTCTTCATTGAATCCAAAGAACAGACAGCAAATAAAATAAAAGAATTTTTAGCCTTAAGCAGCAATGTTCTTGGAAGAAACATAAAAATCTTGAGAATAGATAATGGTCTTGAATTTGTAAATCAAAATGTTGAAAAGATATTAAAAGAACATGGTATTCAACATCAGAGAACAGTTTCTTACACACCTGAACAGAATGGGTCAGCAGAACGAGAAAACAGAACTATAGTTGAAGCCACTAGAGCATTACTATATGCTAAGAAACTACGACTAAAATTATGGGCTGAAGCAGCTAACACAGCTGTATTCTTATTAAATCGGACTGGTATGAGCCCACACTATCCAAAAACACCTTCTGAATTATGGCATGGACGTAGATATAAAATGGATAAATTTGCTATTTTTGGAACCACAGTATATGCTCATATACCAAAGGAGAAACGCCGCAAACTAGACAGTAAAGCAGAAAAAGGTATGTTTGTTGGATATGATGAAAATGTTAAAGGATTCAGAATATGGTTTCCTGAAAATGATAGAGTTGATGTAAAAAGAGATATAGTTTTTGATGAAACTGATAATTCCTTGATTCAATCAGACAATGAATTAGAATATGATTGGCAGATCTTATCAGCTCCTAAAGAAGTTAATGAAGATAATGAACTTGTAAATCAACTAGGTTCACCAAGTTCTTCAATTAATGCAACAGAAGAGAATTCTTCTTATGAATCCTTATCATCTGAAGATGAATCAGAAAATAATCCTCCAGTAGCTCGCACTTTACGTGACAGAAACTCTCTTAAACGACCTAGTAAGTATGAAAGTACAATTAATCCAGATTTACTCTTCCTAGCAGAAGCTGAAGAACCGCATAGCTACGAAGAAGCAGTAAAAGGCTCTTATGCAGTAGAATGGAAAGCAGCCATGAACGATGAGATTGCTTCTCTCAAACAAAATAATACATGGTCAATGGTAAAAGACCCACTTGTAAATAAACCAGTAGAAAATCGATGGATATTCAAAATTAAAAGAAAACATGATGGAAGCATCGACCGATTCAAAGCTAGATTAGTAGCTAAAGGTTACTCTCAAACACAAAATGTAGATTATCATGAAACTTTTTCTCCAGTTGTCAGATTTGACTCCATAAGGATAATTTTGGCTATAGCTACAAATAGAAAAATGTTCTTAAAGCAATTTGATATCAAGACAGCAATTCTCAATGGCAAGTTGGATGAGGTAATTTACATGAAACAGCCAAAAGGCTATGAAGATGGAACTACAAGAGTTTGTAAACTTAATCGAAGCTTATACGGATTAAAACAAGCATCTAGATGTTGGCATGAACGTTTTACACTCTTTTTGAAAGAATTTGATCTAAAGATTTCAGATTCAGATCCCTGTGTATTTACTAATAAAGATAAAAGTCTAATTTTAGCAATTTATATTGATGATGGCTTAATAGCAGCAGAGAACAATGAAATTGCAAATTCATTGTTACATCACTTGAAAAATGAATTTGATATAACAGCAGGAAGTCTCAATTCGTTTCTAGGATTACAAATTGAACAAAATCAAGATAACTCACTATTCATTTGTCAATCCAGTTATATTAAAAGAATACTCAATCGTTTTAATATGGAAGATGCAAATTCAGTTATGATACCTATGGATAAAAGTCAAGAATTAAGTATTCTTATTAATAAAAAGGAAAAACATGAACCAATCAAAGCCCCATATAGAGAAGCGGTGGGAGCTCTGATGTACCTTAGTGTATGCTCAAAACCTAACATTACATTTGCTGTAAATACAGTGAGTCAGTATTTAGAATCTTCAGACAAAGTGCATTGGAATGCAGTAAAAAGAATTTTGAAATACGTAAAAGCTACACAATCTTATGGTTTACTTTTTAAACCTGGAGACAACATATTGCAATCCTATAGTGATGCAGATTATGCAAATGATATGAACACTCGCAGATCAACCTCAGGGTATGTATCTAAACTTGGACACAATACAGTATCTTGGTACTCACGTAAGTAGAAGGTTGTTGCCTTATCAACCATGGAATCCGAATATATAGCTGCAGCACAAGCAATTAAAGAATTAATATGGACTCAAAGATTAATAAATGAGTTAAGTGTTCAAAGCATTAGAAAACCTACGTTATACTTGGACAAACAGAGTGCAATTAAACTCCTCAAGAATCCACAATTTCATCAAAGGACCAAGCATATAGACGTCAAATACCATTTCGCAAGAGAGAAATATAAAGAAGAAGTGTTTGAAATCCAGTATGTGAATTCGAAGGAACAACTAGCGGATATTCTCACGAAACCTATATTAAAGGAACAATTTACTTACCTTCGTAATTTACTTAATGTACAGTGTAATGATAATATTAAAAGAAATTGACATTATGTAAAAGTTCATAAAAGGTGGGAGTGTTAAGAATAAGGTTTTATGTACTTTTATTGTATTATAAGTTTTGAATAGCGCGCCTATATTATTGTATAGTAAACAAACATGGATGGCGCTCTATAGCAATCTAACCTAACCTTTTCCTTCTTGAAAATTCCTGCTACCATGGCATTTTATGGGGACGATGACGACTGCTCCAATGGAGATATGTAGAATGATTCGCTCCCGAGAATGTTATGGTAACGAAGCCAACGAAGGCTTGCTGCCTTGTAGGAGGACGTTTGGATGCGAGAATGATGCTGTAGTGTGTCCAACGACGAGTTGACATTGTTCTCGTCAAAGTCGGAAAGCCCTCATACTTAGCCCTGGAGAGGTATGAGGGTTATCATCTCCAGGACGGCGGACTCACCTGTGATCGGGCCAGGATGCCAAACGCGCGGGGCTCTTTACAAATTTATGACTACTTCAACTTACAAAAACCAACCTCCAAACCCTACAAATCAACCACTCCACAATTGCCCTAGTGACTCTAATGTCTTCTGCTATGTCTGTGGAAAATTCGATGTCCATAAAAATTGATTTCTCATCTCCGAAGAGATAAGAAAAATCTATAAAGATTGTTTTGGAAGAAATGTAAGAGACTTGAATCATAGTTGGGTTCCATCGTCAATATGTAAGGCTTGTAATAACATGTTCATGCGCTAGAAGGTTGCAAAAGAGCAAAGAGAAGAGATTCAACTCAAAATTAAACAACCGACTCGTTGGAGAAAGCCCCAAGATGAAAGGCAATGTTATTTTTGTAATACAAAAGTATCTGGGTTCAACGTAAAAAATAAAAGTAAAATAGTTTACGCGGATGTTTCATCAGCTACGAGAGCGATTGATTCCGATCCAGTTAATAGAAAACAGAATGAAAATGTTCCATCCCCAGTGAGTAATTCAAAAACTGATGACAGGGGTGATGATTTGAGTGAACAGGATAATAGATGCAATGAATCAGATAGATCTGACGATGAAGATGAACCCGAGGACAAAGAGGAATCTGAGGACGAAGATGGATCTGAGGACGACCATGGAGACTTTAAACCATACAATGATAAAAAGAAGCATATTATATTGTATACACAAAAAGCATTGAATGACTTGATAAGAAATATAGGACTCCCTTAAGACACGACATAATATTGAGCTCCAGATCTGAAGAGGAGGGGTATGCTGGAACATGGTGTTAAATTAACTATCTACAGAGATAGAGAAAACTATTTCCGTGAATACTTGGTTGAAGAACAGACTGAAAAAGATAAGCTAGTCTACTGTAACATTGTTAAAAGACTCATTAATACACTTAAGACTAATATATACAAGTCTGAGGATTGGAGGCTCTTTAACGACTCGTCAACCCGGAACTTAAAAGCAGTGTTGCTTAATAATAAGAATGTATTCGCACCGGTGCCGATTGCTCACTCAACCCAGTTAAAAGAGGAATACATGAATTTGAAATTACATCTGGAAAAAATCCATTATTCAGAGCACAACTGGCTTGTATGTGGTGATCTCAAAATCTTATCCATGATTTTGGCACAATCGGGATTCACCAAGACACCCTGCTATCTCTGTTTATGGGATAGTAGGGATCGCGAAAACCACTTTCAAAAATCAAAATGGGATCCAAGACTGACATTTCAAACAGGAACGCACAACATCATCGCTAAGCTACTCGTGGAACCTTCAAAAATTTTTATTCCCTCACTTCACATGAAGCTTGGACTGATAAAACAATTCGGCAAGGCACTTGATAAAAATGGAAATTGCTTCCAATATTAGTGTCGAAAATTCCCTCAAATTTCAAACGCCAAGTTGAAAGAAGGGATTTTTGATAGACCTCAGATACGAAAAATGTTGAGGGATCAATTCATTACAACAATAACAGGTCCTGAAAAATCTGCTTGGCAAAGTTTCCAACAAGTTGTCAAAAATTTTCTAGGTAATAATAGGAGACATGATTACAAAAAAATAGTTGCAATACTTGTTACAAACTACGGTAATTTGGGGTGTATTATGAATTACAAACTTATTTTCTCGATTCTCAACTAGATGAATTTCCAGAGAATTGTGGAGATTTCAGTGAAGAGCAAAGAGAGAGGTTCGATCAGGATATAAAGGAGATGGAGAGGAGATATCAAGGCCGTTGGGATATCAATATATTAGCTGACTACTGCTGGACCTTGCTGAGAGAGGATCAAGTAAGAAAAAGAAAGAGACGGAAACCCCCTTCACAGATCGTTTGAAGACAAGAGAACAAGGTATCATCGAACCATACCGTAATCAGTTTTCCGAGAACAGATAGTTACAATTTTCATTCATACAAACTTCTGATTTCAGGTCGATATTGATAAGAAAGTCATTATTTTGGATACTGAGCACTGATGGAGACGAAGAGAGAAAGATGCAGGATAGTTATAATGATATTGACAGGATCCATTGTAATGAAGGATTTTCCTCATTTCGAGGTTCTGTTGCTAGTGTTATTTATAATGAGTATATCTCGTTTTACATGAACTCAGTGTAAGCCTCTGAGTTTGGCAACGTCTGAGTACCTGGTTTTCCTAGATTATGAGAGTAAATGTAGATTACACAATTACCTAGGGTTTGTCCCTAGCTAGGCGAAAACCTGAGGGTGATAGACGAAACCTGACCTCGGATTCGGATTTAGCGCACCCAAAAACCTATAATTATATGGGTCTTGTCTCAAACTCAGTTAACTTTTTTTTTTGTGCCTGTGCAATCAAAGGGCGTCTCTTTAGTGCGTCTCAAGAAGCAGCTTTTAAATAACTATTACTCGACGTAAGGAATGCAGTTATTCAAAGATGATTCATAACAGTAATCCGTTGATTCAAGGCGTTACTGTTCGGTACAGTGGATAATCACCTTGAATCGTCTTTTGGTAAAGGAGTCTTTTTAACAAATACCTCCTTGACAGGGAGTTGAACTATCTATCTTTATCTAACTGCGTTTTTCATCATTCATATAAACGCCATCTGTTTTAGAAAGAAAAAAATAATAGTCCCTGCTAGATATTAGTATAGTAAGTAAATTTTGTAATAACAATCAAATTATTTTATCGCGTAATTTTTGAATAATATGAAATCTACCAAAAAAGATGGGTTATATTCTAGTTTGGTAGTTGGTCTCATATTATTCAAAAACTACGCGATAAAATCATTTTCTTGTTATTACGAAATTTACTTATGATATTAATATCTAGCTAAAGCTACTATTTTTTTCTTATTACGACGGATGGTTTTTATATGAATGATGAATAACTTTATTAGACAAAGACAGATAGTTCGACCCGCTCTTTGAACAGTATGTAAGTTGAGTTTATGAAACTTAAACTATTTACTTTGTTCATAAGAAAAAGATCGTACTTATCAAACAAATTTTTATTTTGATAGTAATCATTTACAACGTAAGCAATTATTATAACATTAAAGCTCACTAATACCATTCAGATTCATTTACGAAGTCACTGATCGAGAGAGAGAGAGAGAGAGAGAGAGAGAGAGAGAGAGAGAGAGAGAGAGAGGAGGAGAGGAGAGGGAGAGGGAGAGAGAGAGAGAGAGAGGAGGAGAGAGAGAGAGAGAGAGAGAGAGAGAGATACAAATCGTTGTGTATATGCTGTTTAGATATTGGGCTACCACATGAGCGATCAGTAAGTATAAAGCGTGCACTCATACGCATATGGTGAATTCTCAAAAAATCGGCTGATTACACAAGAAATTTTTAATGATGACGATTGAAAAGAATTGATATATTGTATCTTTATGCATTATATTTAACTTGAATAATACTTTAATGAAGATGAAATTTGAACTTAAGTACTTATGAATACCTTTCAATAAGTACCTTAGTTAATAGCGGTTACGTCGAGTGAACGAAGTTTACGATTTTTTTTGAGGGTTGAATTGATCCAATTATTAATACTTAATGATGAATGTAAAAAGAGGTATAAGCAAGTAAATATACTATTTTATTAAAGAAAAACGAACACTTCTGAGTGGAATAAAATAAACTTTTAATATGATTCAAGGATGATATGTAATAATACTTTTGTGATTCAATGCGTGAAAGCTAACGGAGTTACGTTTTGTAATATTTCACAATTCTTTGGTCAACAAATAGGGTACCTCATTAATAATCTCATCTCGTTATCTATCACAAGAAAGTATAAGGTAACTTGAAAATAGTTTTTCAGTCCTGTCACACATTATTTCATATGAAAGTTTTGGCAAAGAACGGAAATCGGCCGATTTTTTGAGAATTCACCATATACATCTTTAACGGTCACTTAATGATTTTTATTCTAATGCGTTAATTATTAATATTTAACGTGCTTATATATATATATATATATATATATATATATATATATAGCGCTCCTTCAAACAGTATTGTCTTTAATAGTCGCACAACAAATATCATAAAAACAAATTAAATTAGATACAATATACTAACTTTTTGAAACTGAAAACCGAATGGATTTTCAAAAATCTGATATTCATTACAGATGTTTTTTCTGTTACGAGACTTTTCAATAAAGTTACAAGTGATCGTATCTATTGTTAAGCATGTAAACAATCAAATTCGAATCAAAATTATTCAAATTCAAATATTTTTATTTTCAAATTTCTTAAAAAAACTAAAATTTATTTTTAGGAAAATGATAATAATATATATAATAATATGTGAAACGTAATTGTCGATCAAATTTTCACTTTTGATGTTTCAATTGTTTATAACTTTATTAAAAAGCATCAAAACAAAAAAAATCATTGAAGTTGGATTTTTAATTTTTTAAAATTTTCTTCATTTCTGTTTGAATTTTTTAGTAATTATTGAAAAATATACAATAAATAAAATTTTTTTTAATTTTAAATTTTTACAATTTTTAAAAGAGGATAAAAATAGAATAAAATTTTATTTACTTCAATTTACTTTTTTTGATTTTTTTTGTATGACAAGTAGTACCAGAGATAATACTATTTGAATGAGCGCTTTTTATCTAAATTTTTTCTTGTGAATTTCTGACGGTAGACTGAGGTTAGTTGTCAGTAGAGGAAAGTAGGTAAATCGCGAATAAGTTTACAAATAAAAGCCATGCCGTCACACTTCTTAGACCTAAAGTGTAGAATAGTCTTACGAATATTTTCCATCATTGATTAATTGAAATCGCTGGTAGATATACTGAAAAGCTAAATTCTAATATTTTAATATGCTTACAGTAAAATTATTAATTTTCAAATGATTTATATTTAGTGCTCGATTCAAAGTTTCAAGAAAAACATCTTCTGAACTATAGTTTAGAACTGCAATTATAATTCACATACACACTGTACATTTTTTTAATATTTTCAAAAAACTATGAAAAAAAATATTAATTATAGTTTTGGCTATTATTAAGTTAAGTTTCAAATCTGCATAAAAAAGATTATTATGATACGCAATTCTTATATTAAATATAATAATTAGCATATACTACTATAAGTTTTTATATATACTATGATTATTTTAAATATTTAGTTAAATTTTCAACTATTTTAATTTCCGTTACTGTTTTTTATATTGATGAAATTAAACTTTTTATATTTACAATATATTATGATGTACAAATAAAATAAAAATAATAAATTTTGTTGAAATCAATAAAAGATGCTTATTTTTCAACGTCATAATTTTGATTATTGATTAATAGTTTATTTGCCGACTTAAAAATTTGTTACTTATTTCAAGTAATTGAGCCTTGTAGTATATGTATGATATTAGGATGATTAATGAGCAAGCTTAACCGCGAGAGGGCAGCATTACAAGCAATACCTATCATGGCGGCGTATATATATAGATATATTATTATCATTCAGAATATTTCTATGTATATATTTAGTTATCAATGTTTTGATTACAAAACATGCTTTCATTATTACCTTATGACTTCGTGATCCCGAACATTTTTTTAAATAAAAGATGAAGTGTAGTGTACCAAATTGTAAAAATAGTATAAAATTTAAATTCCCAAAAAATGTTACTGTGCGAAAAAATTTGTTTAAGGCAATAATAAGGTTATCGTTTATTCCGAAAACTAACGATGGTCTTTGCATCGATCATTAAGCTTCAGATTAGTTTAGATGATTAAAAAAAATTCTTTATTAATTTTTTGGAAATTTAAATTTTACACTATTTTCACAATTTAGTATACTACACTTCATATTTTATCTTTTATTTAAAAAAAAAGTTTTTGTAGTCACCAAGTCGTAAGCTTATAATTAAAGCTATGTTCTGTAATCAAAACATTGACAACTAAACATATACATAGATATATTCTGAATGATAATAATATATCTATGTATATACGCCGCCATGACAGATATTGCTCGTAATGCTGCCCTCTCGTGGTTGAGCTTGCTCATTAATCATCCTAATATGATACTCATTGTACTTTATGAAATAGTTAAGAGTTCTTTATGTTTTTAACCTATGATTTGACAATATTATAAAGGTTTGTAATTGTTATTAGTAATAATCAATTTACCATATTTTTTTATAATAGTGAAGATTTTTGTTAATTACGAAAATCTTTATTTCCCATTTTTTTATAACACGATAAGATATAGCTTTATGAATTTTGAAAATAAATTATTTTGCATAACTTTCGCTAAATAAGTTGCGAATATATTTAGGAAGCTTTCTCTTAACGCTTAACTGGCACCGTGGGTAAAATTTACCCCAAACCTTCTTTAAGTTCATATAAATTGTACTAAGATCTTAATAATGGCCTAAGTAGCGACATCTGTCAGTAGTTTACATCCCTAACTAAAGATTCATGAGGTGTGCATAGTGTGGCAGGCATCAGTGTGTGTTGGAGAGCCGTTAAAATATTAAAAACTACACAAGTTATGATTTTTTAAGTGGAAAAACTGAATTTTCCCGTTTTTTTTTAACATTTTTTTTTATTAACTTAATTTAAACAAATGAGTATAAAAACAGTTTGACTTTAAAAAACATACTCTAAGTAACGTTAGAAAATTTTTTTGTACCATAATATTAAGTATCGGCTGCGTGAGACTCGCTTGAGTACCTTGGGGTATTAAATACCCCACAGAGCCACTTACGTATATTGGTACCAACAGTGCCAGTTAAGGGTTAACTCAGAACTCGCACTCATTTCACTCATCACTTTATGAGTTACAAATTTGTATTGGGTAAACATATATTTTTCATAAAGTTTTTTTTTATCAAATCATTAAAAAATTTTAATAAATTAATTGTTTTTATATTTATTATCATTATATGCTTATTATTTAAACAATTCCTGCATGCTTCTGAGTAGCTTAGTAAGTTGCAAATGTATTTAGGGGGCCTTGTCGTTACCTAGAACTACCATTATTCTACCTTATGAGTTGATAATTTGTTGTGCGTATACATATTTATGTAATATAAAATATATTTTTAAACAAAGTGTAACGGAAAATTGTTCATTTTTTCTTTTGTAAGTGATGAAAATACCTGCTGATATGTATATGAAAATAAAATTTACCCCGTAAAACACTCAAAAAAATGTTCTTTTTCTTATTACAGCGTATTTAGTGTTGGGTGTGAAAATGAAAATGCAAAAATTGAAAATAAACCTCAATTTTTAAATTGTTGTAGCTCCGTCAATTTTTTACCTTTTTTTGACATTTTTTTAATAAAAATTCAGTCTAGTTTTAAATACCGTTCTAATTTTCGTGATACGAGTTGATCCTGTAAGCACACACGCGTAAGTGCTACGCGCAACTTGCAGCGCGCAAGCGAGCGACGTAGAGCTCTAACTGAGCGCTACAAGCTAAGCACGGCTCTGGCGAACAAGCGAGCGTCAGACCATTTTCGACCCTCACATTGTGTGGGTATCTTTTATTTAATTAAATGCGAAATGTTATAATAAATTGTCACTCTCAGATAAATGACCATTGCTGGTTATTTAAAGGAGAGTATTGTGGGCACACACACGTAAGTGCTACGCATAACTTGCGGCGTTCGCCAGCTAGGTAAAGCGCTAGCTGAGTGCTACAAGTTAAGCACGGCTCTGGCAAGCAAGCGAGCATCAGACTGGTCTCGACCCCCACACAGATAAGTATCTTCTGCTTCTAAATCCTCATTCACTCAAATCTTGTTACTTAGTGCAAAGAATAAGGACCTGTTATATCGAATTACAGTTTAAGATTTTTTCGCCTTGACTTCCTTATCCTCGTTGTCTAGAAGACGACAATCCCTCTGAGTTATTCATCAAAAATTAAAAAAAGCGATTTCTCTCAAACGCGATTTCATCAAAAACTTTTTTTATTTCTATATGTTTATATACATAAGAAATACTAACTATTAGGATAGGTAAAAATATGCGATTTTGCCTAATTTTTTTTTAACAGGTTTTTAAACGATTTTTTTCATTTTCTATTTTAAAGCATTGATGCTACGGAGCATCGTGCCATTTTTCCAATTATGACGTCTTCTTACAAAGCGTTTATGCTTTTATTCATTGATGTATCAAAAATATTAACAAAAGTATTCAATATAAACCCCTAATCATATTTTTTTATCAATTAGAACCGAAGTTATGACGATTTCAAGTTTATGAAAATAAAAATTTCTTTTGTTGAAAATGAAAATTTTTTATTCAGTTTGGATTTCGAGTTTACGATTTAACTCTTACAGTCACAGGAACCGATATATCGGCTACCTAATTTTCTTTTTTTTTACCTCAATATTTTTGCAATATCATGCTTGATTCTTGGATTTTTTGTATTTTCAGATACACATAGCCTTACTATTTATAATGCTGATGATATTTTATAAATTTATAACTATTAATTATTATTATAAACAAATACATACGAAAAAAGTGAATTGAATTGCATGACTGAAAGGGTTAAATTTGGTTTTTTGGAAGTTAACATATGCCACCACTTGGTGGCTGCAATTCGCTTTTTGATTTTTATTAACGACTTCACGCATTCAAGTACATAAGAGGAGTAAGATCAAAGATAAAATTGTGTATCAGAAAATTTTTTTTTGTTCTGTTGATGAATCAATCGATAATAATGGTATCACTGGTTGTTAAGACTAAGTGCAAGGATTTGAAAGGAAGGTGCAGAAAAGTTGCTTACGATTGCTGCAAAAATCTTTTTAGAGAATTAGGTGATCTAACGTAGTCTTTGAAGCCCTTACTTCGCTCGGTCGCTCATTCGCACTCTGGCCGGAATCCCGTATTTTGCATCCTTGGTACACAATGTGCTATTCTGATAGACAATTTTATTTTTGATCTTACTCTTCTTATATACTTGAATGCGTGAAGTCGTTAATAAGAATGCAAAAAGCGATTTACCGCTACCTAGCGGTGGCATATGTTAACATCCAACAAACTAAATTTAAATCGTAAGCTCAAAAGAGTATAGCCGAATAAGCATGTAAAAATGGTCTTAAATCGAATTTCCCTAAAATTTCGCCTATTTTTTTGTCTTGTCAGAAAACTGAAATCCTGAAAGTTTCAGATCCCTATGGTCAAAATTGGCTTCATGACCTCAAAAAAAGTATTTTTCGGTTTTTTTGCTATAATTAGGTGAATTATTAATGGATCTTCAAAATTCGAAAACGAGGTAAAAGAGGACGATAAAACGCATATATTTAGTGACTGTATAAAACCTTACGAGTCTCAAACATAACCTAAAAATAAATTTGAAAATTTCAAAATGGCCTGTACATTAACAGTATGAATGCATACTTATTTTTAACTTTTAAAAACTTTACTTTTCATAAGGAGGCATCCATCAATTATGTACACATTTCGGGGGGGGGTATCATACTTCAAACTAACGTACTAAACACTAGAAAATAATTATTTGAAAATCCCATATATTCACGCAAGATTGATGTAAATTTAATCTGCAAAACCTGCAGTATTTACGTGAAGTTGACTTTTTTTCATAATATTCTTTGACATCTTATTTGACCTGCAGCTTCTTTGATCAGTATGTTTGAAGGTAAGTTAATTCACGTTTAATTACAAATATAAATCATTATTCTATTTTTAATCCCACTTCAAAAAGTAAATGAAAAAACTATTGGAATTAAAAATTATATTTATCGTATTAAGAAATTAATTTTTTATATTCAAAATGCATACGTAGATATTACATATTTTATTAATTGATTAATTTATTGTAACTAATATTTTATTTTCATTTTAAAAACATTTCATTATTATAATTTAATTTTAGTGAATTTCCAAAGCAATTGATTTATTTGCGTATGAAAATTGTGTGGTTTGTATGGATCTTAATTTTTTTAAATAAGGCATGCTTAAGTTTTATAGATGTTTAAAAATAAAAATTAAAATGAATTAAAACATTTTAGAATTCAAACATTTATTTTATTTTTCTACTTTGTCTGTATTGTATTGTAAAACAATCAAGTCATGTTATGAATTAATGAGAGTTTTTAATAATTAAAATGTTATCTTATATTGAAAAAATTATTCATGAACAGAAAAAAAATTATTCTGTAATATTAATCATTTTTACTCCTAATTCAAATATATGAATTTTCCAAGCTCGCATCGCGTAGTATTTGAATTAATTAAGAATACTGTATAAAAATATTATTTTTTTAAAATTATAATTAGTACACAACATGTTAATACTTTAAAATTTTAATAAAGTATTGTTTGAATTTTTACTTTTTGTGAATTTTTAATATACGTCACTTTAGGTGGGGGGGGGGGGTTAACTTTAGTGTGACGGGACCGTGATGATGAGGGAGGGGGGGGGTTAAAATAGACCAAAATTTCCGTGACGTATTTGATGGATGCCCCCTAAAATCTATCATTCATATTTTTTGCATATTTTTGCTTTCTCATAGAGAAAGCATTGTATAGGTAAAAAAATTTTTTTTCTATTTTTTCATTAATTTGTACATATTTAGACTCAGGGAGTCGAAAAAAGTGGTTTCCAGAAAATGTCTGTGTGTGTGTGTGTGTGTGTGTGTGTGTGTGTGTGTGTGTGTGTGTGTGTATTCAGTACGCCAATAAGATCTCGAGAACTACTCGATGGATTAGCTTCAAATTTTGCATGCAATTTATTTTTTTGTCCAACTGGGGGGGAAGCTACTAAAATAAAATAGATTTCTAAAAACTGATTTTCTTAGATTAGTTTTAATTTTAGAGCATTTTGAAATTTTCGAAAAAAATGTTTCTATTTATTAAGCCAATAAAATCATAAAAACTACTTGATGGATTTACTTCAAATTTTCCATACAATACAATTTTTCGATCAACTGGTGCGATAGCTATTGAGAATTGATTTTCTCAGTGCAGTTTTTTTCTAGTCAATTTAAGAATTTTAAAAAATTTTCGAGTTTTAATTATTTAATTTTAATTGTAATTTACGTAAACTACTCGAAGAATTTTCTTGAAAATTTGTATGAACATTATTTGCGACTGCCAAAAGAAGAAAAACTTTTACCGACTGATTTTCTTAGCGCACTTTTAATTTTAGAGCATTTTGAAAATTTTGAAAAAAAATTTTTTTTTTCATTTATTTTTTATTTTACGACAACCATTCGATAGATTTGCTTCTAAATTTGTATGCAAGTTATTCGCTATTGACTAAAGAAAACAAGCTTTGGAACACTTATTTTCTTAGCGTAGTTTTAATTTTAGAGCAATTTGAAAATTTTAGAAAAAATCTCTATTTTTCATTTTTTTTCTATTACACAAAAACCATTCGATAGATTTGCTCGAAAATTTTTAAGGAAATCATTTGCAATGGCCTAAATAAAACAAGCTTTGAAAAACTTACTTTCTCAGTGCAGTTTTAATTTTAGAGCATTTTGAAAATTTTGAATAAAATTTTTCTAATTTTTTTTATATTTTACGTAAACTACTCGATGAAAGAGCTTCAAATTATGTATGGGAATTATTTATGATTGTCAAAATAAAATGAACTTTTGAAAACTAATTTTCTTCAATTTTCTTAGCGCACATTTAATTTTAGAGCATTTTGAAAATTTTGAAAAAATTTTTTATTTTTAATTTCTTTTTTATTGCACAAAAATCACTCGATAAACTTGCTCAAAAATTTTTATGCAAATTATTCACTATTATCTGAATAAATCAAGCTTTGGAAAACTTATTTTCTTAGCGCAGTTTTAATTTTAGAGCATTTTGAAAATTTTGAAAAAAATGATCATATTTCATTTTTTTTCTATTACACAAAAGCCATTCGATAAATTTGCTCAAAAATTTTCATACAAATTATTTGTTATCGCCTAATTAAAGCAAGCTTGGAAAAACTTATTTTCTTAGCGCAGTTTTAATTTTAGAGCATTTTGTAAATTTTGAATAGAATTTCACTTATTTTTTGGTATTTTACGTAAACTACTCGATGAAGTAGCTTAAAATTATGTATAGAAATTATTTACGATTGCCTAAATAAAATGAACTTTTGAAAACTGGTTTTCTTAGCGTAGTTGTAACGTTAAAGCGTTTTGAAAATTTTAAAACAATGTTTATTTTTCAATTATTTGGTATTTTTTGTAAACTATTCGATGAAAATGTTCCAAAATTTGTATGCAAGTTATTGGTTATAGTGTTAAGAAGACAAGCTTGGGAAAATTAATTTTATAAACGCATTTTTAATTTTAGAGCATCATAAAATCACATTATGCAAATGGCAAAATTAAGAAAGAGTAAAATTCATTTAGTTTTCATAGGTATTAAGACAGCCTTCAATACAGAGGATAGGGACATTTATATTAAAATCGTATTTAAAAAAATAAAATCAAATTACTCTAACTCAATGTGCTCTATGAGAAAGCATTGCGCCAAAGCACTTGGCAGCGTTTTGTAGGAATTGTGGAAAGTACCTAAAATATCAAAAAACTGAAAATTTTATGGATTTATAGCATTTTAGAGGCTCTATTGCATTCTGATCATGAAAATAACACCAAATACACGTTCAGCGACCAAAAAAATCTCCTAAATATCGATATTTAGTCGGATTTATATAATATGCATCCATAAAATACGAGAATAAGCTTTAAAAAATCGTTTTTCGACCAAAAAGACATTTTGTGAAAGATTTATTAATAATTATAAATCTTTCATTGAAAATTTTTGAAATATCTATTAAATCTTTCATCAAATGTTTCAAGATACGTTTTAGAAATATTTCACGTAAGATTTATAAATAATTATAAACAATCCATGTAATATTTAAAATATTTCAGAAATTTGTAAAATAACATTTTGAGAAATATTTTAGAAATATTTAGAGAATATTTCGTGAAATATTTCATAAATCTTTCAAGAAATCTGTATGAATATACAGTCAACTACCTCGATATGACCGCTCTTTTAATGGCCATACCCCTCCGTCAATGCTCGAAGCTGATCCCTTCCATATCTACTAACTCTTGAGCCCTGGAATTCATATCCGACATTTTCTATATGGTCACGAGTTTCTTAAACTTTTATTTATAGGAAAAACATGGGTTTGAAGACAAGAATATAAACGTAGGCTGAATCTAAAGCCAAAAAATGTAGTAGGCCCTTTGGCCATAATCAGGGCGTAAGAAACTATTTCTCAATTCGAATAAAACGGTCATTGGTGGGGGTATGTCAATACTTAGAATTTTACCTCCATGTGTCGGCCTGGTAGGCCATATCGAGGTAGTTGACTTTAGTCACAATATAGTCTTAGAAATATTTTATTATAATTTTTGAAAGATTTCCTGAATATATTATGTAATATTTCAAATTAATCTTTCGGAATGATGTATGAAATATTTAGGCAATATTTCATGCTATGTGGAAGATATCTTCAAGTGAATTTAATGGTATGAAAAATAATTCTTAAATTTAAATTTGAATAATATCTATATTTAAAAAAATATTTTTAATCATAAAAAATTACAATATTTTATATTAATAAAGTATAACTTATTCTTTTTGTATTTCTTTTCAATCTTCATCATTATCTTCATTAATTATTGGGATTGTATTTTCCACATGAAACAAATCATTTAATGCTGCTGCAGAGATAGTGTCGATGGAACACTCCATCATAGAACGGCACGGAACAGAACAACCCCTTGAAAAGTTCCGTCATCTGGATTCTCTCTAAGACGGGCAGGACAGGAGTGTCTTAAAAGAGCCACCGAAATTAATATTAAATAATTCTTTTCAAAATTAAAAACTGAATTTAACTTAATTACAAAGGAAAATAATGAATAACAAATAGGAAACGAATAAAAAATTAGTAATTTAAAAATGAACAATTTTTTTAATAATTGAATCATGTTTCAAGTTTAATAAAGATAATATTTTTTTCGTTATCAACTAAAATAGCAGACTAATTTATTTTCAGTTTTAGATTGCCTAAATGTGCATATTTTTGTAAATTATTGAAACGTTCTTGTGTTATGTAATCATTGTTTTTATTTTTTAATTCGAACAGTTAATACCGTAAAGAACGGGATTCTTATCAGGGCATGATTTGTTTTATATAATCAGAAACTACATCTCCTACGGTAACACTAACAAATATAAACTACAGAGCTGCCCCACACAGCATGAAATGTTTTGAAATATTTCGAAAATATTTCAAACGTTTTATACTGTGTGGGGCTCACCTGCTTGCTTGTACTCCAACACAAGCTCGGCTCGCTAGTGTATCTTTGAAATAGTAAAATATTTTAGTAATATTACATTACTATTTTGATGTTAATTACTTTTAAATCATGCTGTAGCACAACATGAAATATTTTTGCTGGCTAGGCGCATTATTTGGCGATATTTTGGTGGTGCTCGACAAAACATCGTACTGAACAATATAAATAATCTCAGTAAGAAGCTCTTAGAATCCATGTTTTTGAGGTTATTTCAAAGAAATCATATAAAGGATTGTCTCGAATACGTCAGAAAAATGATAGTTGGAGTCCAAGGAAGCTATTGGTCAGTGAATGAATTTTTAAGGTTAATTTGAAGATGACGTGGTGAAATTATAGTTTGAGATGGTAATAAAAAGATTACAGGAGTCTTTTTGGTCGAAAAACGATTTTTTTAAAGCTAATTCTCGTATTTTATGGATACATATGATATAAATCCGACTAAATATCGATATTTATGAATTTTTTTCGGTCGCTGAACGTGTATTTGGTGTTATTTTCATGATCAGAATGCAATAGAGCCTCTGAAATGCTATAAATCTATAAAATTTTCAGTTTTTTGATATTTTAGGTACTTTCCACCATTCCTAAATAATCTGCAGAAAATATGAATGATAGATTTTATGAAAAGTAAAATTTCTAAAAGTCAAAAATAAGTATGCATTCATACCGTTAATGTACAGGCCATTTTGAAATTTTCAAATTTATTTTTAGGTTATGTTTGAAACTTGTAAGGATTTATACAGTCACTAAATATATGCGTTTTATCGTCCTCTTTTACCTCGATTTCGAATTTTGAAGATCCATTTAGAATTCACCTAATTATAGCAAAAAAACCGAAAAACACGTTTTTTGAGGTTATGAAGCCAATTTTCACCGTAGGGATCTGAAACTCTCAGGATTTTAGTTTTTTGACAAGACAAAAAAATAAGCAAAGTTTCAGGGAAATCTGAGTTAAGGCCATTTTTACATGCTTATTCGGCTATACTCTTTAAACTGTATAAAAAATTTAAATTTTCAAAGAAAAAAAATTTTTATTTTTATAAACTTGAAATCGTGATAGCTTCGATTCTAATTGACAAAAAATTTGGTTAGGGGTTTACGTTAAAGTCTTATGTTAATATTTCTGATACATCAATAAATAAAAGCAGAGAAAAATTGTATGAAGACGTGATAGTTGGAAAACTGGCACGATGCCCCATAGTATCAATGCTTTAAAATGAAAAATATAAAAAAAAGTTTAAAAATCTGTTTAAAAATAATAAGGCAAAATTGTATATTTTTAATTATCCTAAAAGTTAGTATTTTTTACGTATAAAAACACAAAGATTAAAAAAATAAATATAGTCTTTGAAAAAATCGCGTTGAGTGAAATCGTCTTTTTTCGGTTTTTTATAAATTACTTAAAGATATCTACTCATATTGCAAAAATTAGAACGGCATTTAAAACTAGACTGGATTCCGCACATTTTCATTAAAAGAACGTCCAAAAGAATAAAAAATTGACGGAGCTATAGCAATTTGAAAATTGAGGTTCATTTTCAATTTTTGAATTTTCATTTTTACACCCAACACTAAATATGCTGTAGAAAGGAAATAGTACATTACGTAACGGGTATGGAAAGGCTTTATTTACGAAACGAGAAGTTTACGGTCTAAGCCTAAGGTGAGGGTGGTAACGAGTTTCGTAAAAAAGCCTTTACATACTAGTTACGTAGTGTATTTTTCGCCATGAGAGCCAAAAAAGAGCAACGAAGTTGCGATTTTAGGGTTAGAATGGCGAAAAAACATTTGTTCGAGTGTTCTACGAGGTAAACTTTGTCTTCATATACATATTGGAAGGTAGTTTTATCACTTAGAAGAGAAAATAAAAATTTGATCAGTGAACGGACTGCATAAATCTGAATGGAATCAGTCAGCTATTAAAAACTGGATTTGTAAGATTGCAACAAATAATTGTTTCCAGCGTAAATGGAAAAAGTCACTTATTAAATTAATATTATTTGGAATAAATATTGAAAATATAAATTTATAATCAGGTAAACATTTGAATTACAATAAAAAATTTAATAAGAGTTATTAATAAATTAAAACGCACCTGTTTGCGAGGTTTAAGTTGTGCCTTCCATTCACGAAGTTCCTTTGAATAGGTCTCTTCTTGTTCTTTAAGTTTGATTGTTTCATGTTCCATAAGCATCTTTCGTTTTTCATTTTGAAGTTGTTCGAGCTCTTTTATTGTTGCGTCGTTTGCAGCTCGCATTTCTTCCAATTGACGCGCGTGCTTTAATTCAAAGCGTTGTTGTTCAGCACGATATCTTTTCTTTTCGTTTTCTTGAAACTTTTTCAGCTTGTCACGCTCAGCATCTGGATCTATTGCCATTGTTGATGACATCGAGATTCTCATTGACTCTCTATTAAAATTCAATGCTTTATTCAAATAATAAAAATTGAAAATCTTTTGAGATTTTATTACATAGTATTTCGTTACGTTAAAGAAAAATTATTTACGTTAAAGAGAAATTATATATTATATTAAAGTACCTGAACATCATTTCACGCGCCTTCATTTCGTTACGAATCCTCTTAGGCAGATTTCGTCGCTCAATCGTTTGACGTTTAACAAGCTCCTCTTCTTTGCGTTGATTCATTCGCTTCATTTGTTCAAGCTCTTTTTCGTGTCTAATTAGCATTTGGTGACGTTGTAAGAAGAAGATATCCTTAAGCTGACGTTTAAGTAATTGTTGACGCTCATGTATTTGACGCTCTTCCAATTCCCAAATCGCAGATTCACGTGCTCTTAGCAATTGCTGCTTTTGCTGTAAGAACTGGCGTTCCATTAAAGCAATTTTCTCTCTATGGCTATCAGATAGCCGACGTAATGACGTTTCATGATTTTCGTTCAATTTTTCCAAAAACAACTTTTCCCGTTCTTCATGTTCTGTTTCTATTTTTTCTTTCCGCACCTTAAATACACTCTTACGTTTTTCCTGTGTTAAAAAATATTTCGAAATAAATTACCAATAGAAGTAAAAGTATTTAAAATTATGTGAAGATATAAAATTTTCTATTTTGTTAAATTAATTTCAACGTATTCTGATTTGTACCCTTAACTTACAATTAACTTGATAATAAGGTATATTTTTATCCATCGTATAATTATAAAATCAGTACTCTTTTATTATTTAAAATTTTAATAATACTGATTTTGTGAACATTTGAAACTTAAGAAAAGTTATGCTAATATAAATTCTTTGCTATCAATATGTTCAATCTCTAGACAGACGGCTTCATTGAATTCATTAATGAATTATTTCGAATTATTAAGTTTTGCACCATTTTGCGAGTTTCAGATTTTTTGAATGGATCTAAAAAATCTTATGTATTATATACAATCTTTCGAAAGATGGATCAAGAATCACGCATCGAAAAACAATCATCACAAATCAATAATAACTTTTTTTTTAAATAAAGTATATAATATATTGATGTTTCTATTTCATAAAGACCTACTTCGTAAAAGCGCTTGAAACGAACTTATTTAACCAAAGTATTTGAAAAGAAATTACTTAGCTATATGGTTCAAAAGGGACTTCTTTCACAAAATAGTTTGAAAAAGACATTTCAAAAAGTATTTAGGAAAGACTTATTTGAGAAGTTTGAATAATCAGAAGTAAAAACTTTAATACTTTTAGATGCTATCACAGTAATACACGTCACCTTTCATCTATATAATCGTCAGCCAACGTCTGAGAATGTTAAAGTTTTTACTACTGATTATAGGAGAGCGGTGGCTCAGGGGCTAGAGCATCCAACTCTCACGCAGAGGGCCGGGGTTTGAATCCCGGTGAGGTCGGGATTTTTCCTCCATTATTTAATTTAAATATTGAAAGTGGAAGATACCCCAAGCTCACTGACACCGCGGTGGACCATTCCCGAGAGGCTTTTTTCGGTTTCAACAAAAACCGACGAAAGTCACTCGAGGGCCGGTAAGGCAGAACGCGACTGCTCCACTATTATAGTTGAGCCAGACCATTCTGCCGGGTAGATGTTTGAGCTCCCGATGCGCTAAAAAGGATGGGTATGAGCGATGCTCTCCGCCTAAGTAAGCCTGCACGATCGAGCACACACCTACCGAAGTTAGGGAAATTGAGGTATGGTTTCGAACGCGAAAACACCGGAACACAAAGGTGGTCGAGGTGCCACTTACTAGGCCAATAGCCTGTAGGTGGATAAACCCCAAAGATAAATACTACTGATTATTCAAGCTTTCCGAAATTTCTTTTAAGATCCAAACTGTTTTGTGAAATAAGTCCTTTCCGAATCGTACATCTAAGTAATTTCTTTCCGAATACTTTTGTAGGATAAGTCTATTTCAAACGTTTTAATGAAATAAGTTCTTTCTAAAAAGATATATATATTAGACAGGTCGTTATTTCTCAAAACTTACTGAGCATCGTTCCCAACCCTTAGATCAATGTGTTAGTACTGAAAATTAAAAAAGCAGCTAAAATATCTTGTTGGAATAGAGATTTAACCTTGCCAGATTGCAAGAAGCCGTAATTTTTTGTTTTTATTTTTATTTCTATTTTTTCAACATACAGCTATGACTAAAAAAAATTTGTAAAACCCTCCTTTGCGCTTCTTTTAATGCGGAAAGTTAAAGTAATATATTATGGGGTAATTTTAGAGTCCAGAAAAAGTATTTTTCCGAATTGTATCTCTTAAAATATTAAAAAATTTCACAAAAACGTGTTTATTTTTGTGTATTTTGAGGTTGAAAGTACATTATAATTGTTTTTTATTCAAACAATTAGCACAGCGTAAAAGTAGGCTTGATGATCTTTAATTTTCTTTTTTATAAAAGTTCCTAGGTGCTTCTGATACCGAGATATGGCCATTTGAATTTGATAGGAATTTCGTAGGATAAAATCTGTAAACATCGTGAGAATGCAATTGATTAACAACTCCTTCTGACCATAAATTCATTTTCAAAGCACATAGAAACGATCTAAGAAAAGCAAAATAAAGGTCTTTATCTCAGCCATCATAATACTTGAATCTAAAAAGTCTACTAATGTATCGAAAACTACAACTTTAAAAGATTTTCAATATTGATTGAATAATTTAAATTTTTTATGATTTTGGTTTGTAAAAAAATAACAAGTTTTTTTCATTTTAAGATTTAATGCACTTCATAAAAAATTGAATCCATTTATTAGTATAAAAATAATATATATATATATTTGAATTTTATATTTAAAATTTATTCCCATATGTATTTGACGCAGACTTTAACTTTTTAATGACACTTGCTTTAGAATCACTGCAAAATTTTTTTCTACGTTTCTCTATCAACTGAAGCAGGAATTGTTTTTTATTTTCATCCTTTGACCTAGTGTTGATGTATTCTTGTGTCAAATGTACAGCTCTTTCTGCCTCATCGTTAATAACTATCGGATTCTTAAGAATTTCCCGGCAGTTAATGTATAAATCAACAATTCACCGTCATAATTTAGAAATTCCTAATTTAAACTAAAACGTTTAAAAAAATTTAAATTTTGAATATTCACAAAAAAGTCAAGATTTTTTTCACCCAGAAAATTGATTTCAGAGGCATCTAACTTTTTAGGAACTTCTTCTTTAGGATCTATTTGTTTGTTTTTCTTTAAATCAACCATTTCTCGTTTCAACCTCTTCATCAAAAAGTGAAAGAACAACAAGTTCGGGAGATAAATACCATAGGTGATTTTGAAATTTATGAAAGTGCTGTTGAAAATAGGATCATCAATATCTTTAAAATCAATATATTTTTTGATGAGTTTCAAATCATTATTTGCAGCAGAAATAGCTGAAGATGATCTGTACCATGGCTCCAAATAAATAAAAATAATAAATTAACGTATGGGTTAAAAATTTTCGATTTCCTTTTTTTTCAAAACTTAAGATTTCGGAAATAAATATATGTTTAAAGCATATATGGCTTTAGCCATCCAACGAGCGTGAGGACAGGCACCAGATTTTTTAAATTTAATATTCACGTCAGCGCCTAAAAAATCAGACTTAACTGCAATAGCTCCTTATAGTCAGCTCTGGGAAGTTGTTACTCTAAATAATTGTTTATAAAGCTAAGTTGGGAATTTTTTCACACAGTTCTGGTTTCAATTCATTAAATCCATTTTCAAAGTTACTGTAATCGAAACTATTCCATTCATTTCGAAATCTCTTAAAAACACCTACAATTGAGCCACTTGTGCCAGAAACTTGTAATTGAAATGCAGAAGCTAATAAAATTTCTAAAATATGAAGTCAACACGCTAAGTAGGAAAAATCTTTATCAGTTATTTGCTCTAAGATTGATGCTGTTCCAGTTTGAGAACCAAAATTTGCGGCAGTTGTATCACAGCATATAACTGTAAGATCCAATAAACCCCAATTCTTGAGAGTTGCATAAACCTCAGATGCTATAGTTATTCCCTTACCATTTTCTAAAGCTGGTACATTTATAATTTTAGTGAGCTTCTCACTAAATTACTAAAATTGGAAGCCGATCAATTTTTTTACAAAGAACGCTGTCAGGAATAACTTTTCCGCCCCAGTTGACAATCACAAACGATACGGAAGTACAACCTAATTATTCTCTCATATTTTCGTATTCATTCTTTCTTATTTCAGCTTGAGCTTCTCGAATGGCACTTTAGCTAACAAAGAGAGGTCCCCACCTGCAGGATATGATTTTTTGATAAAAAAAATAAGCCCGTGTTTTTTCTTTTCGTGTAGTAGGCCCCAAAGACCAAGATATAGACATTTACATAACGACAAAACGAAACCTCTTACAAAAAAAGGTATAAATAAAAGTAAAAATTAAATACTTGAATTTAAGGTCTAGTGCATTATAAAACTTCTGTGGTTGAAAAGTTATGCTCAATTTGATATTAAAACATATTTGTTAATATTTTTAGCATGTAACACATGATGAATTTTTCACTATGTTTCATTAGTATATTTTAATCGTCTATAACTTCTGAACCATAGAAGCTTTTTCAATGCACAAGAGCTTAAATTAAAGTATTTAATTTTTACTTTCTTTTATTTATCATGCATTTTTCTATAAAACTTGTAGTTTCTCGGCTATTTAAGTTCTTGAAAGCGTTTCTTTTCACTATATTTAAAAAAAAGGTCTACATCTTAGTCTCTAGAGCCTATTAGACGAAAAGAAAAAACTCGGAATCAATGTTTTCCATCAAAAAATCATATCTCGCAGTTTCAAAAAAGTCTGTTACTCGGAGGTGGGGAACTCTCCTTGTAAGTATTAATGTATCAAAGTTAATATTTAGAGCATTAGCAATACTACTGATAATATAAACTGCATTTTTATCTAATATTCTAGCTCTGTCGAAACTTGCAATAACTTCAGAAGTCATGACATTAATCAAACCTCTTAGATTTCTTTTCACAAATGACCTTCTACAAGGAGAATAATGAGATCCTGAATTATGTTGTGTGTCCAGCTCTTCACTTGATAATTTTGGCTGAAATTCTTCTGCCATTATTTGGTCTGGTGACTCTGAAAAACGATTTCATTAAATTTATATACTTACACAATAAATGTATGTTTCAAAAGTGCGCAAAATCTTTATTTAAACTTTTGTATTTACTGTTAAATTATCGTTGAGTTGAATAAGAAAACTGAAAAAAATATAGAATACAGCTACACATTTATTAAATATGAGGAAAGTCGATTCACCTCGAAATTATTTATCTTATCAATTCTCGAATTTCTAAATCCTAATATTTTAATAATTTAATAAATAATGTAATAGAATATTTTTTTGATGAAGCTTAACCCAAAGAATGGCTTATTAAAGTCGATAAGTGTTTTTACAAAATTCTAAAAAATTCAGTCAATAACAACAATCATGTTTTTTAAACTTATAATAGTAAGTTTATAATAGTAAGACTTTCACGAATTTTTTATTTCTGGTAATAGTGAAAATAAGATTTTCGTACAAAAATAATAACTCAATTTTATGCATACAGAAATAAAAATATTAAATAATCTAACTACAGTAGTCAAAAAATCTTATTAGGCATTTTTAAAATAATTTTTATAGTCGTAATCTACAATTTTTTTATAGTGAAAAAATGTGTACGTGTAACTGATTTCATTGGTTGAATATCAGCTATTTCGCTACATGATGGCCGCTGTCGCAAAGATATGTTAATGCTATTGATAGTGCTAATTTCTTCGCCTAACATAATGTTGAAAATATACACACTCATACCAGGTGTCGCCACCTATTGAGAATATTTTAGTAGACAGTTGAAGAGAATCAAGTTGCGTCTCGTCGTCGTTCAGTTCAGTTCAAGTCCGTCTGTTAAAGCCAGAACTTGTATTTCATTATTATAGAGAGATCATTTCAATTCATTCATTTTGTATAGATCAAATAAAGACTTTTTATTTAATATAAATTGTGCTCTGCTTTTATTAATTATTTAACAGGTTATGCGCCCAGAGTGCTTTTAACTGCGCGTTTTATTTAATAAAAATAAGAAAGGGATTTGTGTAGTTTGAAGCGTGCGTCAGTCTGTTTAGTGAATTGTTGTATTGTTCTTTAACCCCTGGTGAAAGCGTCAGAGATGGCGAGTCATGGAATGAAAAGACAGAACGAAGGACAGCTGAGGGAGAAAAAGGAGAAAGAAAGAAAAAGAAAAAGGAGTTGACTCCGGGTAAGAATTTGTCTTTATTCTCTCTCAATTCTATAAGACAGAAATGGCGTCGCATGCACGCTTATAGAAAGAGAGAAAAGGACAGAGAATAGATAGCGTCGTGCGCTAGTCTATAGAGAGAGAGTGAGAGAGAAATAAAATGAGTCGCCATGTTGGGTAAAATGACGCAATGTGTTTGAGTATGACAGATTCATGCGTGCACGAGAAAAATTATTTTTTTATGCTTTGTGTATGCGTGTGTGTGTATGTATCTAGAACGAGAGAAAAGACCATGCACGCACAAAATAAAATTGATAGACTGAATAAACGACAATACGAAGTGAAGAAGGTTTTTATGTATGTGTATATGTGTATACGTATATATATATATATATGTGTATGTGTGTGTATATATATGTATATATAGTGGATGCACGCGCGAGGTCTGAACGGATTTATGACGGTATTAACAGAAATAAATGAGAACCGGTTAAAAACTAATATTTGCAAAAAGTGCCGCTTGAATTTGGTTAAATTTCGCTATAATTAAAAATGAATGTAAAAACGGACGCGTTTTTATGTTGAAATACTAAGTATAATTGATCGAAGAAAGAAAGGCATTGGCCTGACTTCTAAAAATTGAAATATAATAATGCACACAAACATAGCAGCCATAGGCCCAAGTCGAGTTGATGAAAAGATGTCGACGCCGTGTACAATAAAAAGACCGTGAAGACGTGCGCGCGCAATTAGAAAAAGACAGAAAGACGGTGACTGCTAAAAGGCGAGAATAAACTCGCAGGTATATACATGTACATATGTACGTATAACATGGTTATAGCATAAAGAAAAGAGACAGCATATAAGTGTGATCGTATATGTATAGGAATGTGCGCGTCGTCGCGATAAAAATGACAGATTAAGAAAGAGACAGAATTAGTGAAGCGAAACGAACTAAATCAAAGCGGACAAAAATAAAGTTTACGTAAATGTATACGAAAGACCGATTAAAAAAAAAAGACAGAAAAGAACGACTTTAAGAAAAATATATTTAAGAATGTTTAATTAATTGAAATTATCATTATACAGAGGAAAGAAGTTTATTGCAACTTCACAAAACATCCTCATGAGAATATGTATATGACAGTTGTTGAAGGCAGCATTGTATTCAAAATTATGACAGATTGAATACAAATTAGATAATGAATAATGACTATTTCGAATTAAAAATTTTATTTTATTAAGCTTGAACGTACGTATATAAAAATATTTTTTTAATAAATTTATCCATGGTTTTTAAAAATAATTTAAAAAATAATATTGATCAATCATAGTTACTGCTTTCACATACATAATAATACTTGTGTTCAGTATATTGTGGATGGGAATAACAGCACATATGTATTATTATAAATATAAAAATATACATAAATAACTGGCAAATTTGATTGATTTAACATTGCTTGTGTTCTACATGTTAGATTAATTCTCTTAAATTGTCATAAATATGAATTACCTAATATTGCTTGTGTTCGGCATACTAGGTTGATTCACTTTATTTTGATAGATATATTGAGCTTGAAGGGCTTGTGTTCGGTCTATTAAGCTCATTATATATATATATATATATATATATATATATATATATATATATATATATAATTAACTCTAACGTAAATTATCTAGTTTTGCCTGTGTTCGGCAAAATTATATGAATTTTATTTATATTGGTTTACTATTCCTATATAGTTGACAAGTACGTTACGAGTGAAGAATTTGACCTGGTGATAAGGACAGTCACAGAGATGAAGACAGAGTGAAGACAGATTATATATGCCCTATTGTACGACAGGTGGCCACACTATGACTGATAGAAAAGAGAGAAAAGACAGAATTAACGACAGCAATGAGACTGAGAAGACGGAGGGGCTATATAACGAGACAAAACAGAAAGTAGAATAAAGTGACGGTTTTGAAGACGGCTCTGTGAAAACTGTAGTTAAAGTAACTGCAGGAGGTCGAATAGTGACAGATAAGGAAAGACAAAAACAAATCAAAGGTTTGACAGCAAAATTGAATGGTGTATTGGAAAAATATGTATACAATGGAAAATACAGATGAAAATAAGAACGAAGACGGAGCTAAAGACAGAGAAGAGCGTATGGGATTACATTACGATTGAAACGACAGAAATATAGATAGAGACAGAAAACAGAATCAATGAAATGACTGAAGCAAAATTGGCAGACCTATCTGACAAATTGGACAAGGTAATGGATAAACTCAATACAGTTAAGGCAGAAATGGCAAAGAGCAAGAGAGGCGAAGAAAAGAAGAATAGAGCAGAAAGGAGATGACGATTTGATGGCTTTGATGGTGAAGGAGAGAAGCGCCATGTGGGTCTTTGACGGCCAGGCTCTGAACGCAATGAGGGAGAAATTTGAACAGGGAAAAGAGGATTACTACAGGTAACGAGTCAGAAAGAACAGATTAATCTAAAGACAGCAAAACGACATATAAGGTAAACAATGATTTTGAAAATTATACACTTAACGCAGAAGGTTCCGGGAACTCGACAGTCTTGGACGAATACTTAGGACTAGTAAATAAATTGAAAATATCGCGTTTAATACAAATAAAGGTTGATAAAAGACTTAATAAAGAAAATGACAGTATTTTAGACGTTTTAAAACAATTGACAGAAATTATTAAAACCAGACTAACTAGAAAAGACGGACCAGTAAAACGCTATTATAAATTAACAACTCAAATCACATTTGAAAACATTGGATTATTTTATGTCTGAATTAAGTTCGCTGGACTTATTGTATGTTGTAGATAGTACTATTGTAGCAAATGAAAGTTCGTGACATTTTAATAAATAGAATAGATAAAGACTCTCATGCTAGAATTATGAAAATTAAAGATTTAGTTGAATTGTTGAACAGGATTAAAGAAATTAAAACAAAATAATTAAATTGAAGCGAAGTAAATGTAACTTCATCTAGTATTAAGAAGAAAAAAAAAAAAAAAAAAAAAAACCATACAGTATAATCTAGTGACAGAAAAGGCAGTTAATTTTATAGACAGATTTGAATAAATAGTAAGAAGTTATAATAACATGCCAAAAGTTAAATCGTTGCCTGAAGAAGACGAAAGAGATTTCTTTTATAATACTATCATAAGCAAAGTACATCAAGTAGAAGGAATAAATTTTATGACAGAAATTGTTATGGTGAGAGGGTTATCTTATGATAAACTAAAGTTACTTATTATGCAGGTTGAAAGCCATTAAACGACAGCTATGATGGTCAAATCAAGAGCGATACCGAAAGTGCGATGTTTTGAATGCGACAGTTATGGGTACTGTGCCAGTGACTGCCCACGACAGAGAAATAGCATAAAGAAGTGTTACTTTTGTCAGAGATTTACCCGTGACCATGTGATCTCAACATGTCCAAAGTGTCAGGGACACTCGAGACAGAAAAACAGAAAAAGGTATGAATCAAAATATTATAATAATAAAAGTAAAGAAAGTACAGGTCGGACAGCATTCACAAGTAAGATAGCTAATCTAATTAATAATGTCAATTAAATACGAGCAAAATTTGTCAATAAAAGGAGACAAGAAAATTATGTAAAATCTAACAGAGGAAAATATCAAAAAGGAGGCAGTTTTAAACTAATTAGAATCTAGAAACAAAAAGACTAATGAACCGAGTGCTGACAATGGTGCGACAGAACGTTCGACAAATTCAAAGTTGATTTCAAGACATTTATTAAACAACTGGACGGAGTCTAATGCGCAAATAAAGACTGCAGCGCAAATCTTAAATCTAAGGGATAAGGAAGCGTGCAAACAAATACGACTGATGGAAAATTTATTATTTTAGACAGAGTAATCTGCATGGAAGACTTAAATGAAGATTTTTCATCCTTACCAATATATAATCAGCAATATTGGTTGATTGAATTTGAATGAGATGCGACAGAAAATAATTTAAAACAAAGACAGGTTCTAGTATATGTAACGACAAGTAGAATGAACGAAGAACAGAATATTGAAGAAAATAATCAATTTAATAAAAAGAAAAAAAAAACTCAGACAGTCAAAGAAGAAAAATATTTAGATTGCAGACAGAAATATTTATAAATCACATCACATTAAAGTCAGTGAAGAATCTCAATGTGAGATTGAAAATACAAAAGCGACAGAGAAAATAAATACAAACAACTACGCTAATTTGTGGTATTTTCGAATGGGTCATGCATCAGTTGATTATTTAAGAAAATTACAATTAAAATTTCCTAATATCAAAACTTTAAAACAGGCTGTATTTGATGATACATTGAAAGACTGTGAAGTGTGTATGATTGCAAAGTTTAACAAATTGCCATTTAAGACAGTAAAGCATAGAACAATTGAACCTTTGCAAATAATGAATTCAGACACAATGGGTTTTATGTAAACCACACGAAAGCAGAGATGTACGATTCAACGGAAAATTAGTCTACAAGGACAGATATGCAACAACTGGTATACAAGATTGGAAACAAATTGATGAAAAGATAAAGATACATGGTTTGTGAATTTTGTATTAGAAGACAGAGAAAATGAAACACGAATACAAAAACCGGAGGGAGAGAAATTCAAAAGACCAGTTAAACGACCAAGAAACGAAAATAATAAGACTGATAAAAAGTAACAAGGATTGGAGGGGAGGAAATAAAAAAAAAAAATTAGTAGGACGACCGACAAAAGTTAAGAAAAATACTGAATATGAAGTCCAAGAATCGGAGGGAGAGAAAACAAAACGACAGATTGAATTATAAATGGAAACACAAACAAGTACAGAAAATAAGATAGATGAAGAAACTTATGTTTTATTAGCAGAAATAAATAATGACCTGAGTATAAACTTGGAAGCCATGAAGTCAAAAGATAAACAAAAAACAAATAAAAAATGGACCAAAACTATTATTGAAGAATTAGAATGTATGTATAAGAATAATGTATGAAAATTAGTTGACAGTTCAATAGTAATGAATGACAGAAAAAGATCAAACATTATACATTCAAGATGGGTATTTAAAAGAAAAAAGACAGTAAAATAAGATATAAAGCGAGACTAGTAATTCGTAGTTTTAAAGACAGAAATGAGTATGACATGCAAGAAACATATGCACCGGATTCACGATTACATTTAATCAGATCTATACTGGCAATGGCAAACAAATTGGATTTAAAAATATGTCAGATGGACGTGAAGACAGCTTTTGTAAATGGATATTGAAATAATGAGATATATATGGAAATACCTGAAGGGATGACTGCTTATGAAAGGATCAAACAAAACAAGATGTGTGTATTGGAAAATGCTTTATACGATCTGAAAGTCAGTTTAAAATGTTGGAATGAAAGACTTAAAAAGACAGTAAAGAAATGTGGACTTAGATCATTCAACAATGAGTCTTGTCTATTTACTCAGCAAGAAAAAGACGGATTTCTTATCTTGATTTAGTATGCAGATGACATTCTGCTAGTTTGTAACAAATGTAAAGAAAAAAATTTTAAATGACAGAAACTGGTGAGACTAAAAGTTCTTTAGGCTCAGAAATAGAATAAGACAAAAAAAAGGATACTGAGCATTAAGCAAGAACAATAAATCAACAAAATGCTAAAGAAGTTTAGATTGGATCAATCACTCGCCCAACGAACACCTATGGTAATCAATCAGGTAGCCAATAAGAAGAAAAGACAGCGTGAAAAAAAAGGAGAAACCAATGCAAGCAGGCCAGAAATTGCATATGAGGTAAATACTCTATGCAGACACCAAATCAACTTTACTGAAAAATGACTGGTAGAAGATTGAAAGAGTATTTAAATAATTAAGAAGAACAAAAGACTTTGAACTTAGATATAAAGGACTGTTTACAAGGATTTTCAGATGCAAGTTTTGACGACTGCAAAAATTCTCTTACGACCAGTAGCTATGTGATCAAGTTTTTCGAAGACACAACATCCTGAAGAACTCACAGACAGAAATATGTTTCTATAAACGAATGCGCTCAAGAATTGATATCCTTATATCAAATTTTAAAAGATTGTTAAAACAAGAATTAGCACCAATTCTATTATGGTGTGATAACAAGGCAGCAGAAGCAAGCGTTAAGACTGGAGGTGAAAACAAATTAAGACATATGACCGAAATAAAAGAACATTATGTAAAGGAATGTGTAACTAGAGGTTTAATTAATGTCAGTTGAATTTCCTCTAAAAGTCAGATAACTGATGTATTCATAAAACCTTTGTCATTTGAATTACATGAACGACTGACCAAACAAATATTTAACGACTGATAACATTGACTGATTATATTTCTGATATGTATTTTAGTTAAGTTATTAACAAACTTTTTCTCTATATTACAGGAACTAAATGAACGATCAGAACAGAAACAATAAAAACGAGAGATATGCTACAACTCCTTTAATTAAAATATGTATGAGTGTGGGAGGGAGTGTTGAAAATATACACACTCATACTAGGTGTCGCCACCTATTGAGAATATTTTAGTAGACAGTTGAAGAGAATCAAGTTGCGTTTCGTCGTCGTTCAGTTCAGTTCAAGTCCGTCTGTTAACGGGATGTCGTAGTTGTTGGAATCGATTTTTGCTTTTTTTATCTTACTGATATCTTTTCAAACTTACTATTTGGACAAATATAATGACTTGTCCGCGGTAAAACTATATTAATACAATAATTTTTGTTAAATTAAAAATTCAATTTAGCTTCATATTTTCTTATGAACTTTGAATGAAAATTAGATATCAAGCTCGATGAACCTAACCTCAAAATAGTATATATCGAAAGTTTGTTTATAACTTTTTATGTATATAATTTTGGTAAATTTCTTGACTTGTCCGCGCTAAGGATTAATCTTTCGAATTTTCTCACTGAAGTGAAAGAATTTGATTTGACGCACTGTTTACTCATGAACTTTGAATAAAAATATTATTAGGAGAAGCAGAACTACGATATCCTCTTAAAGCCAGAACTTGTATTTCATTATTATAGAGAGATCATTTAAATTAATTCATTTTGTATAGATCAAATAAACACTTTTTATTTAATATAAATTGTGCTCTGCTTTTCTTAATTATTTAACACATAATGAAGTTACTCTCTTCATGCAACAGTTCTGGATCACTGGACTTTAAAATCTGAGATTGATTTAATAAAGTAATGTCGTCATCACTATCATTAGTTAGAATATTTAGATTTGTAATTAAATAACCTTTATCAGAAGCACTAATTGTAAAAAACAATTAGCTAAAAATTATATGTATTCAATATATTTATATTTGATACATTTCCATCTTTAGTTCACAACAATTTTTTAGTTGACTTGTTTATTGAATCGAGTATTTTGATTGATGTATCTTGAGAGATATAAGTATTATGCAAATGTACTAGAAAATTATTTAATTTTGTTTCTGATGATTTCTTCTGAATTTTTCGAAATTCTTTATACAGTTTTTTGAAATTTTCATTTCAATGATCTGATCTTTAGGTATTTATTCCAAAATATTTACGACTTCAAGAATTATTTTTTCAATGGCCTCAGTAACTTGTAGTTTTTCATTTTTGGTACAAAATAAACGTTGAAATACATCCAAGTTAGTTGGTAAACGATCTTTATTCAATTTAGTTGTGTTGTTGCTTACAACAGATAAATTTATGTTACACTGAGAAGAAGTCATTTTGTACTTTTAATATTTGGTAAAGAGATGCCTTGAACCTATTACTTTCTGAAACAATACCATTTTTAAACATTTTTTATACAAAGAATAAGCATACCCATATACAAATAATTTTTTTAAATAATTTCAAATAACAGTGAATTACTGTAAAAAACTGTAAATAACTGTTAGAAAATGTCGGGATTGAGACATAAATAACAATTATTTACAGTTATTTGCAGTTATTTATAGTTATTTACATTTATCTACTGTTATTTATAGTGATTTACTGTTATTTACAGTTGTTTATATTTATTTATGATTAATTATAGTCTTTTACACTTACTTACAATAACGGATATTTAAAGTTATTTACAATTATTTACAATTATTTACATTTTCGAAAATTAATTATCAATATAAAAAATGTATATACACACATATATATATATATATATATATATATATATATATATATATATTATATGAAAAGTTTTTAAATAGGGTATAATTGTAAATAACTGTAAAAAACTGTGAAAAATTGTAAATGTCTATAAAAAACAGCAAATAATAGTAAATTACTATAAATAACTATAAGTAATCGTAAACAATTATTAATAATAATAAATTATTTACTAACCCAAAAATTTTGAAAAATGTAAATAATAGAAAATAACTGTAAAAATCTGTTAATAACTGTAAATAACTGTAATTAACTATAAATAATTGTAAATAATAGTAAATAACTGTAAATAATTCTTATTTATGTCTCAATTTTAATACTTTTTAGTAATTATTTATAGTTATTTACAGATATTTACGAAAATTATTTGAGTATCTAAGAATTTTTTTATGTCTATTACTGAAAATAAAAAAGTTAAAAAAAAACGAAGCCTTGTTTACCACACCATGCGATTCAAGTATTGTAAATATTTGGGAAATTAGTAAATGATCAAATACGCTTGTAAATTTACAATTAGATAATATTTCAATAGAATGTGTCAAATTTAATGTACAAATTTCTGCATATAAAGAAATTAAATCATTTGCTGTATCCCTACTACATTAGACATCATTTCATTACTAAGAGGTATGTAAACATCAATAACTTTTAGTATTTCATTAAGTTCCTTACTAAATTCCAATTATTATTTTTTAAATAATTTAAACCTTATGTTACACTATTGTACACTCCTTACTATATGACGGTCTTTGAACACGTATTTGATCAGTTTTTTTCATGTTTGAAAAGTTCATTTGATTAAGATTTGTTAAAATAGTAGTCTTGTAAAAAAAGTATTTTATTATTATAGTATTGACAAAATAAAAATGAAATTCACTAGAAATTACTTTTTTTTCATAATTAGGTAATATTTAATATTATAAAAATTAAATGGTAAAAATAATAATTTTTCAATAATAATTAAAAATCTAACCTAAGTTTTTTTCTTGTGACAGTAAAATATTTGATTTCTTTTTAGAATATGTCAAGTAGTGATGAAAGCAAAGAAGTTTATGAAATATATGACTACACCTTAGTTCAATTTGTTCATCGAACAGAGAAAAGAAAAGTGGAAGAAGTTGATATTATTTCAACCAAGTAGCTTACTTTTGATAAAAATAAAGGAAAATGTATTACGAAGTTCATAATTTTAAGGATGATGAAGGTTTAAAAAATTTCACACAATCTTGTTGAAGCTCAGGTCGATGCTCCAGAAGATTGGCCTTATTTTACCGTACAACTAAATAGGCGAGCGAATAAGTGTAAATTTTTTATAGTTTGCTATAATATTTAAATATAATAATTGTTTGCATAATAAATTCTTGCAGAAACCTATAAAGAAGCTTTGAAAAAAGTAAAGTCTTTACAAACTGAAAAAAACGTCTTTACTCTAGAATCTGAAGAAAGTTGAATGGAAGTTTAAAAAAAAAATTAGAAATGCTTTGGAAAGGACAAAGTTGCAAGAAGAAGCTGATGCGTATAAATCACAAGTTTCTCTACCACTGAAAGATACTTCTAATATTTCAAAAGAATTACAAGGTTGAAAAATACTTTATTACATAATTTGGTTTAGTAGATATAAATTTATTTTAACTAACATTTATCTTTATTTTAGGAAATTCTACTGTAAAAAACGATGGAAATAAATTCTCGAAAAAAAACTGAACAGGTTTCTGCATCTTGTCAATCAAAAACTTTCTGCTCGCTTGATTTAACAAATTTGAGTACTTGAAAAAATATAAATCACTCGACAAAATATGAAGAACTTGAGTTACTCGAATAACTAGTTAATTTATCAATTATATTATCTGTGGTAATTAGTTCTCATTTCCACGAGAATAATCAGTTTTTTATTATGTTTTTATTAATTGGTTTTAGGTTGTATTTGTCTGTGTATTTGGGCGGAATTGCGGAATCAATTTTTAACGAGTTCAGGTCGAGTCCAAAGAAAATTATTTTTATTAATTCAATCACTCATTTTTAATTTTCAATTAAAAAAAAAGTTTTACCATAGCATGAAAATACAACAAAGAATATTTCGAAGTTATGTAAGATACACATCGATATTATGACAAAATCTTTACGATTTTTGGCTAGCCATCATAGGACCACGCTCGCCACCACGCCTAGGTGGCCCAACAGAGAAGTTGGTTGCCGTAATAATAAGGTTACTCGAGAAGACTGATATTTCACCTACTCGATTCAAGGGCAATATTTCGCAGGAAATGTAATTATCAATCTCTTTTCGGGCGGCTTTTCCTGTTAATGAAATTAAAAATTATTGAATATAGAATTATTTACATAATATATAACACTTTAAAATCACTAATAATTAATATTTTAATTCGTGATATTAAAGGAATAAAACGATACATGTTTATCTTCCACATTCCGTTTTAAAATAGTTACTTTTGAGGTTTGAATTAATTATTAGGAATTTAAAATTGATATATATGTATATTGTATGATTTACATTATATTTATTAACTGTTGGAAATTGTTACACAATTTAATGGGTTTTACGTTAATAGGTATTAATTATATTGAAGTTTTTCGCTCCTAACGTCGCTCGGTTGAATTTTCTTTTATTATATTATTATGTATAAAGGACTAATTTTAAGTAAATAAGAATTAATTAATTTGAGTTAATTTTAAGTACTAAATAAAATTGAGAATAATTTGATGAAACATAATATGAAAATATATGTACACATGTGCTTAGAGTAAAAAAGCGTATAATTTATTCCATCAAGTGACTTTTTCTCACTCTACTTCCATAAGAAAAACAAAGATAGTACGATATTTGATATGAATAAACTGAGAACTGGGAACTGAGTAACAACTATATGACCATGAATTTGAATTATGAAATTAATTTTCACGTGAAACATACTTAAAAAAATTTTGTGTTTATTTCTAATAAAAATATCTTCACAAATGTATTTTATATATATGAAATACGAAAGAGCCACGGTGGCTCAGGGGCTAGAACATCCGACTCTCACCCAGAGGACCGGGGTTCGAGTCCTGGTGAGGGCGGGATTTTTTCCATTTTTAATTAAAAAGTGGAGAATTTTTCGAACTCATTGACACCGTGGTGGACCACCCCCGAATGATTTTCCGCGGTTTTAACAAAAACCGCAGATAATTATTCGAGGGTCGGTAAGGCAGAATGCGACTGCTCCACTACTATAGTTAAGCCGGAACGTTTTGTCGGGTTGGTGTGAGCTCTCGATGCGCTTAAAAGGATGGGTAGAGCGAGTCTCCCCGCCTGAGTAGGCCTGCACGGGTACGCGAACACCTTCCGGGGTAAAAAGGTATGGTTTCGAATGCGAAAACACCAGAACACATTGGTGGTCGAGGTGTCCCGTAAAAAGGTTGTAGAGCCTGTACGGGTAAGGTACTTGAAAGATAGATAGATATATGAAATACGAAATTGGAATAAAAAAAACCATAAGATTAGAATACACATTTTTGGTTAATTCTAAATTTGAATGTTTCAGAATAATAAAATAATTATTTGTAATGACTTAACAATCCTTTTTGCATCTAATGAAAAATTTTAATGAGATACAAATATTACAAAGTGTATGTATCACAAGTAAGGTTTTCATATCATAAATATTATAATTTTTAGAAAGTTCTTGATATTAATAGATTATTAATTTAAAAAATTTAATATTTTTTCATTGATGACAAGTAACTTTTCAAATATAGTTAAATAATATTGTAAATGTCAATCAAATAATATTTTCATCAAAATAAATTTCAACGCTGTAATTATTGAAATAAACATTTTTATTTAACTACGATCTATTGTAATAATTATTTTTTTAATATATATATATATTAAAAAAATAATAATTTTATTTGATGAACAGTTATATAAATATTACATATTTATAATTTTTTTAAATTAAAATTTTATAGTTGCATCCCCCTGGTTAGAGTATTAGCAACTATAGGTACTTTATTGGAATTACATATTTGCTTACAATAATTGGCTTACAATAGATACATATATATGTTATTTTATAATTTGAACATTATACATTATATATTATTTTTTAGATCTGTTGAGTCTATTAACTTGATAACTTTCTTAATTTGATTGTTATTGTTCAATATTTCTTTTACATTATTTTTTATTTTTAATATTTTTCTAAGATCACTGTATTTGGAGCACTGTATTAAGATATGTTCAACACTATTTTTTATATTACATTTCTCACATTGGTTGGATGTATTCTTATCGATAACTGATTGATGTGTTAGTCTGGTGTGGCCTATGCGTAGTCTGGTGATGAGTACTTGATTTTTCCTATTTAGTTTGGTGGTTGGGTTTTTTTCATAGATGTCGTTTCTTATTTTATTGATAAAGCTATTTCCTTTTGTCCACTGATTGTTCCATTTTTTAAGTATATTAGGTTGGATTTTTTTTTGTAGATCTTCCTTCGTAATTTTTTTGTTTATGTTTGAGGGTATTAGTTGGCTCGCGTTTTTTACTGCTATTATTGTTTCTTGTTTTATTGATGAATTGGTTTTGTAGTGGGTGATTTTAATTTTGCCTTCTGTGTTTATTAGTTCTCTATGGATATTGTATTTTATGGTATTGTTGCTTTCTTGGTTTCTTAGTCTATGGATATTTTCTATGTCTGCGTAAATTATTATTTCGTTTTTATTACTGTTTTTTGCGCATTCTATAGCCATAAATAAATTGATTGTTTGAAGGTTGTTATTATCAATCCATTTGGAGTATTTATGCAATATTTGTTCTCTATTAGGTAATACTATTGCACTTCCGGTTGCGTTGTTATTTTTATAAGTTGCTGTATATATCTTATAGTCACTTGTGCTATTGCTCAGAGTTTCATTGGTGCTTGATTCTGGTTGGTCCAGTATGAATGAGTTGAAGTCTTGTTTTTTTGATCCGGGGCACAGACAAGTTTGTTCTATTGGATATGTTTGGTATTCCTCTATTTTATATTTTTTTGCGTTGGTGCTGAATCTGTAGTAGAACGGTTTTTTCGTATTTTTTTTAAGATTATAGTCTATTGTGTTGTTTTGTTTTGTTAAAATTCCATATACTTGATTTTTGGGTGTCGTTAATATTTTTGTGCCATAGTTGAGTGTGTTTTGGATTCTTCTGTATTCTAGTAGTATCATGTTGCATTCACTTAATATACTATTGATTGGGCTGGTTATGTATGCTCCTGTAGCGATTCTCATACTTGTATTTAAGACTGTGTCCAGTTTTTTAAGTATGTGTTTCTTGGCTGAGCCGTATACAATGCTACCATAGTCAATTTTACTTTGGATTATGGCTTTATATGTGTTTTTAATGATGTTTCCGTTAGTTCCCCAGTTTTTGGCCGATAGTGTTTTGAGTATGTTTATTTTTGTATGCTCTGTGCTTTTAGATTTACTATGTGGTTGTTCCATGTTAGTTTGTTGTCGAATATCAGTCCTAATATTTTTATTTCTTTAACTATTTCAATTGGATTTTTTTTAATAAATAGTTTGGGTTCTTCTGGTTTGTGTTTGTTGCTGAATAGGATAGCTTTAGTTTTATTTTTTGAGAATTTAAATCCAGTTTGGTCAGCACAATCATTTATTTTTTGCAGGGTGTTTCGCATAATTATTTCACTTGTTTTAATATTTTTTCCTTTAATAAAGAGGGTTATGTCACCTGCGAATATGGTGAATTTGATCGGTTTTTGTATGCAGTTTCGTATATCATTTATTGCTATTAGGAATAAGATTACACTTATTACGGACCCTTGTGGTACACCATTGTCAATGAGTACTGACTTAGATAATTCGTTTCCTACTCTGACTTGAATAGACCTATGTTTTAGGAAATTTTTTATAAAGTGGAACATTCGGCCGTCTATTTTGTGTTTTTTTAATATTTTTAAAATTCTATCTTTCCATACTAGGTCGTATGCCTTTTCTAGATCCAGGCAAACTGCTCATAGGTGTTGATTACTTGCTAGTGCTTTACATATTTCAGATTCAAGTGTAACTAAACAGTCTGTGGTAGAGTGTTTTTCTCAGAAGCCACTTTGTTCCTTACATATGATGTTGTTTGCTTCCAAGTACCATTTAAGTCTTTTGCTTATTATTTTTTCAAGACACTTGCATAAGCAGCACGTTAAGGCTATAGGTCTGTAACTATCTTTGTCATATTTGTTTTTTCCTGGTTTGGGTACAGGGTCCACTATGGCCTTTCTCCACTCTTTAGGGAAGACTTGGTTGTTTCATATGATGTTGTAAATTTCTAGAAGGCATTCTATGGCGTTTGTAGGTAGGTTCTTTAAGAAGATGTTTGGTATTGAGTCTGGTCCTGGACTAATGTTTTTACTTTTTAAGAGTGTTAGTTGTAGTTCTTCTATTGTGATGTCATTGTCTAATGGGCTTTCCGATTTATCTTCGTTTTGTGTTATGTGGACGGAGTTTTTTTCTTCACTTATTTCTAAGTTTGAAAATGTCTGATCATAGCTGTTATTACAGGAGTTTTCTAAAAATTTATTGGCTAAGGTGTTCGCTATGTCTTTGGGTTTGCTTAGGATCGTGTCATTCTCTATTAAAGCTGGTATCTGCAGTTGTTTATATCTTCCGTTAATGGCTTGAATCTTGTTCCATATATCTTTGGTTTGCGTTTGGTGGTTGATTGAGTTTAAATATTCTAACCAGGCATTGCGTTTACTATTTTTTATGGTTCTTTTAGCTATTGCTTTGAATTTTTGATGTTCTATTTTGTTTTCATAAGTAGGTTTTTTTTGTATTTGTTGTATGCTTTTTTAGAGTCTTTTATTGCAGTTTCACATGAATCATTCCACCACGGTGTATATTTAGTCTGTTTAGTACCTATTGTTTTAGGTACGCATTCATGGGCAATTTCTATAAGTATATTTGTGAATGTAGTTACTATGTGATCTATATCTATACTATTGTCTTTTTTGTGCTTTTGTATGTAGTTGAGGAGATATTCCATCTTTTGATAGATTGTATTTTGATATTTTGTCTAATTAGCTTTTTGATATTTCCATCTAGGTGTAAGCACGTTTTGTGGTGGATTGGTGTATGTAATTGTTATGCAGATTGGGAAGTGATCGCTGCCATAAAGATCATTGCTAACCTCCCACTCTATTTGATGTGCTATGCAGCTTGAATATAAACTCAAGTCAATTGTACTAATTCTATTGCTGTGTACGTTATAGTGAGTTAGGGAAGAATCATTGAGTAATACTAGGTCATTGTTGTTGATGAACTCTTCAGTTGTTTGGCCTCGGTTGTCTAGTTTATATGATCCCCATGTTTGGCTGTGGCTATTGAAATCACCTATTAATATGTATGGTGTAGGTGATTGTTCTGTTAGATGGTTTAAAGAGGTTTTGTTGAGTTCATATTTGTTGCTTAAATAGATGTTGCATATACATAGTGTTTTTCCACCTATTATTGTTTATTGCTATTGCTTCGAGGTCGGTTGTGATTTGAATTTCTTGACTGTATAATGTGTTTTTGATTAGTATTGCTACTCCAACACTGACTGCTGTACAATCTGTTCTGTTTTTGTTGTAGCAGTTGAAATTTTTTAATCTAATTTTTTGTTTTTCTTTTAGGTTTGTTTCTTGTATACATAGTATGTTGCAATTATGTTGTTCTATTAGTTTTTACATATATTCATAATTGTTTTTTATTCCATTTATGTTCCATTGAATAATTTTTTCCATTTTATTATTTTATTTTGTTGAGATAATTTACTGTTCTGTATCTGATGTTGTTGGTGTGCTTAGAGGAGTATTTGTTGTTCCTGTTAAGGATTTTAGAAGTAAGGTACATCTTCTTTTTATGCTACTATCCCTCACATTTGGGTATATGTCCGTTTTTATTAATTGAATAAATTCTTCTATTTTTGTTGTGTGTTCACGTACTATTTCAATAGGATTTTTTGCACCACTTAGATTTTCTAGTAGGTTTTTGAATTGGATGTAATTCAGGAGAGTGTTGGATTCATTTAAGTATGTTCTTAAACTAATTAATTTTTTGTCTAATTCACCCATTGGAGTTGTATTTAGTTGTTGGGTGTTTGTTTTATTTTTTCCAGTAAGTATAGCGTTTAGATTAATTATTTCTTGAGTTTTAGTTATATTTTCCTCTGTTGTTATAATTTTTTTTTCTTGTTTGTTGTTTTATTGTTTGGTCCTGTGTTAATTTAGGAAAATCATCATTGTATTTTTTATTTAAACTCATTTATGTATCGGTTGAACTAAATTGTGAGTATGCTCGTTTGTTTTCTCTTTTACTTATTTCTATTTCCATTTCTTCCATAGGTTCTTCATTGTTGTGTGTAATTTTATTTTCTAATATTTTGTCTTGTTCGTTTTTATTTACATCTTGAGTTTCATTTAGATTGATCACAGTGCGGCTAGCAAAACTTGTATCACTATTCGAAATGTTCACATTCGTACTGTTATTTGCCGTTGGGATTTCACTATCTTGGCTTTGTTTATTTTCGCAATACCGTGCGATGTGTCCTTCTTTCTTTCATATAAAGCATCTTAGTGTGTCTGTACTGGAATAAATGAAATAGCTTATAGTCCGCAGTACAGAACCCTTTTTTAAAAAATGATTACCACATACTTAGAACTTTGTAAGCGGCTTCATTTTGTCGGGTCTACCAAACTTTTCATCTACGAAAACTCTCAAAACCGCTGCATTTTTTAATAATTAATTATTAAACATGTTGATTCAACGATGTATTGTTATGCAATGGCCACATACTTTTTTTTACATGGAACTAAAAGATATTTTTATAACAAAAATCAAATAATGCATGGCCGACAAAAATAATTCTGTGTTAGACGAGTCTACCACTTGAATTATGTCGATAGGACGGGGTTATGTTATGCGATGACCACATAGCCAATTTTTATGGGATTGCTTGATAATTAATTACGAAACCGTATGATAATAATGTCCGACAAATTTTCTGCAGATTTTTTTCAGTCCGACAATCGGAACATGTAATTGTTACAAGGTATGGTTTTGTGATTACCATACGTCGGACAAGGGTATGACGTGTCACATAATATTATTTTATGTATTAAAAGGACAATGACCGACAAAAATATTGTATCTTTACGTCAGACCGACAAAAAAAGATTTATAATTAACCCGTCACCTATGTATGTGTTATATAAAGAACATGTAATTCAAAATTATCTTATAAAATTTAAATTTATATTTTGCACAAATGAAACTAGTTAGTATGATCAAGTAGACATAGAAAAATACATTCACATTTTTTAATTTTTGAAATTAATTTTTTTTTCCAATTTTTACAAATATTTATATAAGTACGAAAATGAAAAAAATTAAATTCTTAGAATAATCTAATTTTGTAGCTATTATTTTCATAACGTCAAAAATTATAGGTCATTTTTGTGTCATCTTAATAAAAGATTTTCATAGAAGGATCAAAATACTATTAATAAAACATGCCTCTTATTTTTTAATACAATTATCTGATTAATGGGGCATTTAGAGAGTAAGGTATGTGTTGCACGCGGTACATGCGCAGACAATGACATGAAATTAATTATTTGTTCTTAACTATTTATTATTCGTTATACATAATAAAATTCTTAACAAAATAAATCGTTAATCCTTTATGTGTCGTATACGACACATTACAGAAAATGGGCTTATGGATGCTTTAGGTCTCTTAAACTTGAGAAGCGCACCTAGAGGAACTCAAAATAAGTCAAACATATGAAAAAATATTTACTTTTTAACTGGGAAAGGGGTCTCGGACTCAACAGATTAAAATAAAAAATGAAATTTCTAAAAATTCTCTTCTTTGTAAAAAAGTAAATTTGCAGTTCTAAAAATAATTCATGTTTATTTGAAATCATTTTTTTTTCAATTTTTATCCAAACTTTTTTTTTAATTGTCTATCAAATCGATATTTTTCCATTTTTTATAATTTAACATTTCATCGCTAAAATATACAGTATGAATTCTTTCTTTATAGAGATTTAATTATGTATATTTTTTTAAAATCACATTTTAATCTCCGAAAATGAGCATAAAATGTTATTATTTTATCAGCATCACATAGGTAGAAAAACGTTTTATATTGGTTAAAGTAATAACCATAAAAATTCCCATTTTCAACTCTTCATTTCAAAGCAATAGGCATAAAATGGTAAAAAGATCGTTTTAATTTCTACTAGGGTATTAGACTGATAAATAATTCTATATATATCACTAAAATATTTCTTTATATAAAACTTAGATTTTAGTGTTTACTTATCAATTAAAGAATCGTTATTATTATTAGAAATATTAATTCATTGTTCATATTTAAGTATTTATTAAAGTTAGTATTTAATAATTAAACTTTTAAATACATAATTTTTTAAAGAAATTTATAGAATAATTAAGTTTTTTTTAAACACGTTATTAATATAATGTGGGAATGCTTGAAAATCTCAAATTATAATATTGTAAAAGACATACTGCAATTTGGTAAACGAATTTTAGCAAACGAATACAGTAAAAGAAATTTTTTGTTTTTTTTTTATAAAAAAAGATTAATATATAAAGAATATTGTCCTCTATATGATTAACCTTTTTTATATGGTAAAGTCGAGGGAGTCCAGCCTGGTACCCGTTTAACACATTACATCAGGCTAGACTGTCAGACCCACCATACCGAAAACTTTGACTACCGATGGATGGTCAGCCACTTTTTGTGGCCAACAATCAACCGATACTCAATGAAGTCGGATTTTTTAAGATTCGCGATGTGGGTAGCACACACACTAATTTTCTTTCGAAAAAAGTCAGAGGTACCTGGCCAGGATTCGAACCCGTGCCCACCGCGTTGAAGGCAAGAGCTCTATCCGTTACGCCACTGGGCTCCTCACAGTAAAAGAAATAAGAAATGATAATAATTTAAAAGTAATAATACTATGTAAAATTTAATAGTGTTAATGATATTAAATAAAACATTAATTAACAACATGCTTTAAGAAAAAAATTCATTTTTGATTTATACATAAAATTAAAAGTTTTGCTCATTTTTCTCATATATGTTATCAAAATTTTTATTGCTATTTATAAATTTTTGTTAAATAAGTTTTTCAAATTTAATATATTTATGTCTTATTTAGAATAATTTAGACATAAAATAATTGTTCTAAGACAATTCAGTTCTACAAGGTACTACTACTTATTTTCAATTAATTTTCTTGCGATTCCCATTAGATTTCGGTAGCAATTTTGTCGGCTGCATATTTTAGTGTACTCTATATTTTATTTAGATCAGAAAAAATCCCAGATTGGACATATGGTAATCACAAAACCATACCACGTAACAATGACATATTCCGATTGTCGGACTGAAAAAAATCTGCAGAAAATTTGTCGGACATTATGATCTTATGGTTTCATAATTAATTATCGAGCAATCCCATAAAAATTGGCTATGTGGTCATCGCATAACATAACCCCGTCCTATCGACATAATTCAAATGGTAGACTCATCTAACGCAGAATTATTTTTGTCGGCCATACATTATTTGATTTTTGTTATAAAAATATCTTTTAGTTCCATGTAAAAAAAAGTATGTGGTCATTGCATAACAGTACATCGTCAAATCGACATGTTTAATAATTCATTATTAAAAAACGCAGCGGTTTCGGGAGTTTTCGTTGATGAAAAGTTTGGTAGACTCGACAAAATGAAGCCGCTTACAAAGTTCTAAGTATGTGGTAATCATTTTCGAAAAAGGGTTCTGTACTGCGGACTATTATGTCTTCGTAATTCAATTTAAAAACTTCAGGTATTTTTTTTATGTCTTCCGTTTTGACGTAAGCTTGTCTTTGTGAGCTGATGACATGGTCACATCCCTCTTTTTCTATACTAGCTTTTAATATCGAGACAGATGCATTTCGGTTGACTTTTAGCTCATCCAATAAGTCTTCAAATACGATATTGGGAATATTTAGTGATACGTTGGAGAATATAACTTTTTTGTATTTGCCTACAAGTGGTCTAATAAATACTTTTTTCTTTTTTATAATTATAAATTCTCTATCATCTGTTAGTTTGTCTGCTAGTTCTTTTGATGCTAAATAAATACAAATACGATTGTTTGAAGTTTTTGTTGATGCTATTACATTTTTGGGCTGACAATATCTCCTATCGCACGGGTATAATCTGTTAGGTTGAATTCATCTACACATACTAATATTAATCCTTGGTTTCTTTTTGGGAACTTGAATTTTTGGGTCGCATCTGCATAACTGATATTTTCTACACTTTTTACTTGGAACGTTGGTATTTCACTCCTGCCAGGAGATGCTTCTCCCGCAGTCATCTTCTTTAATTACGCCGAAGCGCAATTATAGGTATAGATTTTAATCACTACAGACTGTTGTGTTTTCAATATATTGCTTAACTTCGTTGAGATACACGGATTGTTTACAAATACGTGTGTTTACGACGAGCTCTCGTCGAAGACTGATATTAATAATTGTATAACCAAAATTTATTAAATTAAAATTTTATTCAGTCATCATTCAGAGAATAAAGTATTCAAATTAATTTTTATGGAAATATATTATTTAAAAAGTTACTTGTTAACAATTTTTTATAAATAACATACATTTAACCTTAATCACATTTTCATTTGTACACGTGTTAGTATTTAAATGAATTGTCATTTATATAAAAATTGTTAACAATTCAATATATTAAAGTTCATTTCATTAAAGCAATAATATTTTACATAAGAAAAACATTAATTTTTAGAATACATCAAATTACCTAATTTGAAAAATTAGCATTACATGATATAAAAATATTTTTTTTAATATCGTTTAAATATAAATTTAATGAAATAAAATTCGAAAACATTATTTATTTAATATTAAATTTTTTTTAATATCGTTTAAATATAAATTTGATGAAATAAAATTTGAAAAAATTATTTATTTGATATTAAATTTTTTTTAATAGTCAATTATAAAGATAGGAAAATATATGAAACATGAATAACTTTTTCTGTTTATGTCTATAATTATGAATTTATATTTATGAACTGTCTAGATGGAAGTACAATTTCTACTAAAAAAGTAAACATTTCGGAAGAAAATTTACTTATTATTTGCGTTTTCGGTCGTGCCTTATATGCAAGAAGCGAAGCTTTTTGCATGCCTTGCATCGCTTCGCGATTCAAGGCCCGAGGACATTTCAGAGCTGAGCGAAGCGAAGCTCTGAAAGGACCATAGTGCGAGCCACAGCAGCCCAAAGGGCCGCTGTGGTAAGCTATATATATGAAATACGAAATTTAAATAAAAAAAACCATAAGGTTAAAATACACATTTTTGGTTAATTTCAAATTTAAATATTTCAGAATAATAAAATAACTATTTGCAATTACTTGACATTTCTTTTGACATCTAATATAAAATATTAATGAGATTAAAATATTAAAAAGTGTATGTATCACAAATAAGGTTTGCATATCATAAATATTATAATTTTTTGAAAATTCTTGATATTAATAGATTATTAATTTAAAAAATTAAATATTTTTCCATTGATGACAAGTAACTTTTTGGATATAGTTAAAATAATACTGTAAATGTCAATCAAATAACATTTTCATCAAAATAAATTTCAACGCTATAATTATTAGAATAAACATTTTTATTTAACTACAATCCATCGTAATAATTATTTTTTTAATACATATATATTAAAACAATAATAATTTTATTTGATGAACAGTTATATAAATATTATATATTTATAACTGTATAACTAAATTTATTGAATAAAAATTTTATTCAGTTATCATTCAGAGAATAAAGTATTTAAATTAGTTATCATGAAAATTATATTATTTAAGAGGACGCTGGATCTCTCTATCCTTTTTTACTTAAAAAATGTAGGTTTTTGGTAAAACTAGTGATTATTGATAGAAATTAAGAGTTGTCCGCAACTTGTATAGTAAAAAGCGATATTTTTTCTGATAAGGACAAATAAATTTTGATACTTTTTTTTTCAAGAAAAGTTTGACATACTTGCAAAATCATAAGATAGGTTAGAGAATATGATGTTTAAGTATGACAAACTTTCCATAAAAAAATTGCAACAAAATAAATTTGTCCTCATCAGAAAAAATATTACTTTTCACTATACAAATTGCAGATAACTCTTAATTTCTAACAATAATTACTAGTTTTTCCAAAAACCTACATTTTTCAATTAGAAAAGGATAGAGAGATCCAACGTCCTCTTAAAAAGTTACTTGTTAACAATTTTTTATAAATAACATACATTTAACCTTCATTATATTTTCATTTGTACACGTGTTAGTATTAAAATTACATATTAATATATTAAAATTATATTTACCTTAATTGCATTTTCATTTGTACACGTGTTTGAATTTGAATGAATTGTCATTTATATAGAAATTGTTAACAATTAAATATATTAAAATTCATTTCATTCAAGCAATAATATTTTTAATAAGAGAAACATATTAATTTTTACAATACATCAAATTACCTCATTTGAAAAATTATCATTACATGATATAAAAATATTTTTTTCAATATCGTTCGAACATAAATTTTATGAAATACCATTTGAAAAAATTATTTATTTGATATTAAATTTTTTTTAATAGTCAATTATAAAGATAGGAAAATATATGAAATACTAATTAATTTTTCTGATTATGTCTATAATTATGAATTTATATTTATGAACTGTCTAGATAGAAAGAAAATTTCCCCGAAAAAAGTAGACATTTAAAGAAAAATTTACTTATTATTTGCGAAACACTTATTATAGATGCAGAAAAAAATATTCTGTAATATTACTCTAAAATTTGTATTCAATATGATCATTGAAAGTACAAATATTTCATCATATTAAATTTGTTGTCAAAGTTTGATTATATTTCACTATAAGAAGATATAAAAATTAACTGTCATATTTAACTGCCTTTCCATTCTATTGCTGAATTTCCATAAAAGGAATGTACTAACTTGTAGTATGTACCATGATGATTATTTATTTGAATTTTCTAATTATTCTAAACATTAATTTTCAAGATATTTAGATGTCTGATTCCAAATAGAAAAATTTTAGTAATATTGGAACCCAAATTCCTCAATAACTAATGACTAGATTTATTTAAAAATTTAATTGAATAATCTTTGCGTTATATATTATATGTTAATGCATCTCTTTATTCAAAATTTTGAAATACCATGGTAATATATTCAATGTTTATCGGCACAAGTGTACTGTCCATTTTACATCTTCTTAAATAATATATACTTATAAAATTTACATAATATTTTCTAAAAACTATTAAAATGATATGATCATATATTTAATACTATTTTAAACTATGAATAAAAGTTTAAAAAATTATTATTAAGTGATAACTTATAAATAGTTGTATTATTTTATTAAATACATTTTCAACTTGAATACTTATCTTCGTGTTAAAACTAAATTTGATAAGCATTTTATTCCACAAGTTATTTAAAAAATTTACCATCATTCAAAGTTATTAAAAAGTTAATTATAAAAAGTATTCCCATATCAAAATTTCAAAATTCTATTAATTTAATTTTTTATTCTTTACATTAGAGAGTTAGTTTTGATGTTGACATTTTCTTGTGATGTGCAACATATATATATATTATTTTATGGTAAAATATTTTATCACTTTGTATAAGAATTATTATTTAAAAGTAGAATAATACTGTGAATAAACAAATGATTATAAGAAAATATTGAAAACTGTAAATAACAATAAAAAAGCGTTAGGCTGGAGATAAATAATGATTGTTTATTATCATTTATACATTTTTTTAATGTAGATACTGCAAATATCCGTAAACAACTGCAAATAAATTAAAGGATACAATTATTAGAAATAACTCAAAATAATTTTCATTTTAGTTCTTCTTACAACAAACTTTTTTTAATGATTACATATATATATATTTATATATATACATATATATATATATATATATATATATATATATATATATATATATATGTGTGGGACATTTTACACCAAGTGGAAGAGCAGAAAAATAAAAATCTCTGAAACTCTAAGAATATATTCTTTTTGTTACCCGAAATATGTTAAAAAATTTTCAAGGATTTAGATTAGAAGGATCAAGAGCTATAAATCCTTGAAATTTGGAGATTTATCAAAATTTTTGGAAAAGTCCGGACTTAATAATTTTTTTTCCTGGAAATCCTGATGTTTTAGAGAGAAATTCATGAAGATATTTCTTGTAGTAAATGAAGAGCAGAGTTAGCATGATTCTTTACAGACCTGAATATTGAAGTTTTCTATTGGTTCTTATATGTATTATAAGGTAATTGAAATTACTCATTGTTCGCCACTTGAGAAATTTATTTTCACGGGCTTATTTTTTTCTATTTTACATGAACTTTAAAATAAATTTTTGATCACGTGAGTCAGAGCCATCTATAAGGAGATATGAAAGTTTAAAATATATATTTTCATGTATAATTTATTTTTAATATGAAAAATAAATCATACATGAAAATATATATTTCAAACTGTCATAATTCCTTATTGGTAACTCTTTCTTATACAATCAAAAATTTATTTTAAAGTTTATAAAAAATAGAAGAAAATAAGCTCTCGAAAAGCAATTCCTGAAGTGGCAAACAATGAGTAATTTCAATTACCATGTAATACATGTAAGAACCAATAGAAAACTTCATAATTTAGGTCTGTAAAAATCATGGTAACTTTCCTCTTTATTAACAACAAGAAGTATTCTCATGAATTTCTCTCTAAAACATCAGGATTTTCAGAAGAAAAATCATAAGGTTGGTACTTCTCCAAAAATTTTGAAAAATTTCCAAATTTCAAGGATTCATGGCTCTTGATCCTTTTAATCTAAATCCTTGAAAATATTTTGACACATTTTGGGTAACAAACAGAATATATTCTCAGAGTTTCAGCGATTTTTATTTTTTTGCTCTTCCAGTTGGTGTGAAATATCTCATATATATATATATATATATATATATATATATATATATATATATATATATATGGGACGTTTCACGTCAACTCACCTAACAAAAAAATAGAATTCGTCGAAAATCTGTGAAAATGTTCTATTTGATACCCAAAATATACAAAAAAAATTTTAGAGATCGAGGTCAAAGGGGTCAGGATTTAAACGTGATGGAATTTTTCGAATTTTCCAAATTTTTTGCTAAATAAATATTTTAATGAAGTTTTTCTTTAAAAACTATCAATTTTGCGTTAAAATTTAATAGAATACTTTTTCTTGGAAATTAGATGTGGAATTCGCCTGAATTTTTGCAAATTATAATATACTGGTTTTTATGCTTACATGATCGATTTAAACATACTATTTAGTATATCTAAAAATCCAGCAGGTTAAATTGGCTTTTTAAAGTCTTATTTTTTTCGTTTTTTTATGAGGAAAAAATATACGAAGCCTCCAGTTGGGCAGCCTTCTCAAAGTTACTTAATTGTGCAAAAAAGTCTGAATAAATCGTTATTTTGGATCAATGATGAGATTCGTGATTTTTTTTCTGAAAAAGTATTGATTTTTGGGACAAATGTATGAAAATATTTTTTATTGGAAATTGTATGTAAAATGTATGTAAATTTTTGTAAACCATTATTTGCTAAACATCACAAATTATAAATGGAATTTTGAAATTTTAAAATTCATTTTTTGTTAAATTTTTAGTATATATGGTTCATAATGTCTTAAATTACAATTTGTAAAAATATATTTATATTCTACACATGATTTCCAATAAAAAACATTTTTATACATTTGTCCCAATCAATACTTTCTCAAAAAAAAAATCACGAATCCCATCATTGATCTAAAATAACGATTTTTTCAGACATTTTTGCACAACTAAGTAACTTTAAGAAGGCTGCCCAACTGGAGGCTTCGTATATTTTTTCCTCATAAAAAAAAAAAAATAAGACTTTAAAAAGCCAATTTAACCTGCTCGATTTTTAGATATACTAAATAGTATGTTTAAATCGATCAAGTAAGCATAAAAACCAGTATATTATAATTTGCAAAAATTCGATGAATTCTACATCTAATTTCCAAGAAAAAGTATTCTATTAAGTTTTAACGAAAAATTGATAGTTTTTGAGGAAAAAATTCATTAAAATATTTATTTAGCAAAAAATTTGGAAAATTCGAAAAATTCCATCACGTTTAAATCCTGACCCCTTTGACCTGGACCTCTAAAATTTTTTTTGTATATTTTGGGTATCAAATAGAACATTTTTACAGATTTTCGACGAATCCTATTTTTTTGTTAGGTGAGTTGACGTGAAACGTCCATATATATATATATATATATATATATATATATATATATATATATATATATATATATATATATATATATGTATAATTTCCGAATATAACCTTTTTCTATTGTTGTATTTTTTTTTACAAATTTTATTATTATTTATTTATTATATAACAATTAATTCATAGCATTTTTCATAATTTCTTTTATTTTTCAGCTTTCAAAGTAAAAAGGCAGTAAATTAAATCAGTTAATATGAAAGCAATCCTTTTGTGAATATCATTTAGAAAAAGTTTATTAAAAATGAATTGAATTTCTGAAAAGGATTTTAATTTTCAATAATGGTTTTGACTGAGAAAGATAAATTGATTGTTAAAGGACAGGGATTGTATAGTGGAACTGCTTTTATGTTAACTCATATTCATATATTAGAATTTAATAATATTTCAAACTGGTACACCTTATTCAACATGCAATTAACTTCACTAATTCAAAGACCACAATATATTAAATTGGTACTGATTGATGAAGAATTTATACAGTTATTATTTTCCGGAAATTTAGAATAGTGTCACCGGATTTTTATGTAATATAATAATAAGGTGATCCATTTATTTGACAGTTTAAATCTTAAATATCTACAAGATAAGCATAAGATTTATATAAACAGATTATTTCCAAACAAATCAGAATTGAGCATAGTATTCGAAACAGTACAATCACAAACAGATAATTGTGATTGTGGCGCTTTTGCAATTTTTTTGCTATTGCAATACTTTATAATTTAGGTCCATGTTGTTTAAGATATGATGTTTCTCAAATGCGATTACGTTTATCAAGAATTTTTAAAACGCAACAAATAAGAATGTTTTTAGTTTTACAGAATTATAATAATGCAAATATTAAGATAATCCACCGGACATGATAAAAAGGAGTTTTTGTTATGAGCAACGTCTAAATCAAATACCATTAAATTTAGATTTCGCCGAGCTTGAACTATTAGAAAAAAACTCACAAATGCATTTATTGGCAGAACAAAAAAAGATCATGGAAATGTATCGTGAACAAATAAATTGGAATCATAACAAAATTTTGATGGAAATCGACAATGACATTTCAGATACAAATTTTTAAAAACCAGATAATGATGTATTGGGAATCAATGATATCCACTTAAATTATAACGATAATAAAATTAGGACAGATGAGATTAAATTTAATGAAGACAAAAAAGAATCAAAAGTGTAACACGGCTTTTTTCTTTTAATAAAATTTTTTTTTTTCGTGTCTTAATGAGAGATTGAAGATGTTGTTTATATTCACATCTTCTCTCTCACTTCAAGACCATCTTTTCTCTTTTTTCATTCCCTCGTAAATCTTAATAGAATGAAAATGTTAATCACCTTACCGCACACTCAAACGCTGCATACACATACACACCAGGAACACGCCATTAAAACCCAGGGTACTAATCCACCTGGTTGTTGATTTTCTCTGTTCCCGGTGCTGATGTTGAAAATCGTTAACTACTAACACGTAAAACCGTGTTTTGGAGGTTATGCCCAGGTGGGGACACTCACTAACACAAACCAAGGCACATATACACACATGGTTGCACACACGTCACTTACGATTCACGACGAAAGCCTCGAGCAGACGATTATTACTACCAAACCTCCAGGAGGTGGCGAAGCGGCGCCGACGGCAAAAAAATATACGAACACGTGCGCGCGCGAACATGCTATGGTGGCGCTCGCGTAGAGTTAATTAAAAAGTAGAAAGAGAGAGAGATAGATAGAAATAGACTGCTATAATAACTAGTCGATAAAGTAGGATAGACGCATATGATAAAAAGATAGCATACGTATAAAAAACTTAATTATAATAGAAAGAGATGATGGATTAACAGATAGGAATTGAAATGAGTCACATTATAGGTGGTGCGCAAAGACTAAGGATATTCAAACATAATTTAAATAATAGCTTCTATTTTCTTGTTGTAAATACATTTTTGTATATTTTTATAGGTGGCGCTACAGTACAAATAAATAAAATAACTTTGTAATTGTACGAAATAATTAAAAATGAAAATCGTTAATAGAATACTCAAGCGAACTAAAATAACGAATAATCAGAAATTATTGTTTTTATTACTAATTAATGTTCGTTTATATTATTTGATGAAAAATGAAACTTTTTATTGTAATGAGACAAAGAATTAATTATTCATAGAGAAAGTAAGATAAACTGTAATTAAATTAAGCGCGCATATGGCGTAACCTGTAAAGTGTAAAAATACTACACTAGTAACAGGAAATAACCTGTAATTTGACTAGCGAGTAGTAAACTACACCAGAATAAAATGATGAAAAGAACCTTACTTGATTAGTGAGTCGCGAAATAGACAGAGATAATAGAGGTAGCGGAATAAGAGTAATAAAGAGAGCAATAGAGTAGGAGAAGTAACCAACGCTCTGCGTTCACTTCCTTCTTCCTCGTGCCTCATTATCGTTTCGTTAGCCTTGCTGCACAGTTACCTTTTGCTATTTCGTTCCACAAATAAAATTTTCTTTTGTCTTTTATTAAAGTTTATTGTTAGTTGGTTATTATTGTTAAATTATTTTGTTTTCTTTGCGGTGGTTAAGGACTAAAGATCGTTGTTAAAGTTTAAAGATTGTTGTTGTTAAACTTTTTGTTACTTGTTAATTAAAATCGGTTGCGCGTGGAAATTCACACCAGTCGCTAAAGCCGGCCATTATACCAAGGGCTTATAGCAACGATTACCAGCCATCTTAATAGACTCTCTACGAGGAATTTCGGGGTTTTAAGGTTGTTTCTGTTGATTGAGAGATTAGCAAAGAATGGCTGAGGTAGAGCGTAACAACGAGCAGAAAAAGGTATAATTTGTATTAAAAAAAATTTTTTTTTTTTAAATTGTGATAAAAGAAACTAATAGTGCGCGAAAGTGAAAACATAAATTCTCTTTCTCTCGTGTCAGAATAAAGTAATAGGACAGTAGCGTATAAATTAATCCAATTTGCTACTATTACATAATAATTGCGAAATTAGAAAATTTAATTAGTTTTCTTTTTGTCGGAATTCTTGAAGATTTTAGCGAAAAAATCACGGCAGGCTACATAAATAGCCACGTGGTTCCCTAACCTAAAAATAATTCACGATTATAATTGTAGCATAGCGAAAATTTAAATTGTTTGTTTTATTTAAATAGTGAGATAAAATTTGTCATTAAAGTGAATAGTGAAAATTAATTGTGAGATTTCCTTTCGTATTCCTAACCTAAAATATCGAAGTGTAAGAAGAAATTGGGCAATTTAATAAGTGATATTCCTAAAAATAAAAACTATTTCTTTCTATTGAATTATATTTGATAAAAATGCCATCTCAGTTATTTATAATTTAAAAGTAATAGTCAAAGATTAATTCTAGAAACTTTTCTTTATATTCTTTTACTTAATTTTTATGTCTTATTGAATTTATAAAATTATCCAATTATTATCAAGTTAGTATTAATATTCGAAAGTGATTAAAGATTTCTTTTATTGATGGAAATTCTAACCTTGCGATAAATTAATAAAGGATAGTTGTTTGATAAATTCTTTGGAAATTATTTTTCTTAGATAGTTTTTCTTGGATTTAAAAGTAACCTTCTCGAAATCGTGAAGATAGTAAAATATTAAAATCGAATAATTAAAATTATATTAAAAATTAAAAGTCAACGTAGTTTAGTTTCTGGATATATATATATATATATATATTAATTTGCTACAAAATAAATAACCTCGCTTCTACGAAACGCCTATTGAAGTTCAGAGAGAGAAAGACGCAGGAGAAACTCGACACTAGCGCCACCAATTGGAGAATTGCGTAATCTGGGATACGCACTGCTGTTCGAGCCCCACCCTTACATGACCTAAAATATAATTTGAGCACGTGTTGCATCCGTTGTTCAATTTTTATAATATTAAATAGATTCAAATTATTATTATTGCTTAAAATTTTTAACTAATAATTTTCTTTTCTGTAACGTAGTATATATTAATTGAATTCAATAGTTTCTTTCTATTTTAAATTAGCTTAAATTTATTTAAAGAATTTGTCTTATAAAGGAATGTGTCTATGGCTTAACTTAAACTCTTTTAATTGAATTACTTAAAGTTTATTTAGTGAATTTTACTCCCTATAATTAGACATTTATTAATTTATTTATTGAAGTGATCTTATAATTGGTTAGAATACTAAAGGTAGAGTATTTAATTCCCTTGTTATATTATTATTATTATTTTTGTAGGCTGGTAAATCTCAGAATTTGGGAATTATAAGCCAATTATTATTTCGTATTCAATTAAATATATTTATAATCTCCCAAATAAAAACCACCCTTACAAAAGAAAAAATGAAAAAGAAACTTTATTTGTAACAGGACTTAAGAGCATGACGAAGCTGCTCACCTTCTAATAATATTTCCAATATTAACTCATGAATAAACGATGCGTTTAATCACATTTTTTTGCTACAAAGTAAAAATTTGTAAGATTAAACTCTAGTGCGGAAAACTCAAGAAATCCACCAAAATATTATACATGTAAAGTTATAATAGAAACTTTTAATGTATCGTATTTTAAGGTGAGGTTATTCGAGTTTGATACCTAATTTCCAATCCAAGCTCATAAAAAAACAACAAGTCCAAATGATTTTTTATTTTAATAAAAATGATTGTATTAATATAGCTTCAGTGCGGACAAGTCATTATATTTGTTTAATTTATGAATTTAAAAAGATATTGATAAAATAAAAAAAGCAAAACTCAATTACTGCAGCTCCGACATCCCGTTAATAGGAAAATGGTAACAGAACAATCACATGAATATGAGGAGATTTCAGTAAAAGAAGTTATTATGAAAATGCAAGAAAAAAAAGTGATGATAAATTAGAAATAAGACGTGTTCAAGAAACTTCACGTAAGAAGAAAGTTTATATGGAAATGAAAAAAGGACAACCAAATAAATATTAACAGAAATTAAAAAATACCAAAATAACAAAATGGCAATTCAACTCAACAACGAGTACTGATAAATTGGAACAAATACGTGCAAATGAGGCTTTACGCAAGAAAGAAGCTTATATAAAATTAAAGAAAAACAACCAAAAAAATGTAGGAAAATTAAAAAATACTAAGATAACATTAAAATTCAAGGAAAAAATGAGTATTGATAAATTGGAACAAACACGTGCAAATGAGGCTTTACGTAAGAAAGGAGCTTATATAAAAATCAATGCAAAAATTCTAAATAAATATGAGAGAAATTAGAAAATACTAAGATAACAAAATTTAAATTCAAGGAAAAAATAAGTACTGATAAATTGGAACAAATACGTGCATATGAGGCTTAACGTGAGAAAGAAGCTCATATAAAAATTAAAGAAAAAAAACCAAAATAATATGAAGCAAAATTAGAAAATACTAAGATAACAAAATTGAAATTCAAGGAAAAAATGAGTATTGATTAATTGTTACAAATACGTGCGAATGAAGCTTTACGTAAAAAAGAAGATTATATAAAATTTAAGAAATGCAACTCAATAAATATAAAAAAAAATTAAAAAATATTAAAATAACAAAAATAAAATCAAAGATAAAAAAAGGTACTGATAAAATGGAACAAATGCGTACAAATGAAGCTACCGTAAGAAAAAAGCTTACTTAAAAATGAAAGAAAAACAACCGAATAAATATAAAAAAATTAAAGATATTAAGATATAGAAAATAAAATCGATGGAAAATAAAGATAATAATAAATTGAAATAATTGCATGAAATTGAAAAATTACGCAAAAAAGAGACTTATAGAAAAGTCATTAGTGAAAAAATCGAATGAATATAAGAGAATGGTACAAATTAAAAAACTGGTGTGGCAGTCTTTGGGACTGGTCGACAAAAGTGAAACTTCTTTATGAAATTAAATAACTTATAGATGTTTATTTAAGTTCTATTGCTGTTTTATCTAATTTTAAAATAATTTTGAAACTAAATAATTATAAAATAAGATAAAACTAAATTAAAATAATTTAATTTATTTAAGGAATTAATTTTTTTTTTAATTTCAAATGAGATATGCATAAAATTGTTGTTAATAATATTTATTTTACAAAAATAGAATCTAGAAGATGTAGCAAAGAGAGGAGTTCACCATAAAACATTATAGAGAAAGAAAGAAAAAGATGAAACGAGTGCTATTGCTTTCTTTAATTATTCAGATCAGATTCAGATATTTGTATTGCATATATAGTATACATGTATACATATACTATATCTGTGCGTTTGACATCAAGTCAGTCCCGCAGCCCGCGAATTTTTCTTTATACATATTTAGTACCTTGATTTACGTATAGGAGGCGCGGACGCTCCTCCAACATATACACTTCCGTTTCATTAGTTCCGTTGCATGTACCGTTATGAAATCAATTTACTCCCGTATAATTTTTTTTTATACGTCTCTTATGGGAAGTGTATACCGTCAGTAAAAAAGTTTCACTTCAAAACTTAAAAATTGGAAAATGCTGATATCATTAAGAAAAGACAAGTAAAAAATGATTGTTACCAATTAAAACAATCACGCACAAGGTGTAAACAAATAGAAATTAATGACAATAAATGTTAATAACGATACTACAATAAATAAACTAATAGATGAAAAAAAGCGAAAACATAAATTTGATTCTTATCAATCAAAGATATTATTTATTAAGTGTAAACGATTAAAAATTAAACACAATAATTATAATGAAAATTACAATAATAATAATTATAATAACAATCATAATATTGTATTAAACAAAGTCATTAATAAAACAATAAAGGGCACAGTAGAAAAAAATTAAAGAAATTAAATAAAAAAATATTAACTAAAGAAATTAAGTCAAAACTGATTGGTTGTATAGCAAATATATATTTCGATGAAAATCTCATATCTAAAAATAAGATTGGTTCCATGACAAATACATGTGTTTCTTGTGATGCGAAACATTTTGCTTTCGAATATACTAAAAGTAACGATTTCTCCAATTATTGTCATAAAGGCAGAGTAGAATCTTCAGAAAATCCTCCTTACCCAGAACAATCAAAGTTTTTAGCAACTGAATTAACGGTAGAAATTATTAATTTTTGACGAAATGTTAGGTTGCACAATGATGCTTCAGCATTCGCAAATTTTTGTGCCAATTTTGATACATTACCGGGTATAGGACCACAAGTTATTAGAATATGTAGACGAATTTACCATAATGTACATTCGTTACATCCTAATAAAGATGAAGCACGTAAATATGGACAATTATATATTTTAGATGATGAAATGGCAACGATTGAACGGAATAAGTTTAATATAAATTTAACATTATTGGAACATTTAGATATCTTGATAAGAGACATTAACCCTTGTGCTAAAACCTATAAAATGATGCATAAAGTAGAAGAAGAAGAACTTCAACGATGTGCAAAAATCTATTGTCCTCTAAGAACTGTTACTATGTCTATTGTCCGCAATAATAATTCAGATAAAAATAGATATAATCTACCCACCTTGCAATAGTATATGTTGAAGAAGACGATCTTCCTCTTATTAAACATGATATTGTCATTTACTTTAAGTATGGTAAACCAATGAGTATACTAACAATTAGCAAACACACAGATCCTATGACATATTCGATTATTCATCCTAACGGTGGTTTCGGATGGATGTCAAATATGAAAAATAAATTTGGAAAATCTAATATTAAAAATTTGCAATTTTATAATTATAGATTTAGTGTAAGAAATGAATTGAATCCATTTCTTAATTTAGGAAAATTATCTCAACAGTTCATTGTTGATGCGTTTGTAAAAGTTGAAACCTCCAGATTATATTTCATACGAAAAAACCACAACGAAATAAGAAGTGATTGTTACAAAGGTGTTATGGGCTATTTACATAACAGAAAAGAATTAGATTTTTCAAAGATTGGAAAAGTAGTAATATGACCGTCAAACTTTACAGGAAGTCCACGATTTTTAAAACAAAATTACATTCACTCAATGACACTTGTAAATTATCGTGGTAAACCTGAACTTTTTGTAACTATGACCTGTAACCCACATTGGAAAAAAATAACTGAAAACTTGGAAATTTATGGAAATGCAATAGATAGACCAGATATTATAACAAAAGTATTTTTCAAAAAGTAGAAGAATTCAAAAATTTAGTAATAAGAAAGGGAATATTAGGAAAATGTATTGCATATAGTTATGTAATTGAATTTCAAAAACGTGGATTACCGCATATGCATATGTTAGTAACAACTTACTCTTGGTAAATTTGATATTCCCGAAAAAGGTGATAAAATGATAAGTACAGAAATCCCAAATAGAGATATTTATCCAAAATTATATAGTATTGTTAAACAATTTATGATACGCGGTCCCTGTAGTATGCAAAATATATAATGTCCGTGTATGGATAAATATACCAAACAATATATTGAACATTTTCCAAGAAAATTTAATAATACAACATTTTAATCCAATGGATAACCACTGTACAAACGTAAAAATGATGGCGTCAAAATAATTCTCAAAAATAAATTTACAGAAAGAATTGCAGATAATGGATTCGTTGTTCCTTATAATCCTTACTTATTATTGAAATTTAATGCACACATAAACGTAGAAGTTTGCTCCACTGTACAATGCATTAAATATTTATTCAAATACTGTTATAAAGGTCATGATTGTGCATACATTAAAATACATCAAGCAAATGTGAATTTTTAATCAGAAAATAAACACTTTTCAAAATTTTGAATATAAATATGACGAAACACAACAATACTTTAATACAGGACATTCATGTCCACCTCAAGCAATGCACAGATTATGAGAATATCCTTTACATGTTATTTCACATACTATAAGACGTCTAAGCGTTCATGAAGAAAATCAACAAAACGTATTTTTTAAAGAAGGAAAAGAAGAAATGATCATGCAAAAAAATGTCAGAACAACGTTAACAGCATATTTTATATTGAATAAAGAAGATTTTGAAGCACGAAATTACTTGTATTCAGAAATACCAAATTTTTATACATTTGATGAAAAACTGGAAAAGTGGAATGAAATGAAAAAAAAAGAAAACCAATACTTAGTAGAATGTACTCAATATCCGAAAGGTAGAGAACGTTATTTCATCAGGTTATTACTATTACATGTTAAAGGAGCCACATCTTTTGAAGCTTGGCGTACTGTTGATGATGTGATTTACAATTCGTTTTATGAGGCAGCTAAGGTAAAACAATTAATTAATGAAGATGAAGAATGGGATAGATGTTTGGAAGAAGCATCTTCAACAGAATTATTTTATAATCTCTATGAATTATTTACTTTCATTTGCGTTTTTCAAAATCCTATAAATGCCCGAGATTTATATGAAAAATATAAAAATAAGTTTTACCATCCCAAATACGAAAAAAATATAGGTGAAAATCTTGCATTGAATGTCATTAAAAATATTACAAGTCAATGGATTTTCTTCGAACGATTTTAATTCACCTAACATAAGCCCATTTATAGAAGAAGATAATAATCAAACAATTTTAAATCATAATAATAATATTTTTAATAAATTAGAAATAAAACTAATTTCTTCGAATGATAAACAAAGGCAAATATTTAACTCTACTATGAAATGTTTGAACAACCAAAGTAAAAAAGAATATATTTTTATAGATGGACCAGGTGGAAGGGGGAAAAGTTATTTATTTAACGTTTTAATAGATAATTTTAAATATCATTCTATACATGATTTATGTGTAGCTTGGACAGCTATAGCAGCAAATTCATTAATCGATGGAAAAACCGTGCATACAACATTTAAACTACCGTCAAGAGGACGCTGGATCTCTCTATCCTTTTCTAATTGAAAAATGTAGGTTTTTAGAAAAACTAACGATTATTGATAGAGATCAAAAGCTATCCGCAACTTATACAGTAAAAAGCAAAATTTCTCCTGATGAGGACAGATTAATCCTGATGCTTTGTTTTCAAGGAAGGTTTGACATACTTACAAAATTATAAGTTAAGCTACAGAATTAATTTGTTCTTATCAGAAAAAATATTGTTTTTTACTGTACAAGTTTCGGACAACTATTGATTTCTAGTAATAACTACTAGTTTTTCCGAAAACCTACATTTTTCGATTAGAACAGGATAGAGAAATATAACGTCCTCTTCAATATAACAGATTGTACTACTTGTAATGTTAAGCCTAATTCTGCAGAAAGCAAATAATTATTTAGGAACACAAATAATTATTTAGGATGAAATATCCATGACTTTAAAATTTGCTTTTGGAGTAGTTGATCGTCTTATTCAAGATTCATGCGATGTGAACCAACCCTTTTGAACCTACACGGAAAAAAGTTTTCATCAATAAAATCAACACTACGCGTAGAATGTTTCATTTGTGTGATAAAGTATTAAAAAAACCATGAGATAGTATTATTTTAATAAGTGCCATCCATCGAATTTTAGCTACTAATGTTGGTACCGCTATATTAAGAACCGAACGCGTAAAATTCTGATACGTAGTACCTATTTTTTCGGTTCTACAAATAATATTTCCACCTTCTCGGTTCAGCAGCAATATTTCGTGTACCGAGTATCTAATTCTTAATTCCTTAGCACTGATTCTTTCCGTACTATCCATAAAAAACAAGATACCTTGTTTTATGATCATATTTTCATAAATCGTTTGAACATTACTATAATATTATTATCGTATAGAGGTTAAGATAGACATTGATTTGAAAATATATGAAAAAATTTTGTTTTTATGTTACCATATATTAGTTACATTGAAATTTCATACTTATAAGCTATTTTAAAAATAAATAAACAATTAAATGATATTTTTCAATTATATTTATAACGTTATTACGTAATATTTCCATTTACTACTCAATGACTGCTAAGAATATTACTCGAGTGATAAAGTGTGCATGCTTTCTTATTTAAGATTGAATTTTACTCAGCATAAAAGAATATGATTAAAAAACATCCACCTGTGTCATACTGACTTTTATTTTTTAACAAATGGATTGCCAAAAAATTGGTGATATCTGTTAGCCTTTTTAAACTTGATTTAAATAAAATTTGCATCAATATTATTAGTACGACTGTTTGATCTAAATATTGTCTAGAGTTTGAAAACAATGAAATTTTTCAAGGATCCAGCAAATTCTAATTTTTATTTAAAAAATATTGTTTTCAACATTAATAATAAGTTAAAAATATTTATACTGTATATATATATATATATATATATATATATATATATATATATATATATATATATATATATATATATTTACAAAATTTTTTTTCTCACTAACGATTTCAATGTAATTTATGTCAGAAAAATTTTATTAAAAAAATCTACACAGCTTTAATCAACAAAAAGAGAATGCAATATCACACAGTTAGATTTCTATATACTGCTTAGTGACTCCATAAAATATTACTCGAATGATAGTGTGCATGCTTTCTTATTTAAGGTATCAAGCCTGAAATAAAGTCTAAAAAAATTAAATTTAAATGTAATGATAAATTTTTTTTTTTTTATAATATTAATTGATGAAATATTTTTTTATCTTGAATATATATTAAATATAAGGCTTTAATCCATGAATAATTTCAAAAGACCTCATCTGATGGTTAAAATTCTTTCCTCTTGTCGATGAATTGATTTTTTCTATTTTTGTAGTTGCTGCAGGATTTCTCAGCCAATTTTTAACCAATTGACTTAAAAATTTGCAGAGATCTTTAATTTATATATTTTCACAAGTTTACTCACCTGGAATTTTGATAAGACAAGCTCAAGTGAATGTTGAAAAAAATTACTTACATAAAATTTTCAAAAAATACCTATTTTTTCTACTATTATCAACTTTTTCTAAACCAAACTTTTTTGATTTATTTTTTTTAGAAAACTGAAACAATAAACTTGTGAAGATATATAAATTGAAGATCTCTGCAAATTTTTAAGTCAATTTGTTAAAAATTGGCTGAGAAATTCTATGGCAACAAAAAAAATAGACAAAATTATTTCATCGACATAAGAAAAGGATTTTAACTATCGGATGAGGTATATTGAAATTATTCCTGGGTTAAGGTCTTATATTTAGTATATATTTAAGGTAAAAAAAACTTTCATCAATTAATATCATTAAAAAAAATGTATCATTTAATTTAAATTTAATTTTTTTTCAGGCTCTATCCCAGGCCTGATACCTTAAAATTAAATTTGATTCAGTATAGAACAATATGATTGAAAAACATCCATCTGTGTCACACTAACTTTTATTTTTTAACAAATAGATTGCCGAAAAATTGATAGAATCTGTTGGCCTTTTTTTAACCTTATTTTGATGTAACTTGCAACAATAATAGTATAACTGTTTCATCTAAATATTATCTAGATTTTATAACCAATAAAATTTTTCAAGTATCAACCTTCAATTGTTATTAAAAAAATATTGTTTTTAACATTAATAATAAGTTAAACATATTTATAATGTATATATATATATATATATATATATATATATATATATATATATATATATATTGTGACTTCACGTTAAAGAGAGGAAAAATTGAATAATAAAATTAGTAAGTGATGATAATTTGAGAGAGAATAAGAAAATAAAAAGAATAAAATAAAAGAAACTTATAAGTAAAATTATTCTCTCTCAAATTCAAATCGTCACGTTAAAAGCGTAGAGAATAAAATCATAATTGTGTCTCTTTCTATCTTGCGCGTCGGCGCGGTGTAACAATTAAACGTTATACCGACGCGCAAGATAGAAATTAATATAAGATATGTACGCGCTTGTATGTGTGCCGATAAACGCCTATAAGATATTAGTAAAAATTGTATTAAATAAGTACATTCACTTGTATTATTTTTCGTGAATGTATATTAAAGTGTTTTTATTCAAGTTAACATTACTTCATTTGATTATTACTAGTGAATAAAGTGTATTAAATATAAATAATTACTTAAAGTATTGAATTGAAATCGGAGTAAATACTCTTTATAAGACTGTGAGTCTTTGGAGCTTTATGGCTTATAAGAGGCCCTTCATATACTAACAACTAACCACAAAAACATAAAGACCCCGGACTAGCCACAGCATGATGCCTGTGCTAAAAACGGGTCTAGTTTAAAATACCTTTCTTTCTTATCCTTTTATATGAGCACTTTGTACTATTTTTTTCACAGTTAGGAACGGAGTCGAGGTTACAATTTGGCACCTTCTGTACTAGAACAAATCACGCGAGAGTTTTAAATCTCATGCGAATGTAATATAACGAAAAATAGCGAATTTTCTTTTTTCTTGCGTATAAAGCGAATGTCAAGATGCCAAAATGGCGGACATCTAGTAATGCGCATATGAAAATAAATGCTACATAATTCTTTTTCACGCGAAAATTAGCATTTAGATTAGATTTGTATTTAATTTAATATTATTATTAGCTAAATTAGATGTAAGAAATTCTTGTTTTTGTTATTGATATAAGAAAAGAACAAAACCAAGTAATGGTTAAAGTAAAAGTTTGTGATTTCATAAGAAAATCGTTAGAAAAGCAAAATAATTATAACTAAAAATGTTATTTATTAAAGAAAAAAATAGAAAGCATATTATTACGTAACACTAAAAATAATAAAAAAAATGAATTTATTATAATAGAGAGAAAAGAACTAGGAAGCCTATTAAAAATAATTAAAAATCAAATTGATGAACAAAACAAACATATAGAATTTATGAAAATTAAAATACAAAAGTTTGAAAATAATTTAGATTATTTAATTATAGACACAAATAAAGGAGAAGAAAATGAAAAAAAAAAAAATAAATTGTCTAAAAGAATTAAAGCATATTCAAACATAATATGCCACTTACGGTAGAGCATATTCATGAGTTAGAAGAGGAAATAAACTACTTATATGAAAAAATATCAAAATAATTAAATATTAATTATAAAAAATAATATAAAATGCAAAAAAAAAATTAAAAATTTAAAAAAAAATAAAAGAAAAAAGAAAGAAAGGCTTAAATAAAGCATAAAAAATTATAAAAAACAATGAAATAGGTTTGGAAATAATCAAAATTTAAAGAAAGATAATTTTGAAATAATATATTCATTACATCTTAAAATTCTCTCGACATAAAAGTCGACAAATTCCAAGCCAATTTCAATGTTTGAGTAGCAAAACAACATAAGGTAGTAAGATCAAAAGCAAAATCTTAACAAAGGATGAATAGCTATACTACATCAAATTGATTTAAAATATTAGATTGAATAAAATTTTGATACAATAGTTTAAATGAAATTTTAAATTGATGAAAATGAGCAGTGGTGCGCAACCTAAAATTTTGTACCGAACATAAGAGTTCTCAACTTAAAGCAATAAAATTTTCACATGAGTTCTTAATTAATAAATTATGATAAATTGCAATTTTAATTGTGAAATTTAATTAAATTATTAATCAATTGTTTAAGTTGTATAATTTTTTGATTGCGTTAATGTGGGTTGTGCGGCAACGACTCATTCCATATAGTGAAATAAGAATTGGAAAATTTAAATCAGTTTAAAATAGTAAAATAAAATATAAGAGTATATAGTAGGCTTTGCGTATAAGTGAATAAGAATTATACAGTACCGTCTTACAATAAATACAGACAGTTGGAAATATAATAAATGTGAAAGCTCAATACTTGATTGTAAATTATCTTGAGTAAATTATTTAAATTATCAAATAATAGCGTAATTTGTTAAAGGTTATGCAAATGAAATCTTACCGTTAATTGGTCTATTAAGAAAAGACATACCTTATGAATGGGGGGCAAGCCAACAAAAAGCTTTCGAAAATATAAAAGATCTCTTTACGGAAAATATAATTTTAAAGTTTATAGATATGAAAAAACCATTCATTCTAACAACTGATGCAAGTAATTATGCTATAGCAGCGATATTATCACAGTTAGATGAATACAATAATAAAAATATCATATGTTTTATAAGTCGAACACTGAAAGGGCCTGAATTAAACTATTTTACAACCGGAAAAGAATTGCTAGCAATAGTATGGTCAGTATATAAACTAAACACATATTTAAAAGGAGCAAAAGAAATAATATTAAGAACTGATCATAAAGCGATCACATTCTTAAATAAATGTAAATTCAACAGTTGCAGATCAAGGCCTCATCTATACAAGATTATAATATAAAACCAGAACATATTACTGGTAATAAAAATACTGCTGCGGATTTTCTAAGTAGACAAATATTAGATCTTAAAGAAGATGATGAAATAATAATAGCAAAATTAAGTAGAAATAAAATTAGCAAAAAATTAGAAAATGTCTTTGAACAGTTAAAATCTTATCAAAAAATGATAACTATTGTAAACAAATACTACAAAGAATGTCTATAAACGACATAACCTAAACAATTATTATTCATACGAAAATGAAATATTATGTAAGATAACAGACTCGGGAAAAAAGATTATAATACCTGAAACTGTGTTAAAAATAATTATATTAGAAATACATGAATTCTATGGTCACATAGGACCCAAAAAGACATATGATTTAATTGAAGAGGACTTTATTGCTCCAAAACTACGCAAACAAGTTTATGCGTTATTAAAGATATGTGAAACTTGCCAAAAAATATCATTCACACATGCAGCCAATGGTGGTGAACGATAAAAATGAAATACTATCGATAGATTTCTACGGCCGTTTACCGACATCAGTGGGCGGGGTAAAATATATACTAACGACGATAGATGTATTCACTAAATATGTAGTAATGTACCCAGTAAAGAAAGCAAATACATTAACTACAATAAGAAGAATATTTAATGATTACATTATAAATTACGGCAAACCTAAAGCAATAAGACTGATCACGGCACACAGTTTACGTCGAAAAAATGGATAAAAAAACTCAATGATGAAGACATAAAAATTATATTTTCATCGAAAAGACACCCCCAGAGCAATATAGTAGAAAGAATACACCGAGAATTAGGTAGATTGTTCAGAGCACTTGTAAAAAATTCCCATAAATCCTAGGCTACGCATATGCCAAAAATACAGAATATCATGAATGAGATTTATCATGACACTACTGGTTTAACACCTATGGAGCTACATATGGAGAAAAAACCTATAAGAATATGGGAAAAATACTTTAAAACAACAAGTAATGATATCTCGTTGGAAAGAAAATTATTTCTAGCAAAAACAAGAATGCACAAGAAAATAAAAGCAAGAGCAGCAAGGCAAAATGCAAAAACCCCTCATTATAAATTCAAAATAGGAGAACAGGTACTAGTAAAGGCACTAAAAGTAACTGATTCACAAAACGAAAAAATCGCTAAGTTTTTAGATATTTACGAAGGCCTATATACCATAAAAAGTATAATAAATGATGATACTTATTTATCGGTAGATAAAAGTAATAAAGAAAGAGGTAAATTTCACCTAGACAACATAAAACCATTTTTTCAATAGGAAAAGGAATAAAATAAGATTGAAAAAAGAAAAATTGAAGAAAGAAGAAAGAAAATGTATGAGAAACGCTGTCAAAATTATAAAATTGAATATCACTGAAATATTATTTGATAAAATCACAGAATTAAATTAAATATAATATAAGAAAAGAAAAGAAAGTAAGAAAGATAAATGTAAACAAAGGACACATATAGAAAATGTAGGTACCTAACAAAATAAATAATAAATTTAGAAATTTAAAAGTAACGATGTTTGATGATTTTGGAAAATAATATTTCCGTGCTAACTCAAAAACCGTACGGTTAACAACTGGAAGCATTTGTTAAAAAGAAAAGAAGTATAGAAATTAGGATAAAGTTATAAATAGTGTAAATTAAGTGCAAATAGACAATCATTAGTGTTAAGTCAGATTAATTAGTAAACTGTAAATATTGTAATATAAAAAAAAATTGTCACGATTGTTAGTAATAAAGGGAATATAGAAGACATTTAGGACCCATCCAACCCTATACCGACACGCAGGTACAAGCCTGGATAAATATGTCGGAATGAGGGATGTTACGTCTCAAGTTGACGAAGAATTAATTGAAGAAAAGCGTTTGGATATGGTGTGCGATGAGTCTCTAAACAGAGCGATAAATTACGAAAAAAAGCGCGAAGGTTCAGTAAAAAATTATGTCCAGGCAACAGCCTTAACAACGTCAGCGTTTGGAGTGGCATTAACAGCAAAAAGCAGGGAAAAGGAAATTGGAGTGGCTACAATGAAAATAGGATCCAACAAAAGTCAAAGAAAAATAAAAAAGGGTGAGAAGGCGGAAAAAACCGTGTTTCTAAAACCTAAGAAAGAGAAAGTGGACAAGGAGATAATAGACATTTACATCCCAGAAGGAAAAATAAAAAGAAAGTATATCCACGCGCAAGAAGCGGCTTTGGATCGTCACCGTCTTCAGAGGATAGGAGTACCATCTACCAGGTCCGATCTGACCAGTGACAAGTCTGATGTAGATGAATGGATAAAGAAATTAGCTGAAAAAAAATAAAAAGGTACGAGAAATAAGCGTAATATTGTAAAATTGCTTGTAGATTAAAATTAGTTATTGTCCTCTTAGCGAAAAAATAAAATAACTTGCACAATAAATAATTAGACTTAAAGGAAAAGAGTTACTACAATTAAAAATATATATTATAGAGCAAATTATTTTATTTTGGGGGGCAAGTACGAGTACCATGAGATAAAAATTAAAATTTTGAAGTTATAAAAGAAAAGGAAATGAAAAAATAAAATGTTCAAAAGTTATAAGAGTAAAAGAAAAATAATGTGAATTCAAATATCGCGCGCGTAAAGATGCAACATAAAATGTATATTAAGCTACGGAATCCACTTCATAGGGCCAGATTCGGAATAGTACCATCTTTTGTCGCTAATTTGTCGCTAATTTGTTGTCCTATCCCGGATTTTGTCGCTCCAGCCGTTTCCGAGAAACAATGGCTACCGTAGCTTAATATTAAGCTACGGCATCCACTACAGTAACTCAGGAACGGCTAAAGTTAGCAACTCCATTCTGGTTGCATAATTTGTCTCTTTTTTGTCGCTCTAAGATAGGATAGTTCGTAAGTCCCAAAACCTGACCCAGACCCGGATACGGCCATTGAGCCCGAGTGAAAATGGAAACTTTTTTTCTTAATGTATCTAAAAAGTCATGCGATGTTTGATAATTTGTTGCTAATTTGTCGCTGACATTTAATTCAACACTGGATTTTGTCGCTCCAGCCGTTTCCAAAAACAATGGCTACCGTAGCTTAATATTAAGCTACGGCATCCACTACAGTAACTCAGGAACGGCTAGGGTTCGCAACTCTATTCTAGTTGCATAATTTGTCGCTTTTTTGTCGCTCTAAGATAGAATAGTTTGTAAGTTTCAAAACCTGACCCAGACCCAGATATAAACACAATAAAAATATGATCCTGATACAACTGAAGCTTCAAGGATTTTGTTGGTCTTAAATTCTACATTTCTACAGCTATAAAATGATTTTTATATAAATTTTTGTGATTGAAATGCATCCGAAGACTTGTCGCTCTTGAGATTGACAACCATTAATACTTTTAACGCAATAAAATGATATTTCTGATATCACAGTATCTGAAAAGAATTTGTTGCTCCTTAATTCATTAAATTCAAGCACATACGAAATACTTTTATGCAAATTTTTTGAATTGGAAGGAATTAGATAGTTAGTTGCTTCTGACATTTGTAACTATCAAGACTTTGAATATAATGAAAAGATGTTTGTGACCTTACTGAAGCTTGAAGAATTTTTCGCTCTAGTAATTCTTAAATCAAGTAACTCTAAATATTTTTTTTTATATAAGTCTTTGAACCTAAATGCTCCGGGAATTTGTCGCTCATGATATTTGGACAAATCATAACTTTAAACGCAATAAAAATATGATTCTGATACAACAGAAAGTTCAAAGATTTTGTCGCTCTTAAAATCTACGGTTCCTAGCTCTATAAAATGATTTTTATACAGATTTTGTGATTGTCATGCATCCGGGAATTTGTCGCTCTTGAGATTGTTAACCATCAGGCTTTAAAAAGAATAAAAAGATATTTCTGATATCACAGAGGCTGCAAAGAATTTGTTGTTTCTCAATTCATTAAATCCAAGCACACAGGGAATGTTTTTATGCAAGTGTCTTAAATTGAAATGATTCAGGGAGTTTGTCTCTCTTGACTTTTGAAACTATTGGGACTTTTAGTGCAATCAAAAGATGTTTGAGACCTTACTGAGGCTTAAAGAATTTGTCGCTTTCGTAATTCTACAATCAGCCAACTCTAAATATTTTTTTATATAAGTTTTTGAACTTAAATGCGTCTGAAAATTTGTCGCTTCCAAAATTGTCAACTATCAATACTTTAAACTAAAACATATGAAATTTTTTCATGTAAGTTTTTTGAATTGTAATGAATTAGAGAGTTTGTCGCTCTTGATATTTGAAACTATTAAAATTTTGAGTATAGTTAAAAGAAGTTTTTGGTCCCTACTAAGGCCTCAAAGATTTTTTCGATTTAGTATTCCCTTAATCGGCAGAATCTTAATATTTTTTTGTTAGTTTTTTAATGAAGATGCATCTGAGAATTGGTCCTTAATGATATTTGAATAAATTAAAACTTTGTACGCAATAAAAAGATGATTCTGATATAACAGATTAAGAATTTTGTTTCCCTAGTAATCCATGGACCCTAGCACGCCAAAATGATTTTTAGACAAGTTTTCGTGATTCTAATGCATCTGGTAATTTGTTGCTCTTGAGATTCTTAACGATCAATACGTGAAACGCAATAAAAAAATGTTTTCGATACTACATTAGCTATGAAGAATTTGTTGCTCTAAAGATCTTCAAATCCAAGCACATAGGAAATGTTTTATGCAAGTTTTTTGAATTAAAATGAATTGGAGAATTAGTCGATCTTGGTATTTAAAGCTGTTAAGATTTTTAGTAAAATAAAAAAAATTTAATTACGTTACTGAGGCTTGAAGTATTTTGTCGCTCCGAAAATTTTTCAAAGATTTGTAATGCATCTGGGAATTTTTCGCTTTTGGGATTCTCAACCATTAATACTTCAAACGCAATCTGAAGATGTTCCTGAGATACTACAGGAGCTGCAAGGACTTTGTAGTTCTACAAATCTTTAAATCCAAGCACATGGAAAATGTTTCAATGCAAATTTTATTTATTTAAATGAATTAAAGAGTTGGTCGCCCTCAATATTGAAAAGTATTAAGACATTTAGTAAAATAAATAAATAGTCCTAAAAATTTTTAGAGCAACGACATCTTTGAAGCTCCTGTAGTATCAGAATCAACTTTATATTGCGTTTAAAGTGTTAATTTTTTTAAATTTCAAGAGCGACAAATTCCTAGATGCATTTCAATCACAAAAATTAGCATAAAAATTATTTTAGCGTGCTAGAAACCATAGATTTTTAGAGCGACAGAATCCTTGTAGCTTCTGTTGAATTAAAATCATATTTTTATTGAATTGAACGTTTAAATTTATTTAAATATCATGAGCGACAAATTCCCAAACGTATGTAAATTGAAGAACTGATATAAAGAAATATTTAGAGTAAGTTGATTAAAGAATTACTAGAGCGAAAAAATCCTTAAAGCTCCAGTAAGGTCACAAACATCTTTTAATTGCAATCAAAGTTCTAATAGTTACAAATGTCACAAACGACTAACTCTCTAATTCATTCCAATTCAAAAAACTTGCATAAAAGTATTTCCTATGTACTTGGATGCTATCAATTAAGAAGCAACAAATCTTTAACAGCTTCTGTGATATTAAAATCTTTTTATTGTTTTTAAAGTTATAATTGTTAACAATCTCAAGAGCGACAAATTCCCAGATGCATGAAAATCACAAAATTTGTATAAAAATCATTTTATAGTGCTAGCAACCATTATTTTTTAGAGCGACAAAATCGTTGAAGCTCCTGTAGTATCAGAATCATCTTTATATTGCGTTTACAGTATTAATTTTTTCAAATTTTAAGAGCGATAAATTCCTAAATGCATTTCAAACACAAAAATTTGCATAAAAATCATTTTAGCGTGTTAGGAACCATAGATTTTTAGAGCGACAAAATACTTGTAGCTTCTGTTGAATTAGAATATTTTTATTGCATTGAAAGTTTAAATTTATTTAAATATCATGAGTGAAAAATTTTTAGACGTATCTAAATCCAAAAACTTAAAAAAAAAGAATATATTTAGTGTCTAGTTCAAAGAATCACTAGAGCAACAAAATCCTTCAAGCTTCAGTAAGATCAAAAACATCTTTTAATTGCGCTCAAAGTCCCAATTGTTTTAACTATCAAGAACGACTTATTCTCAAATGCATTCCAATTAAAATCCATTTCACATAATGAATTTCCTTTGTGCTTGGATGTAAAGATATTGAAGGTGACAAATTTTCTATAGCTACTTTAGTATCAGAAACATCGCATGACTTATTAGATACATTAAGAAGAAAAGTTTCCATTTTCACTCGGGCCCAATGGCCATATCCGAGTCTGGGTCAGGTTTTGGGACTTACAAACTATCCTATCTTAGAGTGACAAAAAAGCGACAAATTATGCAACCAGAATGGAGTTGCTAGCCCTAGCCGTTCCTAAGTTATGTAGTGGATACCGTAGCTTAATATTAAGCTACGGTAGCCATTGTTTCTCGGAAACGGCTGGAGCGACAAAATCCGGGATAGGGCAACAAATTAGCGACAAATTAGCGACAAAATATGGTACTATTCCGAATTTGGCCCTATAAAGTGGATTCCGTAGCTTAATATACATCAACATAAAAGCATTTCCTTTTCCGGAAACTTAATAAGTCTAATAAATTTAGACATTTAATTAATATATGAAAGATTAGTCAAAGATTTTTTTACGGGGGCCAATTGTGACCTCACGTATTGAAGAGAGGAAAAATTGAATAATAAAATTAGTAAATGATGATAGTTTGAGAGAGAATAAGAAAATAAGAAGAATAAAATAAAAAAAACTTAAAAGTAAAATTATTTTCTCTCAAATTCAAATCGTCACGTTAAAAGCGTAGAGAATAAAATCATGATTGTGTCTCTTTCTATCTTGCGCGTCGGCGCGGTGTAACAATTAAACGTTATACCGACGCGCAAGATAGAAATTAATATAAGATATGAACGCGCTTGTATGTGTGCCGATAAACGCCTATAAGATGACGTATGCCCGGCACACATGCAAGTGCACCTGTATTGGAATATAGAGATGTAACAAAGATCTCTCCCCTCTTTAGACCGTACACAGGATTCGAGGAGGAGAGGCTCCGCGTACTTAATGTAGTATGGAGACGCTGGACTCGCGCAGAATGCGAGCCAAAATTAGCACTATCTTCCCCCCACAAAATGAACAAATGTAAGAGGAAGAAGACAGTGGCGATGGCGGCTCAAGCGAGAGCGATCTAGTCGTCGTGATTGATTTTGTACGGCACTCCTTTGCCAGCTCTCACTTAATAAAGTTTAATTTAAAATCTAATACTTACTTATTTGTGTTTTTTATTTTCGATTGTTCTGCAGGTCCGCGAGGAGTTGAATAAATACCAACTCCGTACCGGTAGCAGTAACAACGAAATAACTTATTAAATTTAAAATCAAAGTTTAATTATTAGTAAAAATTGTATTAAATAAGTACATTTACTTGTATTATTTTTCGTGAATATTTATTAAAGTGTTTTTACTCAAGTTCACATTACTTCATTTGATTATTACTAGTGAATAAAGTATATTAAATATAAATAATTACTTAAAGTATTGAATTGAAATCGGAGTAAATGCTCTTTATAAGACTGTGAGTCTTTGGAGCTTTATGGCTTATAAGAGGCCCTTTACATACTAACAACTAACCACAAAAACATAAAGACCCCGGACTAGCCACAGCATGATGCCTGTGCTAAAAACGGGTCTAGTTTAAAATACCTTTCTCCCTTATCCTTTTATATGAGCACTTTGTGCTATCTTTTTCAGGGTTAAGAACGGAGTGGAGGTTACAATATATACACATACAAATCATATGCAAATGATGCCATGTATTAGAAATGGTTATTATATTTTAAATATAATATATATTTGTTTCCATTACATTATATTACCAAGATATCGAATCAATAAATATGGAGAATTAGTGATGCAATATTGATAAAAAGTATCAGGAGCCCAAAACATGAGAACAAGTATAACTATTCTACCTATTGCGATCAGGTGTTTTTGACATTCATTGTTAATACGCCTAAGTTGCGTATATAACTAAGAAAAGCTATATATATTATGGATAATATATATTTAAATGTCATTTGCAATTGCAATGGAAATTTTATCAGTTAAATTCATAGATAGTTTGAATTATCTACATATGAGTTTAGCTACACTACCAAAAGCTTACGGCCTTGTTGACATTGAAAAAGGTACGTTTCCTCAACTTTTGAACACACCAGGAAATTAGAATCACGTGGAGGAAATGCCACCGATATGGACTTTCTCGTCAGATTCCATGAAGGTCGAAGAAAGACGCGAATTTATGCAATGGTATAGCGAGAAAAAAAACTAAAAATTACGTATTCAATTTTAGAAATGAAATTATGAAATATTGTAAGTAAGATGTAAAAATTTTACGATTAGCATGCCTGGCTTTTTGCAATACCTTCATCGAATGTGGTAATACAGATCCGTTAGTAGAGTGTGCCACCATCGCATTATCTTGCATGCGTGTGTACAGCAAAAAATTTTTACAAAAAGATACAATAGGTATTATACCTCAAGGTGACTATAGACAAGCAAATAAGCAGTCTATGAAGGCGATGCGATGGTTGTGCTGGATGTAAAATGTGTAGAATCGACAAATTCAGTATACCGTTCGTGCAAAAGAGACTTTTTGAAGGCCCTGTAGTAGACGGATATTGTGTACTTGAAGATATAGAGAAAATTGTTTTACGATTTTACGGGTGTTATTGGCATGGCTGTGTATGGTGTTGCACAATAAACCGAGACTCGAGACTCGTAAACGATGAAAATATGGATGAACGTTTCGAGAGAACGGCGCGGATATCGGAAAAAATACGAGCCCATGGTTATGAACTTATCAAGTAGTGAGAGTGTAATTTTAATCATGGGTACTCGGAGAACTAGAATATGAGGTCTTACATTGAAGATAAGACACGAAAATGGCACGTGCCGTTAAATCTTCAAGAAGCATTTATTGGCGGACAAACAGGCAATACAGTCAAAATTTAAGATGCAAAAAAGGGTGGAAGAATAAAATACGTAAATGTGTATTCGTTGTATCCGTATATTTGTGAATATTGGTTATCCAACTGTCTACGTGGACGAGGGTAAGTGTCGCACTCTCGTGGGTCCAACGAATGACATAAGTCACGTTGAAGGTATTATTAAATGTTAAGTACTAGCCCCACGAAATTTATATCATGCTGTACTCCCTGTTAAAATGCATAACAAGCTTTTATTTCTACTATGTCAAACATGCGTTAAATCAATGTATAGCACAGATTCTGACCATGAAAATGTCGATGATCCAGTTTTTACCGGTACGTGGGTGGCTGATGAGCTGAAAAAAGCCGTTCAAATGGGCTATGTAATCAGAAAAATATTTGAAATATGATCTTAAAAAATTACTCACTACAACAAAGCCACCGTCCAGAGTGGTCTATTTCCAATTTATATTGATAACTTTTTTGCTGAGAAAACATACACGTTGAGTTACCCATCGGAATGTGCCGAAGGTGATGAAAATGCGATCACTCGATACATTGAAGAATTTGTGTAACAAAAGATTATGAAATTAGACAAAAATTGAATAAAATATAATGTTGGCCTGAGATCTGTAGCAAAACTTTCTGAATTGATTGTGGGGTAAATTTGGTTGATGAAAAAATATGCCTGAGACCGAATCGGTGGATGATTGACACAGATTGTTTGAAATACTCTGTAGTGCCGAGACCGAAGTTGACTCAATTTTACCGATCGACAATACAATTTACGTAAGCTGGTACAGCAGAGTGGCGGCTGTCGAGACACCGGCATTATGTAACGTTGTAGTAGCCGCCTATACCACAGCCCTGGCGCGTTTAAAACTTTAGGAAGAATTGCAACTGTTTGGTGAACATGTTTTGTATCACGATACTGATTCTATTGTATATGTAAGTCGCGTCAGTGAGTATGATGCGAAAACAGGACCGTTCTAGGGTGACTTAATTGACGATTTGGCCTGTTATAGGCTTGGTACGAGTATTACATCATTCGTCTCTGAAGAATTAAAATTTCACGGGTACAAATATTTGACATCAGATGGCGTCGAAGGATGTGTTTGCAAAATCATAAAAAATTTGATTTTTCAATTTTTTTTGTATGTTAAAAAACTGCTGCAAATCAGAAAACCGCCAAGTCTATTGAACTTGTTTATCAAAAATGGTCAAGTCCAATTGTAATTTTAAGAATAGAGTATATGTGTATTTTTATGAATATACACATAATACGCTCACAAATACACACTCGTAAGCATATGCAATAATAATAATGATAATAATAATAATAATAATAATAATAATTATTATTATTTTGTTAAAAATTTGTAAAATTTTTATATTGTTATAATAATTATGTCAATATTATGTTCATATATTGTTTAAATAATTTTATGTATAAAAAACATATTGATGGAAAATAAAAAAACAATTTTTTGTTAAATGCTAAAAACTTTTTCTTTATTTTATGATTAAATATAGTAAAAATAAAATAAAAAATATAAATGACTTAATAACTTAATTTTCGAAAAAAAATGGACTCACAAGGAGAGCATTCCACCTCCGAGGAATGAATGTAGCTCAAACTTTGAGATATGATTTCTTGATGAAAAAAAATCAACCTGTGCTTTTTCTTTTCATCAAATAGGCCTCCTAGGCAAGAATATAGACATTTTTTCAAAAATTTGGTAAATAAGAGCCTTTATAAAAACTTGAATAACCAAAGAATTAAAAATTTTTTTACAAAAAAATGCATAGAAGATAAAATAAAGTACAGACTAAAGGCTTCAATTTGAGCTTCATTGCATTAAAAACGCTTCTATTGTTCAACAGTTATTCTTAGACCGATTCCATCTCAAATCATGCAGACCGACTGTACCTATCTCTCCGAACTACTTAAAATTTTTTTATATTATTCTACTTTGAAAATAAGCGTATACGTATTTTTTTATTTTTCAATATCATCAAAAATGCATTTTTTATGCACTTTTTAAAAATGACTTATAAATTTTCAATTCTCAAAAATCGAAATTTTTTTTTTTTTTTTAATTGTTTTTATCCCTGTAGTGATCTTTATAAATACATTTAGGCTCGTTCAATGCTACAGAGGATGCTCTTTTGATTCCACCGTCTTTTATTTTTTTTTACAAAAAAATGGAAGTGCAATTGCTCTTTTTGTAAAAAATGAAAAATGCATTTTTCTCAAAAAAGCCATTTTTTTTGTCTCAAATTTTTTTTATGGATAGGTAGCCTTAAGACCTATATTTTCATCGGTGTGGAATTTGGAATATTTTGGTTTAGTAAGAGATATAAAAAAAATTGAGAAAAAAATTTTCATATTCACATAAATGTAAATACGTCATAGATACAACAACAAATATTTCAGGAGTAAGCGCATTTCAGATATATATATATTTGTACGTACATAGCTTTTATGCAACTCATAGGTGTTGTGCTGTACACACATATATATATATATATATATATATATATATATATATATATATATATATATATATATATATAGTGCATAAATTTTGCGTTAAGTATAAGAAATTATGTAAAAAAAAGTTCTATTTTTTTTTTCCTTTCTTATGAGTTTTGGACTTTTTCTTATTGCGCACATTCTTCTTTGACGTAATTTTTCTTTTCTTTTTTTTCTCTTTATTTAATAATTTTGTGAAAAGATGAGCAGCAGTTCGAGCCATATACAATTTTTTCTTTGTCCCTACTTTTACTTTGCATACGTGGGTTTTTTGAATGCCGGCCAATTTAGGGGTCTTAAGCCACTCTTTTATTTTGCTTTGTCTAAAAACTTCAATATCTTCTTTTGGCAGTAAGATTAATTTAATAGCGTCAGTGTTAGGTTGAACTTTTTTTACAAAAGCATTTGCATCTTGTATTGATTCAACATGATAATTTTGAATCAATACAAAACCTGATACTGGCGTATCCAGTAAAGCTATGAGCATTATGAACAGCTTCGTCAATGACATCTTTGAGCGCATCGCTACAGAGGCTTCCCATCTTGCCCACTACAACAAGAGGTCAACCATCACCTCCCGGGAAATCCAAACAGTTGTCCGACTACTTCTACCTGATGAACTCGCTAAACACGCTGTCAGTGAAGGCACCAAAGCTGTTACCAAATATACTAGTTCCAAGTAAATTTACTTGGTTGTTAATAAAATCAATCTAAATAAAATTTCATTATCTGAATCGATCGCATCAATAATTTTCGTTGATTCAATTTTCTTGATGCGTTTATAACAGTTGAAACATACATAATCAGAACTATGTACCGCCTTGTCAGGCAAATGTTGCCGCAGATGTTCTGCTAAATTTTCCAACATTCTAAATTTGGTAGCGGTATTATAAAAAATTTTTTTGTGTGATCCAAAAAAATTTGGACACTTCCATCTCTTCTCGGAATAAGTTTCAGACATATTTCAAAATGAGTCTCAATATCTAAAAATTAAACGGTATAAAAGATGTAAGATAACTACCGTGAATAGCTGCTTTCTTAAGTAAACCTAAGGCACTTAAATTATCTATGCAATATTTAGCCACCTAGCGGTATATCTAGATATCTACGTATATATACATCTGTTATGTAAATATGAAAATTTTTTTCTCAATTTTTTTTATATCTCTTACTAAACCAAAATATTCCAAATTCCACACCGATGAAAATATAGGTCTTAGGCTACCTATCCATAAAAAAAATTTGAGACAAAAAAAAATGGCTTTTTTGAGAAAAATGCATTTTTCATTTTTTACAAAAAGTGCAATTGCACTTCCGTTTTTTTGTAAAAAAAAATAAAAGACGGTGGAATTAAAAGAGCATCCTCTGTAGCATTGAACGAGCCTAAATTTATTTATAAAGATCACTACAGGGATAAAAACGATTAGAAAAAAAAAAAAATTTTCGATTTTTGAGAATTGAAAATTTATAAGTCATTTTTAAAAAGTGCATAAAAACTGCATTTTTGATGATATTAAAAAATAAAAAAATACGTATACGCTTATTTTCAAAGTAGAATAATATAAAAAATTTTTAAGCAGTTCGGAGAGATAGGTGCAGTCGGTCTGCATGATTTGAGATGGAATCGGTCCTTAATTAAATATTACCACATACATGCTTAATATTTTAGCATATAAAATATGATCAATTTTTTATGTTATTTCATGAGCATATTTTAATCGCCCGTAACTTTTGAACCACAAAAGCTTTTTCAATGCAACAAAGCTTATATTAAGGCATTTAGTTTGTGCTTCATTTAATTTTTCATGCATCTATTTGTAAGAATCTTAGTTCTTTGGTTATTCAAGTTTTTATAAAGGCTCTTATTCACCATACTTTTGAAAAAATGTCTATATTCGTGTCTAGGGGGCCTATTTGACGAAAAGAAAAACACGGATTCATTTTTTTTATTAAAAAATCATATTCCGAAGTTTGAGCTAAATCTGGTTCCCGGAAGTGAGGTGCTCTCCTTGTTAGCCATTTTTGTTGTGAGACGCTTCAACATTATGTTATATTATTTGAAAAATTTATAAATTGCAAATCTAAAAGTGCTAAGTCCAAATGACATTTTTGAATAAAAAATAACTGAGTTCCGATTTTGCATAAAAATTAGTCAAGTCCTTCAAATTTTTTTCTTAAGAGTAGCCAAGTCCATAGTCACATTAAAGTTAAGTCCATATTAAAAAATTATTATTGCCTTTAAAAAATCAATTCAGATTTTGCAGAACATGTGCAAAAATCTTATAATTTATTGGTCAATTCAATAGTATATTGATTAACAAGCGATTTAGAATCATTCAAAAGATAGAGGTTTTTTGCATTTTTCTCAAAATGCGTTAGTTGTGACTTAGCCATGTATGTTGTGAGACGCTTCAAATAAACTTTGATTTCATACAGAAACTTGTTACTGGCGAAATATCGCCACTTTTTACTAATCACAACGCTTCAAGGCGTAGATAATTTCATGATATTGTAACACGGCTTGAATGTAAAGTATGTGAGTCCATATACAGTATATAGATGTTTGTAAATAACGAGCTTAGTTATCCATAAGGCTATAAATCTTATCAAATAATAAATTATTGTTAATATATTATTACTTGAGGTAGTTGTTCACCAACTCATTTAGTCAAAATAAAACTCTTGTAAAAACTTTAAAATATATTAAAAATATTCATTCCTAAAATATGAAAATTTAAAAATATGAATTTTCTTGAATATATTATAAATAGTACATTACGTAACGGGTATGGAAAAGCTCTATTTAAAAAACAAGAAGTTACGGCCTGAGCCGAAGGTGAGGGTCGTAACGAGTTTCATAAAAAAGCTTTTCCATACTAGTTGCGTAGTGTATTTTCCGCCATGAGAGCCAAAGAAGAGCAACGGAGTTGCGATAGGGTTAGAATAGCGAAAAGTATCTTTTTTAATTTCAACGTAAATATAAGAGTACATTTATGTTTTATTAACGTAGTAAATTATTGTAATGACATTTAGCAACATCGTGCTTGAGCCAGAAAATGTGATAGTGATAGACAATTTGTCTTTCTGTAGACATAACCAACATATGTTATACTTCATATCGTCGACTTTAACGAAGACTAGCACCTGTAATTTCCCGCCGCGAAGACTAGCATATTTAAGAAGGCTCTAACGAAAAGTAAAATATTTGAAAATCTTCTGCGAACACTAGCACTTTTAACGACTTCGCCGTGAAAATTAGCACTTTTCACGAATTCGCCGCGAACAATAGCACTTTTCATGACTTCGTTGAAAACTCTAATTTTTTCACGACTTTACCACAATGTCTAACAATTCTCATAATTCTGTAACAAAAATCAATACTTTTTAATGTTTTACAGTGAAAATCACCACTGCAAAAATTAATATTTTCCATCTTCTTACAGCGAAAAATAGTACAATCGATGATTTTCAATAAGTTGATGCTTACATTTACTTAATTTATTATATTTTAAAATTATTTAAAATAAAAATAAAATAAATAATTATTATTTATATATTCTTTTTGTTTTCGAATAATTATTTTCTTAATATTATTTCATATATTTTTTAAATTTAAATCTACGAAAACTTATTTTTTTATTTGTACATTAATCAAATTATCTGATTAATAGTTTTTGAAAGATAGTGTAATGAACCGAGTTCATTACCGATGAATGTTACAAAAAAAAATTTTAAAGTTAAAATAATAATAATGATAATAGAGTAAAAATAATATTGATCAATTAATAAATAAACGAGTGCAAGAGACAAATAGCACGACGCAAGCAAATTGAGGTCAAGCACTGGCTGAATGAAACAGTGAAAGAAAAAAATATAAGCTGAAGGAACAGAATTCATTATTAATGAATTTTTCAAAAAAAATATAAAAGCTAGAATAATAATAATAATAATAATGAAAAAGTAAAAATAATATTGATAAATTAATAAATAAACGAATACAGGAGACAAATAACACGATGAAAACAATTCAGGTCAAAGCGGCGGCCGAGTAAAATAGTGCAAGAAAGAAAAGTACGCTACAGGAGCCGAATTCAATACCAATGAATTTTTCAAACGAAAAATAAATGAAAATAACAAAAGTAATAATAAAAAAAGTAATATTAATCGCAATAAAATAATAAATAAACAAATGCGAGAGACAAATAGCAAACAAATTCAGTTGACCTCAATGAAGATCAAGGTTCGGCGGCCGAATGAATCAGCAAAGGAAGGAGAAGTACAAGCTGAATGAGATGCTAAAAAAAGATGCGGGCAGGCGGCAAGCTTAAAAAAAGCAATAAGCCTGACAACGATGAACGGCTTCACAGAAAATCGTGAAGTTAACATTGAGGAGTATGAAAGAATTTCAGCGAAGCGGTAGGGGAATAAAGTGCAGTATAAGAATAGATAAGGCCGTCCCTGAAGAAAAATACAGAGTGGAGGGACATTAAATCCAATTTATGCGGAGCAATTATCTGACGTTAGTGCAAAATTTAAAAGAAAAGCTTTGACAGAGTCCCAAAAACAGGAAGCCGAAATGATAACGGCAAAAAGTAATTACCAATAAACTTCAAGCTGACCTCTTTCTATTCAAACGAAATTATGGTTTCCAGAGAAAAAACATACAGGGAGGGCTGACTGGCAACCAATCAGAATAGCTGAAAATCATACGAATGGGCAAAAAAATATACCACCGTTAGCAACAACGAAGCTTCTAGAATCGAGATTTAGAGTATAAAAAGCTTTGAGTTTATAGGCGAAGCCCTCTCTTCAGATGGAACCACCAGCGGAGCAGCAGTATTCTTTCAGATCGGATGGAAATGGGGCTAAACTCTTTTTCCCGACCAAACTCTTGCTAGCCACGTCGATTTTGCCAAGCAGTTAAAACGTCACCAGAGCCAGCAGCAGCCAGCCACCGCCCATCTGCGAGTAATCAGCCGAGGAGACACAAATTAAATTAAAAAAAGAAGAAGTTTGACTTAACTTTCGAGTTTCATAGTCAACTGGACCAACTAGAGAAAAAGGCTGACGTTGTGGGGAAGCGAAGTTCGAAACAAAAAACGCTGCCAAGCGCTTTGTCGGAATGCTTTCTCATAGAGCTCTTTGAGTTTAATTAATTTTTTTATATTTGTTTAAATGTGATATTAATATTAAAAAATTGTCTAAAATTAATATTTACTCATATTGTACTTTATAAATTTCGAACATATATGCTAGCTGTTTGCTTTTTCAACATTTATAATTTATTTTAAATCATCAAGTAATACAAAAAAAACTTGTTCTATTGAAAAAATTGTATAATGTAGTAATAAAAAGAATGATGACAACAAAATTTCTAATCTTTATAAAATGCAATCATATTTATATATTAATATAGTTCATGTTTATGGCTCTATAAAAAAAAACTACTCTATGAATACCAATTTTCAATAGCTCCCCGTCTACTTATACAAAAACATAGATAGTATAAGAAATTTGAAGCGAATCCATCGAGTAATTTTCGAGATCTAATTGGCTGAATAAATAACAATTTCTTTTCAAAATTTCTTTTTCAAAATTTAAAAAATGCTCTAAAATTAAAACTACCCTATGAAAATCAATTTTTGGAAATTTCCCTTCTTTCGGCAGTTGTAAATGATTTCCCTGCAAATTTTATAACAAATCTATCGAGTACTTTACGTAAAATAAAAAAAATAAGAAATAAAAAATCGAAATTTTTTTTAAAATATTTAAAATTTTCTAAAATTGTAACCACTCTAAGAAAATTAGTTTTTAAAAGCTTATTTTTTTCAGACAATATCGAATTGATTGTATAAAAATTTTGGAGAAAATGTATAGTATGGTTTTTGAAAATTATTAAATATTTATCTTTGAAAATTATTACATATTTTTCTTTAAAAAAGCACTTAAAAACTATAAAAATGCTTTTTTACGAGACAGCGTTGAGATGTGGAACTTTTTGCGAAACAGCTCTGAAATCTGCTACTTTTCGCGAGACAGTGTTGAGATGTGCTACTTTTTGAGGGACAGCGTTGAGATGTGCTATTTTTCGCCGGCCAATTTAAATGTGCTACTCTTCTCGGCAAAAGGCGTCGGATGTTCTACTTTTCGACTAAAAATTGAAATGTGCTACTCTTCGTTAGAGCCGACGATATAGTCGAAGAGTGATTTAAATAGTGAAATATTAAAGAATGTCGGAAATATTAAGATATGAAAAACGGTTTATATCTAAAAAACAATTAAAACAAAAATGTATTCAAAAAGAAACTGCGATGAAAAAATGGGTAAAAGAACGTCGTGATAAACATCAACTTAATGTTGACGAAAAGCGACCTAACCTATCTATTGACACTCGAATTGTTGTAGATTTTTTAAGAAAAAATATGCAATGTGATCATGAAAATTGTAAGAATAAACTCTCTGCTGATGGAATTGTTGACAAACAAAAAAAGGATTACTCTCAGTTTTCAAAATTAAATGTGAAAAATGTCAAACAATCAAACTTATCAAAACTTCTGCTCCTCACAGTGTAAATTCGGAGGCCAAAGAATATATTTGTGATAAAAAACGCAATGACGTAACAACTAATGTTGTTCTTGGTAAAAATAGTTTTCATAATCGATTTAAGATTTATGGACTTCTTTTTTTTACATGTTTTTATTATCAGGTATTTTACATGCTGGGATTGGATACACTGAGCTGAACAAACTTTTTGCTTGTCTAGATCTTCCAATGATGAATTCACGAATATTTAAAAAGTATGAACAAGAGATTTGTCCGATTCTTGAAATGGAAGTAAGAAAAAGCTGTACAAGGGTTGCTACGTCAAAGCGAAAACTGATCTTAGAAAAATTACATGAATTATATAAAGAGCTGTAAGAATTATAGCAAAGTTACTATTTTAATTTTTATTCAATTAAATAACAAAATAATTAATTTTTTTACACGATTTTTACACAATTATTAAATTTAACTATCGATGTTTAAAAAATGAATCTATTTAATATGCTTTTATTATACTTTTTATGCTTATTTTCAACAAAAGTGTAAAATATCCTATGATTTTTATATTAAGTGAAAACTACACGTTTTATTTTAATTTTATAATGTATTATATTAGTATTATTTTACAATTTAAATTCACAAAAATTTGTATCAAATATAGAGTTTAAAACAATTTGCGAATAATACAATATGTTTAATGTATTCATAAATGTCAAATAATAAATAAACAGATATTGCATAATTTCATTATTATGCAATTGCAAACTTATAATTGTGCATTTTCTGAAACTTATATTTTTTGATTATATAGACCATCAGAAATAAGAGGAGAGTCTTTTAATGAAATGGGTATTTTCAAAGAAGATCTTTATGATAATAACAATATCAAAGAATTTGACAAGAGGATAGGCAATATTGTAAATATTATCGTTTCCTATGATATGGGTTGGTCCGAACGTGGCAGTAGCAGGAGCTACGACAGCTTAAATGGTTATGGCACAATTATAAGTTTACTATCAAAAAAATTTTAGATTATTGTACAAGGAATAGGAAGTGTCGATTATGTGACCTAGCTAAAGACGTAGCAACTCATAAGAAATAGTTAATCACAGTACTATTTTAAAGGAAGTTGGTATAAACGTCAAAATAATAATTAGTGACGAAGAAAGCTCTCTCATGGCAGCTATAAATCGGCATAATGCCAAAGAAAATAAAAGTAGAAAAATTTTCAAGTTAGCTGATACTAATTATTTGTAAAAAAAATTTACCAAAAAATTGCATAGTATGCAATCTAAACATAAAGAGTTGTCTAGAAAAGGACTTATATCTTATCTTAAAAAATGCTTCACTTATGTCGTAGCATAAAATAAAGAATGTAGTTCACAATTAGCTGCTTCTGTATGTAGTATTCCTGATCATATGTTTAATATACATGACGATTGCGGTAATTGGTGTAAAGTTGTTACGAAAAAAAGGGAGTATCAAATAAGCCAAAGTTTATTATAAAAAGTGAAGAGTTAAATAAGGAATTTAAAGAACTATTTGAAAATTATGCAAATGATTCTTTAAAATAATGTATCTCTGCTTCTAGTTAAGCAAACGAAGCATTTAATCATACTGTCAGTAGAAAATTTCCTAAAACCAAAAGTTATAGTACTAGTACTTCAAGAGATTTTTGTCTTGCAAGAAAAAATTTACAATGAATGATGAATTTTACATGGTTATACCGAGCTATAGCAGCAAGTTTGTCTTTTCGCACAATGTGACAACACATTTTACTAGACAATCATCACAAAATTTTTATCTTGATGGCGATTAGTGTGTAGGACTCACGGGAATTCAAATATCTCTCACATTTCAGCATGTATCAATAGTTGAACAGAAGAAAGTCATTTCTGTTAAAACAGTCAAACGTGAAATGAAAAATGTTTTGCAAGAAACGGAGGAGACTCAGAGAGCCAAGATGTTTGTCAGAGTCAAACCTGGTGTTCATCGTGATAATGAAAATCTTTCAGAAGAAATAAATAATCTCGAGAATTTGGAAAATTATTTATATTTTAAAATTTAAGCTGGTGGCTATGTACAGGTTAGATATCGATGTGGTGAAGATTGTACAACTTATATGCACATGTTTACACTGTCGAAAAAATTACTCAGAATTCTAGGTCTAGAAAATGTACCGATTTTCTCTTGCAAAGGTAATAAAGAACACTACATTACCGGTTATCGTCCAGAAAATCTTGTGAACGGATTGCCAACCGTATTCATGGTCTACAGCAACAGATGATGTAACAGATGATGTGCGCACAAGCTTACTAGTTATAGACTCGTTTCATTTGCGCAATTACGTTAACGAAATCGTTGAAATTAAAAACTTTTTACCATCCATGCACTTACCACTGCTGGCTTTAGTGTTTCAGTCAATCGATAAAGATATAAGAGACGAACACGGATTTCCCATTCTATTCGACTATGGTACGTTGACTGTGTAACGCTTCACTTTAAGCGTATCCGATAAAATGTCTGAGTTTGAAGATTTTTTCAATAACCAAATGGTTGGTGGTGAGTGTAAGTGCGTTAGAGTTGGTTAACCTTATTTCGATTATCAACAGCCGAGTGCAGGAGTAGGTAGTTTTTTCAAAGGTCTCTTTCGAGCAGCTATACCGAAGATCAATCAAGGTGCAAGAGCTATCGGGAAAGAGGATCTCTGAGCAGGTAAAAATATCCTAGATGATGTCAGTTTAGGTGGCAAACTGGTCAAAGAGGCAGCCAAAAAGCGCATTCGCGAGAGTGGTAAAAATCTCAAAAGAAAAGCTGATGTTGTTCTGGACAAATTGCTCTTGGGTGAGTCGAGCGCGTAAGAGGGAGAGAAATAAGAATATAAAAAGAGGAAGAATGAGACATTATCAACTTAGTCGTCAAGTGCACCTCGTACTACAAACACCTCACCGGCTAAACGCTTGAAAAGTGGTAAAGTTACGAAAAAGTAGAAGAAGCAGAATAAAAAACACGTCTAACTAGAGATATTTTTGAAAATTAAAATTTCAAAATGGAATTGTTGCATACAGAATCTTGTCAGTCGATCAAGCGGGAATTATCACTTTTTGAATTACCATCGACACAGACAGCAATTGAAGGCTCTTATTGGGTACAGTACAAACTGATATCTTCTCTCCAAGACTAATCACCAATTGAATTTACCATCCCTGAGTATCTAGACTTGGCTCACACAATGTTAAGTGTGAGTGTAAGTATAACGTTAACTAGTGCTGAACCACCTTAAAAACCTAACGTTGGACCAATAAAATAATCTTTTGCATTCATTGTTCAATCAAGTTGACGGGCTATTCAATCAGAAACCTGTTTCACCGCCAAACAATGCCTATGCATGCAGAGCTTACATTAAAACATTATTAAATTATGGCCTTAATAACTGAAAAGTCTCATTTAACGAGTGGCTTGTGTAACGATGATACAGCAGGAAAAACGAACCATAACACAGGTGGTAATGCAGGTCTCAATAAATGTAAGACAATCATGATCGACGGGAAGATTGATTTACTTGGCCATTTATATTGTGATGTTTTTAATCAAGACAAATTAAGCTACACTTTTTGTGCGTAGAGTAAGATTAAATTCTTCACTTGCACTAGCACACGAAAAACTATTGTCGCAGACTACTGCAAAATAACCACTGATATGTGTAAAAGTTAAGGCTGTTATGTTACATAACGACGTGCACGGAGAAACAATCGAATGTCATATTAGGTCAACTGCTAAAAAGAATTATACTCAGTTTTGTTAAAAATAAAGCTCACAACGGAGATAAAATTACAAACTCATTCAATTTCCAGAATTTTAATACAAATTTTTTGTGTCAGTACATTGATAGAATGCTAGTACCATCGATACTCTTACAGCTAGATTTCAAAAAAAGCAAAATGTACGTTGATGCCTATCATACACATTTTCCATTACTGGTATTAACTTTATGAATTTAGGCAACTCGATTACTTGTAAAGACTATCCGAACGGTTACTGCTTATTTGCTTTTGATTTAACACCTGATTTATCGGCAAGCGAGGGTAGTGATTGGAATCTGATAAAAAATTGTAATGTAAGAATTGATGTTAGATTCGACGGCCTGTTACAGAACGCAGTAAATTGTTTAATGTATGCTGAATACGACAATTTGCTCGAAATTGACTCATCAAGATAGGTTGTCGTGGATTATAACGGTTAAGTAATGGTGGTAGTGGTGGTGGTGATGGGGGTACATTTCTCGTTATTTAAGTAAACCAAAAGCCATCTTTATTATCTCAACCAGTGGGCAAGTTTCATTGCAAATAGTATGGATCTGTTTGAAAATCGTTTGATTCTAAAAGAGGTGGCTTTACTCGCTATTCATAAAAACTTTATCGCTCATTGGATTGTGTTTTTTCCTTGTAATTTGAGACGTTTATCTGAAAATTTATTAAGACAGAATAATTGGGTGACACTGAATTATCATGGTCTGGAATAGTATGAAGGGTATATTGATAAAAAGATTATACAAAAATTTGGAAGATATTTGCAAGCACTGTCGTAAAATTTTCTTGCGAGGTCTAGAGAATGTTAAACTACTTTCTAAACTGACTACTTGTGAGATAGTAAATTTAGAAGAAGAACAAGATTGTCCAGCTTTTAGAAATTTGAATTTGAGCAGTGTACAGTACATGCATCATTACATAAAATCACCTCATTTTAATTACGCGTATGCACTGAATAACGTTGCTAAACTTAAACATTGACTGCTAAAATTTAATGCCAGCGTAAAATCACTGATTGTAGAAGAAATATTCGAAATTTTCTGCGATGAACTCAAAAGAGATTGTTCGATATCTGATGAGGATCAAGTTTCACGCAGTAGGCGTTTATGCAGCGGATCGGATTTCTCTGATGTGGGTAAAACATTGTGCACTTGTTCTTAATACGCAAAATTTGAATCAGCGTGGCGCGCACTGGGTTACCATACACGTTGATGAGAATTGTAGAGGTACGTACATATAATTCTATAATCTATACATTTTGATAGTCTTGGTAGGTCACCGCAAATTCCACAACATTTACGACGTATTCAGAAAAATTGTAACAAATTTAAATGGAATAATGAACGCTTACAAAGCGAATATTCCAACGTTTGTGATCATTATTGTATCATGTTTCTGTATTATATGTTTAACGGGTTAGGTTTTAAGAAATTCTTAGAAAATTTCTTACAGAACTTGTAAAAAAATGATACTATTGTCAAGAATTTTGTAGAAAAACTTGCTATGCGTGATATGATATTTGACTGTCTCTGATTGGTCGCAGACCGCCTTTTTGCGATGCCTTCACCAACTTTTTACAGTATAAAAAAAAGAAGTAATATTTACTCGGTGTAGCCACATTTGTGTGATCGATGGTGCTAGCAGCAAGAGCAACAAAACTCAAGTAAAATGGCTGGTCAAAAGAGGAGCTTGAAGCAGTCATTTAGTAACGACTTGGCATATTTAATAAAACATAACAGCAAGGAAAATTATTATTTGAAGCCTCAGATCGAGTTTAGTAGAAAGGTCAATATAGGCCAGACTGCAGTAATCGAGCAAAGGAAACAGTAAGAAACGGATAAGATGCTTACATAGTGCCATGGTGGTATTTTTTCGAAAAAAATTTAATTTATAGAGCAACGAATGGCTTTTGCTGTACACATGTCCAATTCGATCCTTCCAACTCAAGTTACTATCAAGCCATATACCGAGACTACGAACAGAAGATTCAAACTTAAGAAGATCACCATTTATTGACACGCCAGTGATATGTAATGAGGAAAGCATATTTATATAGAAATAAGATCTAATAATAATAGCTTTTGTTTTATTCACATTTAATTTTAGGTGATTGTTCGTCGCCCAGTAAATAATACCGACAGCTTGATCACTCATAAGAAAAGAAACAGAAGCTAACTTGGCAATTGGAAAATCAATGTAAACCTGAAGGTCATAAGCGTAAATAAGGTGTTGTACATCGGCATGGAAATTAGCAGCCACATCATTGATGTATACAGAAAACAACAGTGGACCAAGGACAGAGCCCTGAGGAACACCAGTATTTAACGTTAAATAATTAGATGCATCACCATCTGCATCAATAACAGCCTGTTCTCTCAGAGAGATAAGACGCAAACCATTGCACAACTGAATGCGAGATGTCAAGAAAAGACATTTTTCTGAGCAGAAAGACATGGCATACCGTATCAAATTCCTTGCCAAAGTCAAATAACAGCAGCATAATCACGTAGCGTCTGTTCATGTTGAGTCTAACGTCCTCAGGTAGTTTCAATAGTGTGGTCTGGGTACTTTGTCCAGTTCGAAATCCAATCTGATAAGGGTCCAGTAGCTGTCGCGTAGACAAGTAGTAATAAAGTTGATTATAGACTAGACGTTCAAGAATCTTGGATATGAAAGATAACAAAGAAATCAGTCTAATGTCACCAAAAACCTGAGGAGAAGAGATCTTGTTGATTGTAGTAACCAGCGAGATCTTCGAACACGAAGTAAATAAGGACTCATGCAATGAGTTGTTATAAAAACGACACAATAAAGGCCTAATGACCGGAAAGGCCGTCCAAACAAAGTCAGTGTTGGCCAAAAATGAAGCGCGAGGTGGTCTGTAAACAATACCAACGAAAATAGGTGAAGCCAAATCAGATGGGTTGACCTCACAGAAGAGATACTCTGGTAAACCAGGTTTATCACTCCAGCTTCCAGAAGACGAACAGAGACGCACAGAAGTGAGAGAGCAGTATACAAATGAAGCAACACCATCTCTCCTAGGGTTACGATCCAGTCTATGAAGCACATACTCATCAAGAGTAATCAAAGAATCACAAACTATCTGGCTCAGTTTGATCTCAGTTGCAGTTATTACGCAGAAATAAGGGCGAGAAGCCAAAAAGAGTCTAATCATCTCGATGTGTGCTCTAATGGAGTTGGGATTGAAATGACAAACTCTGAGACCATCCTTAGTAGTGAAATGATCATGAATAAGCGATGAGACAGTATTGTTAGAAGAAAGGAGTGTGTTATAGTGAGAAGGAAGAGAGAATGAGCTTACTCCAGTTACAGATGTTAAGTAGTTGCATCGTTGTTGGCTGATATTAATAAGAGCTTCGCTAAAGAAAGCATCCAAATCCTCATCCGATGCAATGCATATTTCCTCTCCCTTCTGGCGAAGATTTTACCATCACGAAAAAATGTAAGGAAGTTGTACCTCTCATCTTTGGCCTTCTTGAGCACGCTTAATTTCAATTGGTGCAATGAAATTGGAAGATGTTTGTTAATGTTGATCATGGAAGGAGTAAGTGTGTGTCCATAGACATAATTACATGCAGATGGTCATTTTTGATCTTTGAGGTATGAAGACTACCCATCCTGATCTTAGCACCGATAACAGATTGCTCCAGAAAGATACTCTTGATGGTGACGAGCAATGGCGTCGTTAGCAGTGGATGATCACGCTGGCATGCGGTTGTGAGTGGTACATCAGTACAGATCATCAGTACTACGGGCTGTATTAAGTCGCGACAAAGGTCGAACCAAAACAATGTCGTTGAGAGCAAAATCAGAATCTAGAGAAGCCAATACAGCAAAGACACCGCTCTTGAAATCATTAAATTCATCAGAAACCAAGCCTCCAAACACCAGGTCTGATGCACGCTCAAAACGCTGCTATTCAGCCGCTAAAACGTCACATTTTTGCCGTAAAGATCTGTTAAGCTTGTCCAATTCTTGTAATTTAGTAGCCATAAGATCAGACATTGCCTGATCAGGCACAACAGAGACAGATTCTTGTACTTTCGTCCTAAGTTCTTGATAATCCCGACAAAGCTTATTAAGCCTTGCCTCAGTTACTCCACAACGCTCCTCACATGCTACAGCAACAACATCCACTCGCGTCTCCAAATTTGTAAACCTTCCATCCAGTGTTGACAGTTGAGTACCAATATTGTTAATTTTGGAATTTATAGCATCAAGCTTATCTAATTTCTCCATCTTCTTCGCAACACAGACAAAGACGCCGGGGCATCACTTACAGAACCCACAGAACCAGAACGTGATCGATTGCAATCAGGATTTGAAACTGCTATACAAAAGTTACATACCTTTACCAGTTGGTCATTATCATCTCTGACTATGAGCAGTTTAGTACAAGAACTGTGATAAGACTTCCCACAGCGACCACAGAGCTGAAGCTTGGATACAACAGTAAAGTTTTTAAAACAGTAACCACATTGATTGGACATAATGACTTCCAAAATTGGATAAACAGCTTAATTAAAGCGAATCTTGAATTTCAAGTTTGGCGCAAATTAAATATTTGTAAGAGGACAAGCAGCTTAATGAATGCACTTTAAATTACTTCAAAGTTTTAATTGTCATAAGTGGGAAAGCAGCTTGATTTATAATAGATTAAGATTCGCACGACTGTGGTTAGAGAGAGCAGAAGATAATAATAGAAAAGCGCCTTAGCTGAGTCGTTACTACTAAATGTTATCTAAACGGGCAATGATGCTAACATATAGGTTATCCTAGAGATGGAGCCACTAGCACCAAGCAAATAAGACTCCTCTTGCAGTATATGAGTGAGCCAAAAAAGATTGAGGTTATGTTGCAGATAAACAAATAAGAACAAATCGTAATGCAACTGCATACAATATATTGCACCGCCACAACACTCAGCAACCAAAGCAGGCAAGCAGCACATTTGTAGTAGTTGCCACTAGATGTTATCCAAAAGGACAATGGAGTTAATATATAGGTTGTCCAAGAGATAAAACCACCAGCACCAAGCTAATAATATCCCTCTTGCAGCATATTATTGCGCTAATAAAGATTGAGGTTATGTTGCAGACAAGGAGATACAAACAAATTGCAATGCAATTGCCCACAATATACTGCATCAACACAACACTCGGCAACCAAAGCAGGCCCGCAGCAATTTCTCCAGGCAACAGCAAAATCCACAGCAACGTCAGAAATAAAATCAAGTTGGTGTGCAATACCACAGCAAGAAAATCGTCCAAAATGCAATTGCAAAATGCAAACGAATGAGGCCAACACTCTCAGACTCCAAGTAGGACGATTCCCAGCAAAAAGATTCCACTCCGCAAAGTGAAAAAATGATGTTTTGAGACAAGTTTTAAGAGCAGAAAAAGTAAGTATTGCGCGTTTATAGTTTGCATCAGTTGAGATTGTAAATATTATTCTATTGTAGTTAATAAAAAAGAATAAAAAGAAGATTGTAAAATCATTCATTTGGGAAAACCTTAAACATCCTTTCACGTTCATGAATCTTACAGAAAATATTCATTCAGATTTTCAGCTTATTCTATAAAAAATACTTAAGAATATTGTACCTTAAGAGGAGGTCGAGTATATCTGTCCTTTTCTAATTAAAGAATTAATTTTTTTACAAAAACTAATAATTTTAGCGAAAAATAAAGAGCAAGCCGCATCTTGTATAAAGAAGGAATATTTTTGTTGATAAGGAAAAATTGATTTCATCGTTTCGTTTACAAGAATAACTTAAAACATTAAGGTTAGGGTAAACAATTCGGTTTTTCAAGGTTTTCTTCAAAATAAAACCATAAAATTAATTTGTTCTTATCAAAGAAAATTATGCTTTTTTGATACAAGACTCATCTTCTTCTTTATTTTTTTGCTAAAGTTATTAGTTTTTGCAAAAAATTGATTCTTTGATTAGAAAAGGACAGAGATACATGACCTCCTCTCAACTAGCGCCATTCCTAATTCACTTCATAAATTATTGTCTTTAAATAATAGTCTAGGCGCCCAGAGGGTTTCGTATGAACTTAGAGGTCCCACCAAGCAAGTAGGTGATTTATATGTATTTTGAGCCGCTGGATCCGAATTCACAACTTGCTTTTCGCGCAAGTGATCGAGTTATTTGTTATAAACAAATTAATTGTTTAAATAGCTATAGTTTATGAACTACAATAGATGCTGTAATTTTCTCTGCAAAAACTTGTTCTTTAATAAAAAAAAAAAAAAAAATCGTTCTTGTTTCATGTCGATTCAATAATTAGAACCAGAGATATGGCAAATATATTGCTAAAAAACATAGAGACGTAGCGCAAGCGAACGTCAAATTGTGTTGTTTTAAAAATGAATTTCTATGTGTTAAAAAGGGCAGTAACGCCCGTGGATATAAAAAAAAAAAAAAAAAAACCTTATAACTCGACAACTAATTAATATTTTTTGAAGTTTAACATGTGTTTGAAAAATTTCAGAGTCTCAGCTTTGATGATAAATTGTTATATATTACGTTCAAATGTTGATAAATAAGCTAGAATGATTTGAAGCAGAGAATATTTTCAATTTTTCAGAATTTTGTTGGTTTATAACGAAATAATATAGGTTAGCGAACAAAATATTTCAATATTTTTTATATAGAATGATAGGAAATTTCATCTCGTTTAAGAATCTGTCCGGTTTTTTTTAATTTAAGTAAGTAGAACCTGAGATATCGCAAATTTAAGCTGTAGCGCCAACTCCTTGCAATACGACATATGTGTGCAATATGGCGATCGCTTTCCTTATAAAAAATTTTTTTATTACAAGGTACTTACCTTAATTTCATTATACTTAATTTGATTTTTTTGTAATAAAATTAATTTTAACTCTGTATTAGGTATCTCTGTACTCTGTAAAAATTTAATAAAAAAGGATTCAGCTGAAAATAAATGACTCTAATAAATCGGAAAGTTAAACAAATTTTTTGAATAAAATAGATTGTTCTTTTTGCAATTGCAAAAAAAAATAAATGTAAAAATACTCCATAAGTTGAGTAAATTGTTTACTATTGTAGTAGAAAAATCAATGATTATTTAAAACCCTAAATCTACTTCATCTCCATGTATTATACATCATTAATATTATGACTAACTAGGAGAGTATCAGACCTCCGGATCACGGATTTTGCTCAAACTTTGGGATAAGTTTTAAGATGTTAAAATATGAAAAGAAACAGAATTTTAGACCCCAACGCTCAATTATTCCCTAGTTACAGGCAATCAAAGAAAATCACTAAAAAAGTTACTAGATTTTCAAACGCTTACAGTTCCTCAGCATTGATACTTAGGAGCAGTAAACTTTTTTTAAATGAAAGCTGAGCTCAAATCCTTTCGAAATAGTAGTTATAGCATGTCAAAATATCATTTTTTCCCAAAGTCATAGCGTGATAAACATTAGACCCAATTTCAGCTTTTTTTATTAATTAATGTTTTAAAAAGAAAAATCAGGTCCAATATTTATCACGCTCTAACTTTGGGAAAAAATAATATTTTGAGATGTTATAGGTGCTATTTCGAAAGAATTTGAGCTCAGCTTTCATTTTAAATAAGGTTTAAGCTTCTAGCTATCAATGCTAAGCAACTATATGCGTTTGAAAATCTAGTAACTTTTTTAGTGATTTTCTTTAATTGCCTGTAACTAGGGAAATATTGAGCGTTGGGATCTAAAATTCTGTTTCCTTTCATATTTTGACATCTGCAAACTTATCCCAACGTTTGAGCAAAATCCGTGATCCAAAGGTCTGATACTCTCCTAGTAAGTATATAAAATAGAGTCGAAAGTAATTTTATTAGAAAAGAATAAGATTACTTACCTTATAATAAAAGAATTTTTATTCAGGAAAGCGATCGCTATATTGCACACATATGTCGTATTGCAAGGAGTTGGCGCTACAGCTTAACCCTTTCAGTCACGAATTATTTTCGCGAAAACACGTATTTTCTATCATACATTAATTTTTTAGATTTATTTACAATCATATATTCAAAATATATCATATGATACTTATGAAATGAATACTCATTTATATGAAAATGCAAAAGGAATAAAGATTAAACTTAAAGTTCGAATTAAACAATAAAAAAAATGAAAATGAG
>JAFFSR010000014.1:1787500-1803811 GCA_017163975.1 Anastatus disparis
TAATAGCAGTTAAGCTAAAAGGAAAAGCACAAGAAGTAATTGAAAGAAATCAAGTGACTACAGCGGTGCAACTCAAAGAATGTTTAAACACACACTTTGGAAAACTAGAACTTGAATACGATCAATTAGCTGAAATGCGTAACTCTATGAGACAGAGAACAAATGAAAAGGTGGCGGATTATATACAAAGATATAATAACATAAATCGTCGAATACAGATTTCGATAGATGGTTTAGATGACGATTTTAGAGATATGCACCGGAATTATGAAAATAAAAACGCGATTTCGAAATTTATATGAGGATTGTATCCAGAAGGCTTACGTTTAGCCGTACAACAAAATCGACCACACACTTTACCGATAGCGTATCAACAAGCCTTATACGAAAAAAAACTCCGAAAGGAAGATGAAGAACTTCGAAATAGAAATTATAATAAACATGAGGAGAGATCCAGAAGAGATAGATATGAAAAACATTCAAGAGATAGGAGTCATTCTAGATATGATTCAAGAAATCGTGAGAAACATTCAACACGGGATAAAAATTACACACGTGATAGAAGCTTTTCACGAGATCGACAAGAAAATCATCGATCAGATAAAAAAGAGGATAAACTTACATGCTCTCACTGTAATAAATACGGTCATGACAAAGAGCATTGTTTTAAACACCAAAATGCACAAAGAGTAAATTTTCGCCTCAATGCCTCAAAAAGCAAAACTTATTTAGAGGATCCGGCACCATGGTCGAAGACCCCACCCGATCGTCAGAACTATTGGGAAGACCAGGATTACCAAACGCAATCTTTCCAACAGATGGAAAGCACTGGCATCTCTGGATGCGACCCTCAGGAACAGGAGGAAAATTATTAAAATTCTCAGTGGACACAGGAGCAGGCATAACATTCATTAAAGACAAAGTGTTGGATCTTAATACCTGCAATCCTATAAGACAAAAACCAAAAGAGAGACAAACAATACAGATAGTTAACGGAAATCACACAATGCTTGGCAAATGTAAATTGAATGTTTTTGGAAAGGACTTTATATATCATGTCGCAAGCAATAAAATACCTCTCGATGCCGATGGGTTATTGGGCCGAGGGTGGCTACAATATTATAAAGCATTAATTGATACAGAAAAACAAAATATAAAAATTTTTGATGCACAAGACAACCCTTTACAATTAACATTCAATGAAAAACCTGTTTATGTAAATCAAGGAATCAATCTTATAAAAATAGATATAGATATACCAGATGGAGAGTACATAATAACCGATCCGAAAAATATAATAACACCAGTAATATATACAATACAAAATAAAAGTACAACACTCAATATCGTTAATGAGTCAGTAAAGGAAATGGAAATAGATACTGAAATAGACATAGAAGAATTTCAAGAACAAAAACAAAATGTTTATGAAACAATTTTCTTACAGAAACAAGTATATAATAAACAAACGTTCATGACAGAAAAATATCATCGTGATAAACTTATTATAGATAATACACGCACATCGCATTTGCCGAGAGAACAGGCATTAGCAATACAAACATTAGTCAAAGAATACAATGATATTTTTCAATTAGAAGGAGATAATGCACCATCGCTCAAGAATATGTATCATCGTATTGATTTAACAATAAATCAACCAGTTGTTTCAAAATTATATCGACACCCATTATCTTTACATAAGGAAATAGACAAACAAATAGAAAAATTTGAAAATGAAGGTATTATAACAAAGTCAAATTCACCTTTTGTATCACCTGTTTGGTGTGTTCCAAAGAAAATGGATGCATCAGGAATACAAAAATATAGAGTTGTAATAGATTTTAGGAAATTAAATGAATACACACTTCAAGACAATTACCCATTACCGTCAATAAATGAAATTCTTGACCAATTGGGAGGTATGAGATACTTCTGTGCATTTGACTTGGCCTCAGGCTTTTATCAAGTCCCGGTTTTTCCAGAACACAGAGAGCGTACTGCATTTTCTACTCATAAAGGGCATTGGGAATTTAAACAAATGCCAATGGGCCTTAAAAACGCATCTGCAACATTTCAAAGAATAATGAATTTAAAATTACAAGGACTAATAGGCACTATATGTTTCGTATACCTAGATGACATTATAGTATACTCAAAAACTTTTGAAGAACATCTAAAGAACTTACAGATATTATTTAATCGTCTTAGAACTGCAGGCTTAAAGTTGCAGCTTGATAAATGTGAATATGTAAAACCAGAACTAGAATATTTAGGACATCTCATAACAGAAAAAGGAGTATATCCTAATCCAAACAAATTAGAATGTATAAGAAATTATAAACAACCTTCCAATCAAAAGGAAATCAGACAATTTCTAGGATTATGCGGATACTATAGGAAATTTATTAAAAATTACGGTAAAATCACAGCACCTCTTAATAAACTAATGAGTAAAAATGTCACGTTTAATTTCGACGATAAATGCAAAAATGCTTTTGAAATATTAAAGCAAAAATTAACATCATCACCGATATTAAAATACCCTAATTTAGAGGAGATGTTCATACTAACAACAGATGCGAATAATGAAGGACTTGGGGCAATTCTTAGTCAAGGTGATTACAAGAAAGGAAAAGATTTACCTTGCGCCTACGCTTCAAGAACACTCAATCAAGCTGAAAAGAATTATTCGACTACCGAAAAGGAATTATTAGCAGCAGTATGGGCAATGCGTCATTTTAGACATTTTTTATATGGGAAACCTTTCATTTTAATAACAGATCATGCACTATTAGCAGGTCTCATCAAATCAAAATTACCAGAAATCGGATCTAGAATTTTTAAACTTTTATTAAAAATTACAGATTTTCAACCTATAGTAGAATATAAAAAGGGTAAATTAAATACTAATGCCGATGCTCTTAGCCGAGCATTTGTAGCAAAAAGAGAAAACCCACGAATAAAGTACGTTAATGCTATAGAAGGTGACATAATATACAACAATACTGATGATCAGGACATAAAACAAGTTTTAAAGGAAATATTGTCTAAATACACAGAAGGACAAATATTGGAGCTCAGAGGTTTTAACAGAAAAAAATTCTTCGATGCTACAAATCATTTAAAGGCTATAGCAGCCAAGAGCGGTATAAAAGAAATTACACTTGTATATTTTCGGACAGAAAAGGAACCTATATATGGAAAGATAGAAATAAAACAGGCATGTAAAGGAGACATTATACTTACTCCAAATGAAGAATTAATACGATCACCAATAAATTATTTACGTAATCATTACCCTAATTATAAAGGAGAAATTATAGAATTAAGAAATTTTGACGACGCTTTGGCTCAAGATTTATTATCAAAACTTGCTCGTTTTCCAAGAAGAATACAAATTAAGAGTCTAGCACAGACTCATGTGGATTGTGAAAAGACTAGAAAAACATTAATAGCAAGAGATAAAACTATGTTTCAACTTCGTAAATATTGTTGGGAAACAAAAGCAGAAGAGGTTAAAAATTGGATCGATACCTGCGAATACTGTGCAGAAAGAAATTTTAATAGTAGATTCAAAGCTCCAGGTACTATTATTAATGCGCCAAAGGAAATCAACGAATTATGGTATATAGATCATGTCGAAGAAAAAGGAATAAAATTACTTTTTATTATATAAGCACTTTCAAGATATGCTAAAGTTTATCAATTGAAAAATCTAGATCAAACTACGCAATCTATGGAAGATTTAATGAGTGAATGGGGAACACCAAAGAAAATAATCAGTGACAATGCAGCTACGTTTACATCAAGGGCGTTTCAAAATTTATTAGAAAAATATAAAATAGAATATATACCAACAACTCTATTACATCCGCAATCGAATGGTATAGTAGAAAGACTTATAGGAACTTTGAAGAAAAAAATAATCGGAGCGGTTTCAAACAATAAAAGCTTTTACCCAATTATTACTGCTTATAATAGAACAATACATCCTACAACAAAATATATACCTTATGAATTATTCTTTGGACGAATTCTACCTAAAGAAAATTTCAACTCTGACAAGTTAAATTCATTAAATAAGCGATTGGAAGAAAATACAAAGAAAGCAAAAGAAGCAAGAGAAAATATACAAAGACAAAAGGAAATTAATAAAAACACAGTAGATAATAGACAAACTTCAAAAATCAACCCACAACCAGGGGATAGGGTAAATTTTAGAACAATATTATTTAGAACAAAACCACCAGCACGCGACACCGAAGTGATGGAGGAAATAGTCGCAACGCTATTTTCAGAGCACGAAGAGAGATAAATCCATCAGGTTGAAGTGCAGGCTGACGAGATTCCCCTTTTTACTAAAAAAGAACTGGAAATAGCAGTAAAATCTATGAAGAACCAGAAAGCTCCTGGCCTGGATGGTATTCCCTCCGAAATCTTAAAGCTGTTGACTGAAGTAGCGCCCGACACGCTCCTACGCATGTACAACACCTGCCTGAAAACGGGATGCTTTCCAAAGAGGTGGAAAAGGCAGAAGCTGGTGCTAATAAACAAAGGAAAAGGCAACCCAAATAGCGCAGCGGGAAATCGCCCCTTGTGTATGCTGGACACCGCAGGCAAAGTACTGGAAAAACTTATGAAACCAAGACTCCAAGCAGTGGTAAAGGCTGGAGGAGATCTCTCCGATGAACAGTTCGGCTTCCGCAGAGGCAACTCCACGGTCGATGCAGTATCGGTGGTACAAAAAACGTTTCAAACAGAACGACAGAAAAATCAGCACTCTAAAGAGGTTTTAATGTTAGTAACAATCAACATCAAAAACGCATTTAATTCTGCTGCATGGAAAAATATAATGAAGCTTCTGAGAGAGAAGTATAAAGTCCCCCCCCCCTACCTACTGCGCATGGTTGAGGACTACCTTAATGGCAGGCAGCTTCTGTATGAAACTAAGGACGGATGTAAGTCAAAAAAAGGGACCGCAGGGGTTGCGCAAGGGTCAATACTGGGACCAGACCTGTGGAATATATTGTACGACGGCATCTTAAGACTAGAGCAGCCTGATGGATGCTACATGATAGGCTACGCTGATGACGTAGCGATCATCATTACAGGTAGGGACAAGAAAGAAATACAGGATAAGCTGACCAGTGTCATGCGAATCCTTAGAAGATGGTTGGAGGACCATGGCCTGGAACTCGCAGCGGAAAAGACCGAGCTAATCTTCCTCACTAAGAAGCACAAAGCTACTTTTGACAACATCCAAGAGATGCATATCGAAGACCTTAGTATTAAGACGAAAGAACATATAAGATACTTAGGCTTCACCCTGGATTCAAAAATAAATTTCGGGGAACACATTAGAAAGGCAGTGGACAAAGCATCAGCGGCTACACAATCACTTAGTCGTCTGATGAGAAACATTGGCGGCCCAAGAGCCAGCAAGATGAAACTGCTGATGTCAATCACGAACTCCATCATGCTTAATGGAGCAGAGATATGGGGGAAAACACTAAAGAAAGGAGTGTATCGCACTAGGATAGCTAGAGTACAGCGCAGAGCTGCTCTCAGAATCTGCAGTGCATACCGCACGGTATCGGAACCTGCGGTACTAGCCATTGCAGGAATTATTCTGGTGGATTTGTTGGCACTAGAACGGAAGACGATATATGAAAGGAAATGCAATGCAGGAAGATTCAACCAAGTCATCAATAGTAACAAGCTCGCAGAAGAAGAACGAACCGCAACCATCGATCACTGGCAACAGAGATACATAGAGGATCACCGAGGTAGGTGGACCACACGCCTCCTGGCAAAACTAAAAGAATGGATAGAAAGGGACCATGGGGAAGTGAATTATTACCTCACCCAACTATTGTCTGGACATGGGTACTTCTGATCCTACCTACATAAGCGGGGGAAGGCTTCAAACCCCAACTGCAAAGGTTGTGGACATGATATTGACAATGCGGAACACACTCTCTTCAAGTGTCATCTGTGGCAAGAAGAACGACGAGTGCTAAAAGATACGATTAAATAATTCACTTCCGAAAATATCGTAAAGCTAATGCTCAAGAAAAACGAAAACTGGGACGCCGTAGCGAAGTACGTGCAAACGGTCCTAAGATTAAAGAAAGAACGTGGAATGGTGGATGATTGAGAAATGAGGAACATCTAATAAGATCTCTAAAGATAGGAAAAAAGAAAAAAAAAAAGAAAAAAAAAGGAAGAAGAGGAAGAAAAAAATAATAGAAAAGAGCGCAAGCAAAATTGGCTAAGACAGACCACTCTTTGTAATGCGAAAGCGGGTCCAAAGTGGTGATCTCATTAATGAGATTTGATAAAAGAGGTAGGGTTTTAGTGGGTCGTACAGTTAGCGTACAACCCTACACACCAGCAAGTCTCGCATGGCCACTGATAGTGCGATTGCGCATTTCCCTCCTGTTCGGATATTAAAGAAAAAAAAAAAAAAATTATTATTATTAGAATTATTATAATTATTATCATTATCGTTATCGTCATCGTCATCGTCATCGTCATCGTCATCGTCATCGTCATCGTCCTCGTCATCGTCATCGTCATCGTCATCGTCATCGTCATCGTCATCGTCATCGTCATCGTCATCGTCATCGTCCTCGTCCTCGTCATCGTCATCGTCATCGTCATCGTCATCGTTATCGTCATCTAAGCTCTTATTATTATTATTATTATTATTATTTTTATTATTATTATTATCATTATTATTATTATTATTATTATTATTATTATTTTTATTATTAGTATTATTATTATTATTAATATTATTATTATTATTAATAGCAGCAGCAGCAACAACAACAACAGCAGCAGCAGCGCTAACAGCAGCAGAAACGGCAGCAGCAACAGCATCCGCTGCAGCTTGAGAACGACAACAACAGTTTACCAGCGGCCAGAACATCAGCCAATGAGACTCAGCAGCCTGCCCAGCAGCTACCAAAGAAGAAGAAGAAAAGAAGGAGGAAGACAAAGAAGAGGTCTGTCGTTGTCCTTATAAAACCTGAAGAAGGAAAAACCTATAGCGACGTCTTGCAGAGCAACAGGCAGGATTTGATCGCTGAGCGTCCAACGACCAACATCAGAGGGATAAGGAAAACCAGAACACGAGATGTCCTGATGAAGTTGGGCTCCACTAAGGGTTAAGAGACTTAAGTGCTTCCCTTAAGAGGACCGTTGGCGAAACGGGCAACGTCAAGGAGATATGCCCCAAAGAAACGGTCGAAACTAGGGACATCGGCTGTCTAGCTTTAGTAGAAGAAGTAAAGACCGCTGTTGAGGCTGTTTTTACTGAAGCCCAACAGGAAGTCGAAAAGTTTAGCGTCTCGCTGACCAATTCCAATAGCAGAGAGCTTCGCTTAGCCATTGTGGAAATGGATCAAGACCAAGCGGCGTTCTTGCTCTTAAGAACTAGGATAAAGATTGGCTACACCAGCTGCCGCATCAGAAGTAGGCAAAAGGTTCAGCACTGCTTTAGGTGCCTGAACTACGGTCATCAGGCGCGTGCTGCCGAGGACCTGACCGTAGTAAGATGTGCTACAAGTGTGGCAAAGATGGCCATAAGGGATCGGCCTGCAAGGCTACCGATACTCAGTGCATACTATGTACTGAGCGCGAAGTAGACCCTGCAGAGCGAAAACACATCCCCGGGTCAGGTCAGTGCAAAGTTTTTCGCGAGACTCTAGACCAATTCAAAAAACAACGCTAATGATGGGCCGCATAACGGTCCTTCAAGCCAACTTACACAGAAGTGACGCAGCCAACAGCCTTCTGACTCAAATTATATACAAGACAAAGGCTGATGCGCTCTTCATAAGCGAGCAGTACATAAACTGGCCCAAGGAGACCTGGTTTAGAGACAAGCTTGGCACTGCAGCGATCTACATAGCCCAAAAAACATCAGAGTAGACGCAATAGAGCTGGAGAAGGCTTCGTATGGGTCAAAAGCAGGAACGTTACATACGTGAGCTGTTATTTTACACCAAACACAACAGCAGACACGTTCAGGCGACGTCTGGATATGCTAGAAGACTCTGTCCGCGGAATATAAGGCGACGCGTCGTCGTTGCAGGGGACTTTAACGCGAAAGCGTTGGAGTAGGAAATGCCACTGAAGGACAGCAGAGGAGAATACATCATGGAGATGGGAGACAGACTCGGCCTAACAGTGCTAAACATCGGAAGCACTACAACATTCAGACAAGGGGCTAGCGGTACGATTCCTGACGTATCTTTCGCATCAGAAAATCTTTCACGTAAGGTGTCAGATTGGAAAGTGCTGGAGATAGACAATGGAAGTGACCACCAGTACATCACATTTCAAATCCATGATAGATCCTAATCATCGAGGCGAAATGTGGCTAGGCCAGTCAGATGGAACGTTGCCAAGCTAGACTCTGAGAAACTTGTCCAAGTACTGCAGCAAGGATTCGACAATCTACCGGATGCGACAATTGCCACTGAAAACGCCGACGCTGCGGAGCTTCTCGTGAAAGAGACGATGAGTCTCATTCACAGAGCCTGTGATGCATCTATGCCGCGCAAGGGATCGCAAAATCATAAGCGTCCAGCGTATTCGTGGAACGACGAAATAACAAGAACCAGGTCAGAAGCTCTAAGCCTCAGAAGATCATCACGAAGAGCAAGAAAGAAGAACTCATCAGAAGCAGATCTTTTGTCTGCACAATACAGAGACGTGCATAGACAGCTTCGTAAAAAGATCAATCGAAGCAAAGCACAATGCTGGAAGGACCTGAGCGAAGACGTTAACAAAGAGGTATGGGAAATGGCCTATAAGATAGTGACGAAAAAGCTCTGCGCTTCCCCTACGTTGCCATTCGAAGAAGAGACCATGGCAAACATCGTTCACTACCTGTTCCTTACACATCCACCGCTCAAAGAACAGGAGAATACAGAAGAACCTGAAGAGATCCCGCTCTTTACGAGCGGAGATTTACAGATCGCTGCAAGAATGATGAAGAACAAAAGGGCACCTGGCCCTGACGGAATACCATCCAAGGTCCTTAAATGCACAGCGGTGAAAGCGCCATCTCTCTTGTTAAACATGTACAACGCGTGCCTCCAGACGGGTGTGTTTAGCACCCCCTGGAAGGTTGCACGTCTTGCGCTGATCAACAAAGGAAAGGGAGGAGATCCCCGGCATCCATCGTCCTACAGGCCACTGTGCATGTTGGACGAAGCAGGGAAGCTTTACGAGAGGCTGCTTAAACCGCGATTACAAGGAGCCGTGCAGGCGGCTGGCGATCTCGCCGACAACCAGTACGGCTTTAGGAAAAAGCGGTCTACCGTTAATGCAGTAGAAGAGGTAGTAAATGTAGCGAGAGAAGCATGGACTGGAAACCATCATTCCCGTCTGATCGCGTTCCTCGTCATGTTAGATACGAAAAACGCTTTCAACTCGGCAGGATGGCCTGATATCCTTGCTGCGTTAATAGAGTTTAATGTACCAAAATACCTTATGCGTGTGATGCGTGACTACCTAAAAAAACCCTATCCTCCGCTATGAGACAGAAGAAGGCTGGCGTGAAAAGAACCTCAGCGCAGGCGTGGCACAGGGGTCAATATTCGGCCCAGACTTTTGGAACATTCTGTTCGATGCATTGCTCAGACTTGAAATGTCGGATAGGGTGATTATTATTATTATTATTATTATTATTATTATTATTATTATTATTATTATTATTATTATTATTATTATTATTATTATTATTATTATTATTATTATTATTATTATTATTATTATTATTATTATTATTATTATTATTATTATTATTATTATTATTATTATTATTATTATTATTATTATTATTATTATTATTATTATTATTATTATTATTATTATTATTATTATTATTATTATTATTATTATTATTATTATTATTATTATTATTATTATTATTATTATTATTATTATTATTATTATTATTATTATTATTATTATTATTATTATTATTATTATTATTATTATTATTATTATTATTATTATTATTATTATTATTATTATTATTATTATTATTATTATTATTATTATTATTATTATTATTATTATTATTATTATTATTATTATTATTATTATTATTATTATTATTATTATTATTATTATTATTATTATTATTATTATTATTATTATTATTATTATTATTATTATTATTATTATTATTATTATTATTATTATTATTATTATTATTATTATTATTATTATTATTATTATTATTATTATTATTATTATTATTATTATTATTATTATTATTATTATTATTATTATTATTATTATTATTATTATTATTATTATTATTATTATTATTATTATTATTATTATTATTATTATTATTATTATTATTATTATTATTATTATTATTATTATTATTATTATTATTATTATTATTATTATTATTATTATTATTATTATTATTATTATTATTATTATTATTATTATTATTATTATTATTATTATTATTATTATTATTATTATTATTATTATTATTATTATTATTATTATTATTATTATTATTATTATTATTATTATTATTATTATTATTATTATTATTATTATTATTATTATTATTATTATTATTATTATTATTATTATTATTATTATTATTATTATTATTATTATTATTATTATTATTATTATTATTATTATTATTTTATTATTATTATTATTATTATTATTATTATTATTATTATTATTATTATTATTATTATTATTATTATTATTATTATTATTATTATTATTATTATTATTATTATTATTATTATTATTATTATTATTATTATTATTATTATTATTATTATTATTATTATTATTATTATTATTATTATTATTATTATTATTATTATTATTATTATTATTATTATTATTATTATTATTATTATTATTATTATTATTATTATTATTATTATTATTATTATTATTATTATTATTATTATTATTATTATTATTATTATTATTATTATTATTATTATTATTATTATTATTATTATTATTATTATTATTATTATTATTATTATTATTCCTCCGCATGTTGCTGACCTTGTAAGTGTCCACCTACGATGTGGTGGCGGGGCGGAGGCTTAAGCACGATCCACATATCGCTGGCAATCCTTAGCGATGGTCAAGGATATCTGGATGATCGCGTGGGCACTTTCGCTTCACGAAACTGCCAACCCATTGAAATTTATTGTTCGTATTTACGTGTACTAAGAAGCAACACAGTATGAGTGGATGTATGAATGAGCTGCGGCTGTCGACCAATGGATATTCCCGTCAGACTACAGGAGTTGTACGTTGATAGTGACTTGCTGACCTCTGTTTAGTAATAAGGGTAAACGTTAGTCTCCTCTCCGGCGAAAGTCGTGACGGGCAAAGGTCCCGTGAAACCACATGTTGGTTAGGAACTGTTACGTACTTCTACTAACGTAACCAGAGCCAATGAAGGGGTTGAAGTTGGTTCGTACAGGCGCAGGTGTGAAGGATTACCTGGTCAGTATTTCCTTATACCGAGTCCGCGCAGGAGAACTGCGGAACGTCTAGCCTGAAGTTTAGGGCCAGGCGCAGCACGGTACTGACGTCGCCCACTCAATACGGATGACGTAAAACCTTTAGCATCAATATGGCGCGGGCCTAACCCGTAACATCTTTTCTAGAATCACTCGATGTCGCTAGGGTTGACCACCCGACAACCGCTTCTCGGCTGCGGCATCCTTAACTAGGGGCACCTTACAGGCGGGGATAGTGGCTCCACTGCGCCTGGAGCTCCCATGATGGGCGAACCGTCTTAAACCAAGTACACGTTTTAATATGGTAAATTCTACAACACAAAACAAAAACCAATCAGGAGCGGCTAGTAATAGCCAAAACAATACCGAAGGCCAGATGTCGCAGGCTGATCCCCTAAAGAATACAGGGGTAGAGATCACCTGCTTGACAATTGAAGAAAGATCTCAAAGAATGAATGAGATCTTTTTGCTCATGCAGGCAGCTGTTAGGTCCATGCCTAACATGAACTCGAAAGTGAAAGATAACCTGCCAGAATTGATTGAGCACGTAGAAGCTCTGAAAAGGGAGTTTTCTCGCTTGCGCGAAGCAAGAACGGTCACTGAACAGATGGAAGTGACCGAGACGCTTCAGGCAAGCGCTGCAGCTAAGCGGCCCAGAGAAGAAGACTCGCTGGAATCAGGAAACAATTCTGATCCGCGAGCTCTTCTTAAGAAGGGCAGAGCTGAGGAAGACGCAGACGACTCTTTTGTGACTGTCCAAAGTCGCAAGGATGTTAAGGCTGCAAAGAAACAAAGAAGCTGCAGCTGGAACAACAAACACAGCAGCAGCGGCAACAAACGCAACAACAACAGCAGCGATCACAGCAGCCTAACTCCAAACCACCAACGGCCAGAACATCGGCAAAAGTGACGGAGCAGCCTGCACAGCAGCTGCCAAAAAAGAAGAAGAAAAGGAGGAGAAAGACGAAGAAGCGTTCTGCCGCCGTCCTTATAAGACCAGAAGAAGGTAAGACTTACAGTGAGGTCCTGCAGAACATCCGGCAGGAGCTCATCCAGAACAGCCCGACGAGTAACATCAAAGGGATCAGAAAAACCAGGACCGGAGATGTCCTGATTGAGTTGGGCAACACCAAGGAACTTGAGACCTTCAGTGACTTTTTGAAAAGAACGGTTGGTGGAACAGGCAAAATTAAGGAGATCATCCCCAAAGAAGCAGTCGAAATCAGAGATATAGACTGCCTCGCAACGGTGGATGAAGTAAAGACAGCAGTAAAAGCTGTTTTCACACAAGCAAATAAGGACCTGGGCGAGTTTAGCGTCTCGCTGACGAACCCCAACAGCAGAGAGATTCGCTTGGCCATCGTAGAGATGGAACAAGACCAGGCATCGTTCCTGCTCTCTCAAACCAGAGTAAAAATCGGCTACACTAACTGCCGTATCAGAAGTTGGCAACGGGTTCAGCGCTGTTTCAGGTGCCTGAACTACGGTCATCAGGCGCGTGACTGCCGAGGACCTGACCGTAGCAAGATGTGCTACAAGTGTGGCAAAGATGGCCATAAGGGATCGGCCTGTAAGGCTACTGACACTCAGTGCATACTATGTACTGAGCGCGAAGTAGAACCTGCAGAGCGAAAACATATCCCCGGGTCAGGTCAGTGCAAAGTCTTTCGCGAGACCCTAGACCGATTCAAAAGGCAACGCTAATGATGGGCCGCGTAACGGTCCTCCAAGCCAACTTACACAGAAGCGACCTAGCCAACAGCCTTTTGACCCAAATCAAATTCGAAACAAAGGCTGATGTGCTCTTGATAAGCGAGCAGTACACAAACTGGACCGTTAAGACCTGGTTTAGAGACAAGCTTGGCACTGCTGCGATTTACGTAGACCCAAAGACCATCAGAGAAGACGCAAATGGAGCTGAAGAAGGCTTCGTATGGGTTAAAAGCAGAAACGTTACATACGTGAGCTGTTATTTTACACCAAACTCAACAGCAGACACGTTTAGGCGCCGTCTGGATCTGCTGGAAGACTCTGTCCGAAGAATGGAAGGTGACGTCGTCGTCGCAGGAGACTTTAACGCGAAAGCGTTAGAGTGGGGAATGCCACTGAAGGACAGCAGAGGAGGATACATCATGGAGATGGCAGACAGACTCGGCCTAACAGTGCTAAACACCGGAAGCACTCCAACATTCAGACGAGGAGCTAGCGGTACGATTCCTGACGTATCCTTCGCATCAGAAAATCTTTCACGTAAAGTGTCAGATTGGAAGGTGCTGGAGACATACAATGGAAGTGACCACCAGTACATCACATTTCAAATCCATGATGGATCCCAATCATCGAGGCGAAATGTCGCTAGACCAGTCAGATGGAACGTTGCCAAGCTGGACTCTGAGAAACTTGTCCAAGTACTGCAGCAAGGATCAGACTATCTACCGGACGCGACAACTGCCACCGGAAACGCCGACGCTGCAGAGGTTCTCGTAAAAGAGACGATGAGTCTCATTCACAGAGCCTGTGATGCATCTATGCCGCGCAAGGGATCGCGACATCATAAGCGTCCAGCGTATTGGTGGAATGACGAAATCGCTAGAACGAGGTCAGAAGCTCTTAGTCTCAGAAGATCATCACAGAGAGCAAGAAAGAAGAACTCACCAGCAGCAGATCTTTTGTCTGCGCAATACAGAGACGTGCATAAAAAGCTTCGTAAAAAGATCAATCGAAGCAAAGCACAATGCTGGAAAGACCTGAGCGAAGACGTCAACAGAGAGGTGTGGGGCTTGGCCTACAAGATCGTGACCAAGAAGCTTAACGCCGCCCCCACGTTGCCATTCGAAGAAGAGACCATGGCGAACATCGTAAACCACTTGTTCCCTACGCATCCACCACTCGAAGAACAGGAGAATACAGGAGAACCAGAAGAGATCCCGCTCTTTACAAGCGGAGAGCTACAGATAGCTGCAAGAATGATGAAGAACAATAAGGCACCTGGGCCTGACGGAATACCATCCGAGGTCCTTAAATGCATAGCGGTGAAAGCGCCATCTCTCTTGTTGAACATGTACAACGCGTGCCTCCAGACGGGTGTGTTTAGCACTCCCTGGAAGATTGCGCGTCTTGTGCTGATCAACAAAGGAAAGGGAGGTGATCCCCGGCATCCATCGTCCCACAGGCCACTCTGCATGTTGGACGAAGCAGGGAAGCTATACGAGAGGCTGCTTAAACCGCGATTACAAGGAGCTGTACAGGCGGCTGGCGATCTCGCTGACAACCAGTACGGCTTCAGGAAAAAGCGGTCTACCGTAAATGCAGTAGAAGAAGTAGTAAAGGTAGCAAAAGAAGGATGGACTGGGAACCATCATTCCCGTCTTATTGCGTTTCTAGTCATGCTGGATACGAAAAACGCTTTCAACTCAGCAAAATGGCCTGACCTCCTTGCTGCGTTGAAAGAGTTTAATGTACCAGAATACCTTATGCGAGTGATACGAGACTATCTGAGAAACCGTATCCTCCGCTATGAAACAGAAGAAGGCTGGCGTGAAAAGACCTTAGCGCAGGCGTGGCACAGGGGCTCGATCTTCGGCCCAGACTTCTGGAACATCCTGTTCGATGCGTTACTCAGACTTGCAATGCCGGATGGGGTGAAAATGTTTGCGTACGCTGATGATGTCGCTTTAGTCATCTCCGCGAAAAACGTAAACATTGCCCAGCACATACTAAACACGGCGATGGGAAGAATTTCCGAGTGGATGGTGAAGCATGGTCTCGAAATAGCGATGGCCAAAACAGAAATCGTGCCCTTAACTTGGAAACACATCAACATCGAGTTTCCCATGACAGTAGGCACAAACGTGGTGCAGACAAGAAGTGAGGTGACGTATCTCGGCATAAAGCTAGATGCAAAACTAACTTTTTTGACGCACCTAAAACACGTCGCTAATAAAGCGATAAAGAAAACGTTGCAGTTAAGTCGTCTTATGGCCAATACCAGCGGCCCGAAATCAAGCAAACGACGACTTTTAATGACAGTCACGACGTCCATCTTATTGTACGGCTCTGAAATATGGGCTAACCAAATGAGAAAAGAGACGCACCGAAGCGTACTATCTTCTGTTCAAAGGAGAGGGGCTCTTAGAGTCACCAGCGCCTATCGCACTGTCTCGGGACCCGCGGTGCTAGTCATCGCAGGAATCATCCCGATCGAATTACAGGCGATGGAACGCAAGCGAACCTACGAACGGAAGAAAACAGAAGATGGAACTGCAATCGTTCAGAAAGAAGAAAGACAGGTGACCATGGAAACCTGGCAAAAACATGGAATCAGATGGTGAAAGGCCGATGGACACACGTGCTCATTAGGGAGCTGGCTCCATGGGTCGATAGAAGATACGGGAGGTCAACTATTACCTCACCCAGTTCCTTAGTAACCACGGGTATTTCTGCGCTTATCTCAGTAAAATGGGAAAGACCCAGAGCCCGGGCTGCATCTTCTGTTTCGCGGATCGCGACGATGCGTATCATACGTTTTTCGTCTGCCATCAGTGGAACGAAGAAAGACGCCAGGTTGCGAGGATATTCGAAGCGTTAACGCCAGATAACATTATCAGTGAAATGTTGTCGGCCAAAGAAAAGTGGGACGCTATGGCACTATTTGTCGAAAGCGTCCTAAGAAAGAAGAAACCGTTCTTAGATAGGGCAATCGAACTAAAGTGCGAATGAGGAGCGGGGAGTCAGGCTTATACCTCACCATAACCTAGAG